>OU618532.1:45000-57500 GCA_914829495.1 Eilema sororculum | reverse complement strand
CACAACAAGGTGTTTGACGGTTTCGTCAACCCCCGGTTCGCAGGCACATGATGGGTCCTCCTTACACTTGAAACGGGTCAAGTATTCGGAGAACCCACCATGCCCTGTTAACAATTGGGTCGTTGTGCCAGCGACCTCCATCTTGCGGACGATGCTGTATGCCGCCACCGCGCATGGGAAGAAGAGCTTGGTCACTGAAGCAGTTCCACCCTGCCTGTACCTTTCGTTCCATTCGTGAAGTGAAGTCTGACGCAGGCCCCGCTTCACGAATGAGACTGGGCACAAGTCGTAGTGTGGCGCTATCTTCAACCGCAGAGCCGCCTCTTTGGCGAGCTGGTCGGCGCGCTCGTTGCCCTCCAACCCAACGTGGGCCTTGACCCAGTACAAGGAGATTTCCTTGCCCTGGGCCAAGCCCCGCTTGATGTTCCGTCTGGCTTCTACAGCCAGTGGGTGGAGGGCGCGGTGATTAGTCACCGTCTGGAGTGCGGCTCTACTGTCGCTGAGAACGCCGAACGTAGTCGCGCCGCGTTTGAGGACCTCACTGGTCGCTTTGCATATGGCCAGAAGTTCGGCCTGATAGACGGTACAGTGCGGCGAGAGAGCAAGTTTGAGGGTCTTAGTTTCGGCCCCGTTATTCCAAATGGATAACGCGGCGCCGACGCGACCCTCAATCTTGCTCCCGTCCGTGAAAATACGCACCTCGATGTCACTGGTGCGCTGGTATTGATCCTCGTCTACCAGGCTGGTGAACCCCAGGTTCATATGCTCCGCGGGGTGAGGTGCCTCAATTGCTCGAGTCATCCGTTCGACCTCCCTGTCCCCCAACCATGACTGGAACACCCCTCTCTTGGCCTCGTACAACGAGGCCACCTCGCGAACTCTGAGGTCCAGAGGGAGCATTCCAGCCAGGATTAGCCCCGAGTGCAGGGAGATCGTCCGGTAGCTCTTACAAAGTTTTTGGGCGAATCCGCGCTGCACCACGTTCAACTGCTTCCGTATCCCAAGCTTATCAACCGCCGCGCACCAACTGCTGGCAGCATACAGCACCGTCGGCTCCACAGCCGCGTTGTAGATGGTCCGGATCACCTCAGGATGAAGTCCCCAACTGATCCGGGCCATCCTCGCTAGTTTGTGGTATATCGAGATCGCTTTCTTGCATACGTTTGTGACGTGGGTGTTGAAGGTGAGATGATCGTCTATGGTTAGCCCCAGGATTTTGATGTGCTTGGACATTCCAATGTCTATCCCGCCCATGCTGAGGCGTGGTTCATCGTACTTAAGCCTCCGCGTGATTACCATCGCACAAGTTTTGTGCGGTGCGAATTTCAGCTTCGTTCGGATGCCCCACTCCCGCACATGCTCGAGAGAGGCATTGGCTTGTCCCTCAATCTCCAGGGCGCTATCCCCATCGAACACCATCACCACATCGTCCGCAAAAGCCTGAACGTGAACCGACCTACTCTCCAGTTGATGCAGCAAGGGATCCAACAACAAATTCCACAGCAAGGGTCCGCCAATTGAGCCCTGGACGCACCCCTTCTCCGTGGAGCGTCTGTACTCCTCACCCGCATACCTAACCCTTACCTCCCTGTCGCTAAGGTAGCTACTGATAACTCGTCTCAAGTTTGCCGGACACTTTTCCTCCGCCAGTCTCATCTTAATGGCCGGCCACCATGCGCTATCGAAGGCGCCCTCTATGTCCAAGGACACCATAAGGACTATTCTTTTTTCATCAAGTTTCGCCCTTATGTGGCCCATAAGGTCATAGAGGGCGTCTTCGGTGCTTTTCTGTGGCATGAAACCGTACTGGCGGGGGCTAATTTTCGGAAGTAAATAAAAGTTGAGACGAGCTACCAGCATCCTCTCATACACCTTCCCCAAGACGGGCAAAAGACCAATAGGTCTGTACGACTTGGGGACGGTGTACGAGTCCTTTCCTGGCTTCCTCAGTGCCACCACCACGGCCACCTTCCATATCTTGGGAAAGTAGCCGTGGCGAAGGCACTGGTTCAGCAGCTTCAGGAAAAATAAGGGGTCGGCCCTAATGGCGTGGGCACAGATGTCGGCCGTAAAGCCATCCGCCCCCGGAGCTTTTTTGGGGTTGAACTTCTGAAGGGCATCGAAGAGTTCCCCAACTGTAAAAGGTGGGTCATCGTCATGATGACCCCTATCGTCATCCAACTCCTTGGCCTTTTGCCGTACTCTTCGATGCCCATCATTGTCCTCGCCCTCCGGGTCACCCGGGTAGAAAGTTCGGGCGAGTAATTCAGCCGATCCCTTCGCGTCCAGGTAAGAGCCATTGGCGGCAAGCAGAGTATCCTCTTCCCTTACTGTGGCCCTTCCAATCACTCGATAAATCCCCTCCCAGAGGCCCTCCCTATCCTGCTTTCCGCAGAAATTCTTCCAACTTTCGACCTGTGCCTTTTTTACTTCACTTTCATACATCTCCTTTCTTTCAACGTACTGCGCTATCACAAATGCTCTGCGGACGGGCGCTGCATTTCTGATGCGGCGCTTGTATGTCACCATCACCTTTCTCAGTTCGGCGAGTTTTTCCGACCACCACGGCGCAGCGATCAACCCCCCCGGTTTTTTAACTGGGATGCTTTCCCCGCACGCGGACTCGACCGCTCCCGTATATGCTTCAACTAGGACCTCCATCTGGTTGTGATTCTCCGTTTCGTCTATCGCTATATCCGAGAGCCGCCGAGCCACGCCGGCCTTGAAAGCATCCCAGTTGGCCTTTCGGGTGTTATAAATACGTGTCGTACGTTGAATATTCGTACCTTTGGCCTTCTCCAGGTTGAGGTCGAACACTATACCGTTGTGGTCTGAGCTCGCAGCTAGGCTTTTGTCGACCTTCCAAGCGCCGACCCAGGCGAGCGCGTTGCTCGTGCATAACGTGACATCGATAAAGCTACAGTACTTCTTTCCCTTTCTTATAGTGTCGAAAGTTGGAATGTTTCCACTGTTCAGGATGTGGAGGTCCATCTCAGCGAGGACCCCTCTCAGTAACCTGCCTCTGTTGTCTTCGAACGAGTGACCCCACCAGGTGCTCTTCGCATTGGCGTCTCCCCCAAAAACAACAAGCTGGGAACCTAGACTTCTCCTCACCTCTTTGAGCCGTTCCAAGTAAGGCCCCAGTGGTGCTGGCCTCGGTTCAAAGTAGAAGCACACCAGCGTGATCATCCAGGCACTGGTCCGGATCCCCACCACTGCGATGTTATCAGTGGTGAGTTGCGGGTACTGTACAATATCCAGGGTTGGATCGAAGACAGCAATAGCCGCCTTCACAGTCCCTCCTCCTTGTCCAGTGTTCTGGAAGACCCTGACGCCCTGGTATGACTTCATCCTTGCCGAGTTGCCTACGTAGGGCTCCTGGATTAATGCGACTGTGGCTTTTCGCCTCGAGGCTTCGAGTATGAAGTCGTCGATTGCCAGCTTCTTCTTCTTGAGGTTCACCTGCAGCACTCTGTATGGAGTCGTGTTCCCCGGGACAACGTTAGCACTGGTACTGAGTGGTAGTCCTCGCTATATTATCCCATTTCTCTCTCACTGGGCACAAGTCACTATACACGCTATGTCCTATGCTGCCCATCTTTTCCTTTTGGCAGTTGCAGCAGGTAGGTTCTACACCGGCTATGTAATCTGGGCAACTGGCTCTTAAGTGGAGCCCACCACAGTGACTACACACGGGTTGTGTACCGGTGCAGGACCTCCTGGTGTGTCCGTACCCTAGGCACTGGGAGCACTGCACTATGGGAGACTGGTCTGCAACCCTAATGGGTTGCAGGTCCACGTGCAGCTTCCCAGCGTCCAGGGCTCGAGTCCATACCTCTGGGGAAACCCTGAGCACCACATGACAGGTGTGAGGGTTTCTTGCCGTCTTTCTATACAGCACTGCCATACGTATCCTCTCTGGGGTCAGATCTCGAAACACGTTATGGTTTCGGGATCTTAAAACCTTGAGCAGATCTTCGTCCTTATGTATCTTGAGGACGCTGTATAGAATAAGGAGCGGATCCTTATTCGGGATCCGCTCGACGGCCAGGTTCTTCATTTTAGCCTCGAGCTGTCCTTGTGCCCTCTTTCTTTCCTCTTCCGTTCTATACCCTATTATTACCTTCCTGTCCTTCGCCTTTCTAACTTTTTCAACTGTCACCCATCCTTCCTCCTCATTCGCTACTTTCCTGAGTCTCTCTATCATCTGCTCACTCGTTTCATTTTCGTCTTTAGACGTAACAACCACGGAGTGCAGCGTTGCCCGCTCCTTGGGCTGTGCTCCGGAGCGGCCCGCCACTACACCCGCATATGTTGTCATCTTTCTTTCCCTTTCTTTCTCCCTTTCATCCTGTCTTTCCATTCGTTCTCTTAGCTCATTCATCACTCTTCCATTCTCTCTTATTAGTCTCTCATTCTCTGCAATCTTTTTAAGGATCTCCTTGCTGTCGTTTTTGCCTAAGGCTGAGGTCGGGGCGACGGGGGCCAGTGTCTCCAGCATCCTATTCCTCAGCCTTGGCTGACCCTTAAGTTCATCCTCATATTCTCGGATGAGTACTTGCAGCCCAGTGGTCATCTCCTCTATCTTGGCCCTAATCTCCCTTTTTATATTTCCTGATATTGCCAGCTGGTTTTTTATAATTTTACAATTGCGCATTGCGCTTTCGTACCGACCTCTCTTTACCAACTCTGGTGACGGGGTCAGGTTAGTTGGCCCTTTTTTAGGTCTAGGAGCAAGCACTTTGGTGCTTTTTTCCTGGTTGCTCGTCACAGGGGTCTCCAATTTGTTAATGCTGTCCTTAACAAATCCCGCTGGGCTTGTACTCACTACATCCCTTTCGGCAGAGGATGACGAAGCTATGTTCGCATTGGAGGGTCCTGGCATATTCAGTGGTGTTCTGGTCATTGCCATTTTGCCAGAGGTGCGCGTAAACAGTTAAAATAAAATGTATAAATGCTATAAAAAAGCAGTAAAAATAAAAGGTCAAGATTAAGATAATTGTTAAAATTTTAAAAAAGAATAGAACGCCTAAGGTTTTTTGTAAAGTTGGTTAAAATATTTTTTGTTGGCCTAATTTGTAGAGCAGGTGTGTGCGTATTGTTCTGGTTCAGGCCCACGGTGTGCTGCGGTATCAGGCGCTCGACCGGGGCAGCGTCCGAGATGTCCGGTTGTGTGTGAGTTGTGTAGTGCGTTATGATGTGCGTGTGTTCTATGAGAGTGTATTTATGTTTGTGTGGTGTGTGTAACCTGGGATATGTTTGACAGTGTGTGTATTTGCGCGTGTGCAGTGTACGTACGCAAGTCCCGATACGATCTCGATAATGTAGATAAATACCGATGAATTATAATATACCAAGCTCTATATAGAGTTGGTGCTCACCAAAAACAATAGGTCAACAAACAAAACAAAATAAAAACAACAAGATAAATTAAAAAGAACTCAAAATAACGTCAAATAAAATTACGTAGGTTCGATGTAGAGTCTTCTCTACCTGTCTGTTGTAGCACAGCTACCGTCTTATGGTATGCCAATAGGGCACTGGTCTTAAACTAACTTAACCTAGCTTAAAACTAACTAAGACTATGTATTGCGTCGCAATAGCGATCGTCAACAACAAAAACCCCTTAACCTAATACAATCACCCAGACAGCGGGTAGAGTCTCCTATGCTACTTGCAATTTCTGAGTTTGAGCCCCCTGGCGCCAAAAATGGCGACTCTACTGTTGACTCTACCAGAAGGTCTAGATAGAGTCCCCCCTCTAGGTCGAGCAGGTAGAGCTCACCGAGCCCTCCACAACGAACCCAAACTCGGGGGTCCTAGGACCAAGGGTTCGGAGACAGCAGGGCTACAAAGTTTTCGTGCACGAACGTGCACGAAATTGCAAACCCCGATATCCCAAGAACCACTGGTCCGATCCAACCGAGCGAGAGCTCCCCGAAAAGGCCCCGGCAAGATCTAGCCCCTGAGATGACTTTGGGGTCAAAAGGGGTGACCCAAAAAGTGACCCCCCCAAGTTTGTGGGGTCTACCCCCCACCACACTAGACCGACTCGAGAGTAGGAGCCGAGTCCCCCAGAGAAAACCAGAGGTCGCTACGACCACCGGTTCCGGAGATATACGGCCCCAAAGTTTTTCAAAATGGCGGATGTGCCAAACTTTGGGCACGTATATCTCAGGCTCCAGACGTCCCAGCGAACCCAGAAAAGTTTCTCCCTGGTGGGCTCGACCCCCTCTATGACGCTACTATGCCAAAATGATGAAGAAAATTTTGAAAATTTTCCGGGAAAAATTTTCCCGGATTTTCCGGAAAAGTGTGGTGCGGGATAGGTGGCCCTTCGTTGACGTCCCCAGTCGAAATCCGGTCCCTCTACGACCTCCGGTTACGGAGCTACGGGTGTTTGAAATCTTACAAGATGGCCGCGCGCGCTCAAGGTCAAACTTTGACCGGCTGTAACTCCTGAACGGATGGTCGCAGAGAGCCCAAAATCGATATCTGGGCTTGGCACGACGTCCACTGTCCTCTCAGACGTCCAAAAACGGATTCTGGAGAAAATGCTCCAATACACGAAAAACCGCTCTTATCTTAAATTTTGCTCTCCAGCACGCCCAGCAAAGAAAAAATTTTTACGATACAATCATCCAGTCCGGAGATAACTTGAAAGCAAACTTCGTGCAGGTCCTATGCAGAATGTTGGAAATTACGATTTTCGTTGTTTTTGCCGCTAGAAGGGGCGTGTTTGGGCTTAAACAGGTGTAGATGGCTTGTCTAAACCCCACCCCGTCGTCAAAAACAAAGAAAATCTACCCCCTTTTAATTAATTTGGAAAAAATCGTTAAAAATCGCTAACTCCGAGCTGGATAATGTCAAAAATCCACAAAAAATCTTATAATTAGTAAAAAATACAGCACTATCACCTATATAAAATACAAAAATAAAATCACAATTTTCCGCGAAAATTTTCACGAAAAACTGTAAAAGTCACTTTTTTAATTATGGCGAGTTCAAAAATCGTCCAAAAAATCTTAAAGTCGGCAGGCACGGAGAACTAACGAGCGCGCAAAAGATAGCAGTTGCCGTTTTTTGATATCTGCTCTGGTTTCGCTGCTATGGGTACGCAAAGTTAGCACTTTCTAATTGTTCTATAAATTTTTCTAATTGTCAAAAAATTTTTCTGTTTCCAGAATATACTTGCTGTTGATGATATCTTCCTCTCCACAAAAAATCACGGCCCTCGGACAGCTGGTTCGGGTACCACGTGCCCACGTGGTACTTGTTTTTCTGGTTTTCCCAGGAAAACCGGGGCTTTCCGGGGAAAACTGACCAACGTCAACGGTGAGGCTCCACTGCCCGCAGCCGGAGACTTTTGCAGATTGGAGCTCCTTGCAGTATACACTAAGTTATTCAACGAAAACTGTCACACCACGTGTCAAACAACCTCAAAATAGGCGTTAAAAGCTTAATAGCAACGGAACGGGTATCGTCCCCTTAACGTGCTATACGTTAACGTGTAGGTGGCACTGAGACGCAACTTTTGATGTAAGACACTTTGCGATCGCGTAAGAAAAACCCACTCAAAACAATTTTTTCGTGCGGAACGCTGTGGAAAACGATCCGGTCGTCGCGGAGAGTGACGGGCGACTGTCGGGTTAGGTTAGGTTAGGTTAGGTTAGGTTAGGTTAGGTTAGGTTAGGTTAGGTTAGGTTAGGTTAGGTTAGGTTAGGTTAGGTTAGGTTAGGTTAGGTTAGGTTAGGTTAGGTTAGGTTAGGTTAGGTTAGGTTAGGTTAGGTTAGGTTAGGTTAGGTTAGGTTAGGTTAGGTTAGGTTAGGTTAGGTTAGGTTAGGTTAGGTTTTTTTTTTTTTTTTTTTTTTTTTTAAAGTTAGGTCCCACTGAAACATTACATTCCAGTGAGACTCTTCAGGAATCCCCCCACTCGATTAATCATGTGGGGCCCTTGTTACAGTTGTCTTATTTATTAATCAATGATTTATGTCAGTTTAGAAAAGTGATAATTTTGTTATTATTTCAATGTTTTGGTTTAATTAGTTTTATATTATAATTTAGATATGTAGTCGTTTAGAAATACAATTATTTATTTAGTATATATTAATGTATATATGTAGATTATTATATGGATATAGTAATATAGTTTTAAATAAGGAGGAAGAGTAGTAAGCAGATGCAGCTTGGTCTAATTTTCCAAAGAAAATTATTCTCAAGTGTGTTTTAAGTATTTATTATATATTTATACATTTAGCATAGAGTTATAAAGTGATTTTCTATTTTTATAATATGAAGATACATAGATATAATAGGATATTTATAGTTACTGAAGCAGTAACTTGGTCTATCTTTGTCTATTATTATTATGTTATATTATGTCAGTATATATATATTGATATGATGAGTAGATGATTCATTGTTGAAGAGCATATGATATAGGTATATATATAAGTTATTATTATGATAGTTTTAGAGTAAGGAATAAGAATATTTAACAGATGCATCTTGGTCTAATTTTCCTAAGGAAAATTGTTCACAAGTGTATTTTATTTGTTACGTTTAGAATAGGATTACATAGCTCATAGACATAGGTTTATATGAAGAGATTTAGGGAAAGTTTTATAGGATATTATATGTTATAAAAGTAGCCAGAAAGAGGATACATAATAAGTTAGGTGTTTATTTTAAGGTATTAATCAATCTCCGAGTTTAAAATTTAATTGGTTTTGTAACATTGTAAGAATAATTTTCGGGGTTTTCCTGTTATATAGTTTGTTTATTACTGTTGTTATTGCAATTTAGTCCGATTATCAATTTATTAAATTTTTGAATAGGTGGATTTGATTTATTTACGTTGTTTGTTTCTTTGTTGTATGATATGTTTGTGTAGGTTTGTGTTTTGTGTATACTTATTTTTATTGGTTTATTATGCAATTTTATCTTATATAAAATGCAGAATGCCCGATGTGTTGAAATAATGTAATTTTGATGTAGCATGTAGTGTGATTAGTAGTGAAATGCGTGTCCTGATTCTGGTGTGTAATAAATTGTGCAGTGTTCATTTTGTGTTACTTGTGTAAATATTTGTTTTGCCTGATAAGCATCTTACGATGGGTGGAGTCTGTACGTTGTTAGGTTTTTAAATTTGTTCCCTTAGAATCTGTAGGTAGTTTACTTGAGTATTATGTAATACGTGTAGTGCAATGATTAATATTACATAGTTTATGTTTCCTTTAAAATTGTTTCATTTTTGCTTCCGTACTCCTTGTGTCCGACACAGTGTCCAGAGTATCTTTAGCGATATGCTACTGACGCTCTGGCCACTGCGTCCCACTTTTTTCGTACTGGGCAGTCCTCAAAGAAGGCATGGTGGTACTCTTTCTTCCCCGTGGCCCGGTAACAATTTATACAGCAGGGACGATAGCCTTCCCTCGGGCATTCCTCGTCCCTGTCGTGAGGATGCTCTCCGCAGTTTGAGCAGAGGTCCACCTTCTCCTCACTGGTGCAGTAGCGTTTTCCGTGGCCATAGCCCAGACACCGAGTGCACTGAACGAGAGGCGACTGGTCCTCTACTACGACTCTCTGATGATGTATGTAGAGTCGCCTCGCCTCAGTCGCCCTCGCCCACGCCCCCGGGTCCACGCTGATGACCACGTGGTGGCAGTCAGGGTCTCGCGCTCTCCTCTTGTACCGGACGGTTATGCGGCTGTCTTCGCCGTCGAACTCCCTAAACACCTCCTCGTTCTGGCTCCGAAGGGCGCACAGAAGTTCCCCATCGGTATGCTCCTTAAGCACGCCCTTCAGAATCAGAAGAGGGTCCTTGTTCCGGATGTCTTCGACGACGAGGCGTCCTTTCCCTTCTAGTCTATCTTTGATTTTGTTTCTCTCCTCTATTGTACTGCACCCCATTATTATTTTCCGATCTTTGGCCTTCTTAATCTTTTCTACCTTGACCCATCCCTCCCCGTTCGCATCCATAGCCTCCCTGATATTGCCCAATATACAGTCCGCGGTTTCGTTTTCGTCAGTCGAGGTGACAGCGACTGAGTACAGCGTCTTCGGCTCCGGTTTGCCGTGTTGGATGCGGTCCCAGGTCTTCGCGGTGACTCGCTTCACTTCATCTATCTTGATGACGAGATCCGTGTACTGTGTATTGGACTTTTCCTGCTCGACACTACTTTCTGGTCAGAACTATGTTGGTGGCTTCGTCGATTCTGGCTAGGATGCGACGCTCCATCTCCTGAAGCCCTGCCCAATCATTCCCCTGCGACTCCACCATCACACTATCAGCTGTCACCCGCTCGGCTCCCGTAATCGGTCCTTTTATGGACCGTTGCCCCTCTATAACCGCTTCGGCCTCCTTAACTAGTTGGTAGAGGCGCTCTATTTCCTTGGTGACCGTCAACTTGATATCAGTCCTCAAGTTCCTCGCGCTATTCAGTGCCATCTTGGCGCGGTTGTTGCACAGCTTCGCCTCCTGTGCCCTGCCCGCCACTGGTGCCGCGGGCCCGTCAGGAGCCGCCGCTGCCAGTGCGGACGAGGCCGAAGGCGACGCTGCTGGCTCTCGTGACTCAGGGAAGATGTTCGGTACCTGGTCATTGGACTTTCTACCTTTTCTTGTTTTGGTCGCCTTCTTCAGGAGGTTATCTTGCTCTGTCTCGGGGCCACTGTCCAAGACAAAGGTTCTCTCACTCATCGTATGGCGGTTTGTTTCATTTGGAAACGGTGAGTGGCCTGCGAAATTCATGTCTAAGGGCGATGCGAAGCGAGTAACTAAAGCGTAAAGGTAAAACTAAAACTAAAACTAGGTGTATAGGTGTATAAAATGTAAAAATGTAAATGGGACAATACAAAGTTACACAAATATGGCGCGACTATATAAAGTGTATAAATAATAATTGTCAATTTAAAATGAGATGTTAATATAATTATAAAAAATCAGTCTTTAGTAGTCAAAATAAAAATGTACAGAGTACACAGGTTATATACAGTACAATTCCAATTGGAATTTTGTTAAATAAAAGTCATATACAAGAGTGTACAATGTACACGAGTTAGCACGCAAAGCGTATCAAATTTAAATAGGTATAACCAAGTTATAGTCGCCTTAAACTAAACAAAACCGCACTTCAGGCCAGTTAAAACTGGTTTCAGCCGCTAGCGCGCAACCTGGCGTGACCCTCCCAACCGAGCCGATGTGCCTAAGGCAGAAAATCAGGGTGGGCGGGCGGGGCTCGCGTTTATGAAAATCGCGTTTTTCACGAAAACTACGGACCCTAGGCGGTCGTGTGAGGTACCTACGGAAAGGCCTCGTCGGCGGCCATACGGTGGTGTAAGAAGCAGTATAGGCTTTCCTGAAAAATTTTGAAAATAACGCCCAAAAACCGAAAAATGAATTAAAAATTTAGACTAAAAAGTTTATTATTGGGCGAACTGTACCACCTAGAAAGTCGGGAACGGTACCGACGGACAGAGGGCGTCCCAGTGGACACGTTCCAATCGCTAGATGCACAGGTTACGACTGATGGTAAACCAAAATTGAGGAGTTAAGTTTTAGTAGGTAGGTACTAAGTTGGCACTTCACTCCCTCGGGAACACCTTGGAGTATAATCGCCTGAACGGCTCGGCGGTATAGTTGCCGTCTCCCTTGAGCGTCCCTAGGTATCAGAACCCCCCTAGACCCCTAAAAAATTCAGAAACTAAAATTAAAATGAAAATTTAATAAACAACCTATGGAATCGACCTAATGATACCAAATACAGATGATGATGTATCCGTGTGGTGTGTCGGAAGACAGGTAATGTATCCGCGCACTTGATGGTATACGACTAACACCGAGTGTCCGTAGCAAAAAAGCTAATGAAAAATTGTTTAAAATTAAAAAGTGGCGAAAATCCCTACTCGGCTGGCGAAATATGGTGTTATTATGCACAGGACTCGCCTGATCTTCTCGTGTGTAGTATCAGAAGACGCGCAAAGTCGTCTCACACAATATGGTGTAATTAGAATTTCAGCGGTCGGTACAAAAAGTTTGGCAACAAGCAAACTTGCTGCCAAAAAACGTTCGAAAATCGCTCAAAGTGACGTAAGTAAGGGATTTTCGTGAAAAATCTATGAAAATTGTGAAAATTTATGGTCGCGCTGAATAGCCGGCAGCGTCCCGAATCTAAATATGTATATATTGTATATGTTTATCAATGCTAATTAGCTATAAAAATTTTACAAAGTTTTAAATGCGGTTGGGTTAGGTTAGGTTAGGTTAGGTTAGGTTAGGTTAGGTTAGGTTAGGTTAGGTTAGGTTAGGTTAGGTTAGGTTAGGTTAGGTTAGGTTAGGTTAGGTTAGGTTAGGTTAGGTTAGGTTAGGTTAGGTTAGGTTAGGTTAGGTTAGGTTAGGTTAGGTTAGGTTAGGTTAGGTTAGGTTAGGTTAGGTTAGGTTAGGTTAGGTTAGGTTAGGTTAGGTTAGGTTAGGTTAGGTTAGGTTAGGTTAGGTTAGGTTA
>OU618532.1:7500-42500 GCA_914829495.1 Eilema sororculum | reverse complement strand
TATGAGATTATTTCAAATTTATTTTACTTTTTAATTTTAGTTTTATTTTAAGTTAATATCGATATTATTTTAAACGTTATTTTATGTTTTTATTTATTTACTATAATGCCTTGCCTTATATATTAAATATATAGTCAGCGCATTGTGTAATTGTTTATTTAATTCGGTGGTCAGAGCATCCCTAGGTGTACGCTATGGCTGCTCTGGCCATCGCTTCCCACTTTTGAAGTACCGGGCACGACCTATCGAAGGCATGATGGTGCTTCGTTTCGCCAAACTCACGAGTGCAGTTTATGCAGTGCGGCTCTAGGCCCTTTCTGCAGCATTTGTCGGGCTCCTCCTGGCTGTGTGGTTTGCCACATTTCGCACACAGGTCCTGGGTTTCGGGCATCAAGCAAAATCGCTTGGTGTGACCGAAAGCCAAGCACCTGGTGCATTGGATGAGTGGCGTCTGGTCAGCCACCGCGACTCTTTGGAGGTCTATATAAAGGTGTTTTGCCTCCGTCGCTCTTCTCCAAATAACGGGCGAGGTGCTAACCACTACATGATGGAATTGTGAGTGGCGCGATTTCTTTTTAAACTTAATGGCCACTCGGTCGTCCCCGTCGACGAGGCCCCCGAACAGGGCCGCATTCTGATTCCGAAGGGCGCGAAGGATTTCATGGTCATCATGAACCTTCAACACGTCCCTCAAAATCAGAAGAGGGTCCCTGTTCTTGATCTCCTCGACGACGAACCGACCTGCGACCCTCTCAAGCCTTTCTTTCACTTTTTTCCTATCCTCCACGCTTGCACACCCCATTATCACTTTTCTTTCCTTAGCCTTCCTCACTCTCTCTACTTTTATCCAGCCCTCCTTGGCGCCCATTGCCTCCCTGATGCGCCCCAGGACTTCATCCGCCGTATCATTCTCGTCCGTGGAGGAGACGCATACGGAGTGGAGCGTCTGTGGTGGGGGTGTAACTTCCCGGCAGTAGTTAGCAGCCGCTGCTACACTCGCGTATGTCTCCTTCCCTTCCCTCTCCCTTTCTTTCTCCCTTTCATCCCGTTTCTCCATTCTCTCCCTTAATTCACTCATCACTCTCCCATTCTCTCTTATTAATCTTTCGTTCTCCTCTAATTTCCTAATTATCACGTCACTCGTACCCCTATTACCGGGTGAGCACGGGGCGGAGGCTGGCGCGGCGGGTGACTCCGTCGCCCCAGCGCCCCGTCCCGCCTGGTCCTTACCAGTCCCCGTGTCGGACCGGAACGCCTTTATGTGCCGCTCCAGCGCGGCAACCATGTCCTCTATTTTATGTTTAATCTCGGATTTGAGATTTCGAGAGATCCCTACTTGTGCCTTGATTATACGACAGCACCCTAACATTTTATCTAAGCGCGCATTCGAGGACTGTCCCGGAGGTTGAGGCGAGGGGGGCAGATGGACGGCTCCCTTTTCCAAGGCTTGCGAAGAAGTCCCAGTAACGCCTTGGATCTTCTCGATGCTCCTCCGGACAGTCCCCGTCTGGCGTTTCCCTACTCCTATAACGGGGCTGCTGTCCAATACAAATGTCGAATCTCTCTCATTTAAGCAGGGTTGGTCTTTGACAATTGGTGAACGTGACAAAAGCATATTTTAAAATGTATAAGTTGTAAATTGTAAATAGTTAGAATAAGTAATTGTCAATAAGTCAAGGTTAAAAATAAAGTTGTATAAGTTGTAAAATTGTAAACATAAAAAATGTATAGTCAGTCTTAACACGGTGTGAGGTTCAAAATAAACAAGTAATAACAAAATAAACTTATCTTAAACACTGGGACAGTATTGTCCGCGTGAATAGTGCTACCCTAGAATGTAGCAGTCGTTATCTCTCACCGTATACTAGTGTATACTGGTTCAATAATCAACAATAAAACTATTGTCGTATCAAGTTAAAAGTAAAGTCAATAAAGTCAATAAAGTAACACTAAGATACGAAAGACTTCGTATGTCGATAAGACCGCAGTTAATAACCTCGCGATGATCCGATTCCAACCGGTATCGGGCGACCTCGCCTGAACCCCCGCGACCCTTCCCAACCGAGCCGATGTGCCTAAGGCAGAAAATCAGGGTGGGCGGGCGGGGCTCGTGTATATGAAAATCGCGGTTTTCACGAAAACTACGGACCCTAGGCGGTCGTGTGAGGTACCTACGGAAAGGCCTCGTCGGCGGCCACACGGTGGTGTAAGAAACAGTATAGGCTTTCCTGAAAAATTTTGAAAATAACGCCCAAAAACCGAAAAATGAATTAAAAATTTAGACTAAAAAGTTTATTATTGGGCGAACTGTACCACCTAGAAAGTCGGGAACGGTACCGACGGACAGAGGGCGTCCCAGTGGACACGTTCCAATCGCTAGATGCACAGGTTACGACTGATGGTAAACCAAAATTGAGGAGTTAAGTTTTAGTAGGTAGGTACTAAGTTGGCACTTCGCTCCCTCGGGAACACCTTGGAGTATAATCGCCTGAACGGCTCGGCGGTGTAGTTGCCGTCTCCCTTGAGCGTCCCTAGGTATCAGAACCCCCCTAGACCCCTAAAAAATTCAGAAACTAAAATTAAAATGAAAATTTAATAAACAACCTATGGAATCGACCTAAGGATACCAAATACAGATGATGATGTATCCGTGTGGTGTGTCGGAAGACAGGTAATGTATCCGCGCACTTGATGGTATACGACTAGCACCGAGTGTCCGTAGCGAAAAAGCTAATAAAAAATTGTTTAAAATTAAAAAGTGGCGAAAATCCCTACTCGGCTGGCGAAATATGGTGTTATTATGCACAGGACTCGCCTGATCTTCTCGTGTGTAGTATCAGAAGACGCGCAAAGTCGTCTCACACAATATGGTGTAATTAGAATTTCAGCGGTCGGTACAAAAAGTTTGGCAACAAGCAAACTTGCTGCCAAAAAACGTTCGAAAATCGCTCAAAGTGACGTAAGTAAGGGATTTTCGTGAAAAATCTATGAAAATTGTGAAAATTTATGGTCGCGCTGAATAGCCGGCAGCGTCCCGAATCTAAATATGTATATATTGTATAGGTTTATCAATGCTAATTAGCTATAAAAATTTTACAAAGTTTTAAATGCGGTTAATTATTATTACTTATGTTGCCTTAAGGTAGACTTTGGTACCTATAGCCTGCACTGAATCGCGAATAACTCAAAAACTATAAGTCCTAGAGAGTCGCACGTGGTACCGGCAGAAAGGTCTCGGCGAGCTCCTTAAGGGTGTGCAATGAAAATTTGGAAAAGTTGTATAGGGAAAAAGTTGGTTTTTCCCTAGAAAAGTGAAAATTTATGAAAATCGCGGTTTTCACGAAAACTACGGACCCTAGGCGGTCGTGTGAGGTACCTACGGAAAGGCCTCGTCGGCGGCCACACGGTGGTGTAAGAAACAGTATAGGCTTTCCTGAAAAATTTTGAAAATAACGCCCAAAAACCGAAAATTGAATTAAAAATTTAGACTAAAAAGTTTATTATTGGGCGAACTGTACCACCTAGAAAGTCGGGAACGGTACCGACGGACAGAGGGCGTCCCAGTGGACACGTTCCAATCGCTAGATGCACAGGTTACGACTGATGGTAAACCAAAATTGAGGAGTTAAGTTTTAGTAGGTAGGTACTAAGTTGGCACTTCGCTCCCTCGGGAACACCTTGGAGTATAATCGCCTGAACGGCTCGGCGGTGTAGTTGCCGTCTCCCTTGAGCGTCCCTAGGTATCAGAACCCCCCTAGACCCCTAAAAAATTCAGAAACTAAAATTAAAATGAAAATTTAATAAACAACCTATGGAATCGACCTAAGGATACCAAATACAGATGATGATGTATCCGTGTGGTGTGTCGGAAGACAGGTAATGTATCCGCGCACTTGATGGTATACGACTAGTACCGAGTGTCCGTAGCGAAAAAGCTAATAAAAAATTGTTTAAAATTAAAAAGTGGCGAAAATCCCTACTCGGCTGGCGAAATATGGTGTTATTATGCACAGGACTCGCCTGATCTTCTCGTGTGTAGTATCAGAAGACGCGCAAAGTCGTCTCACACAATATGGTGTAATTAGAATTTCAGCGGTCGGTACAAAAAGTTTGGCAACAAGCAAACTTGCTGCCAAAAAACGTTCGAAAATCGCTCAAAGTGACGTAAGTAAGGGATTTTCGTGAAAAATCTATGAAAATTGTGAAAATTTATGGTCGCGCTGAATAGCCGGCAGCGTCCCGAATCTAAATATGTATATATTGTATAGGTTTATCAATGCTAATTAGCTATAAAAATTTTACAAAGTTTTAAATGCGGTTAATTATTATTACTTATGTTGCCTTAAGGTAGACTTTGGTACCTATAGCCTGCACTGAATCGCGAATAACTCAAAAACTATAAGTCCTAGAGAGTCGCACGTGGTACCGGCAGAAAGGTCTCGGCGAGCTCCTTAAGGGTGTACAATGAAAATTTGGAAAAGTTGTATAGGGAAAAAGTTGGTTTTTCCCTAGAAAAGTGAAAATTTATGAAAATCGCGGTTTTCACGAAAACTACGGACCCTAGGCGGTCGTGTGAGGTACCTACGGAAAGGCCTCGTCGGCGGCCACACGGTGGTGTAAGAAACAGTATAGGCTTTCCTGAAAAATTTTGAAAATAACGCCCAAAAACCGAAAAATGAATTAAAAATTTAGACTAAAAAGTTTATTATTGGGCGAACTGTACCACCTAGAAAGTCGGGAACGGTACCGACGGACAGAGGGCGTCCCAGTGGACACGTTCCAATCGCTAGATGCACAGGTTACGACTGATGGTAAACCAAAATTGAGGAGTTAAGTTTTAGTAGGTAGGTACTAAGTTGGCACTTCGCTCCCTCGGGAACACCTTGGAGTATAATCGCCTGAACGGCTCGGCGGTGTAGTTGCCGTCTCCCTTGAGCGTCCCTAGGTATCAGAACCCCCCTAGACCCCTAAAAAATTCAGAAACTAAAATTAAAATGAAAATTTAATAAACAACCTATGGAATCGACCTAAGGATACCAAATACAGATGATGATGTATCCGTGTGGTGTGTCGGAAGACAGGTAATGTATCCGCGCACTTGATGGTATACGACTAACACCGAGTGTCCGTAGCAAAAAAGCTAATGAAAAATTGTTTAAAATTAAAAAGTGGCGAAAATCCCTACTCGGCTGGCGAAATATGGTGTTATTATGCACAGGACTCGCCTGATCTTCTCGTGTGTAGTATCAGAAGACGCGCAAAGTCGTCTCACACAATATGGTGTAATTAGAATTTCAGCGGTCGGTACAAAAAGTTTGGCAACAAGCAAACTTGCTGCCAAAAAACGTTCGAAAATCGCTCAAAGTGACGTAAGTAAGGGATTTTCGTGAAAAATCTATGAAAATTGTGAAAATTTATGGTCGCGCTGAATAGCCGGCAGCGTCCCGAATCTAAATATGTATATATTGTATATGTTTATCAATGCTAATTAGCTATAAAAATTTTACAAAGTTTTAAATGCGGTTGGGTTAGGTTAGGTTAGGTTAGGTTAGGTTAGGTTAGGTTAGGTTAGGTTAGGTTAGGTTAGGTTAGGTTAGGTTAGGTTAGGTTAGGTTAGGTTAGGTTAGGTTAGGTTAGGTTAGGTTAGGTTAGGTTAGGTTAGGTTAGGTTAGGTTAGGTTAGGTTAGGTTAGGTTAGGTTAGGTTAGGTTAGGTTAGGTTAGGTTAGGTTAGGTTAGGTTAGGTTAGGTTAGGTTAGGTTAGGTTAGGTTAGGTTAGGTTAGGTTAGGTTAGGTTAGGTTAGGTTAGGTTAGGTTAGGTTAGGTTAGGTTAGGTTAGGTTAGGTTAGGTTAGGTTAGGTTAGGTTAGGTTAGGTTAGGTTAGGTTAGGTTAGGTTAGGTTAGGTTAGGTTAGGTTAGGTTAGGTTAGGTTAGGTTAGGTTAGGTTAGGTTAGGTTAGGTTAGGTTAGGTTAGGTTAGGTTAGGTTAGGTTAGGTTAGGTTAGGTTAGGTTAGGTTAGGTTAGGTTAGGTTAGGTTAGGTTAGGTTAGGTTAGGTTAGGTTAGGTTAGGTTAGGTTAGGTTAGGTTAGGTTAGGTTAGGTTAGGTTAGGTTAGGTTAGGTTAGGTTAGGTTAGGTTAGGTTAGGTTAGGTTAGGTTAGGTTAGGTTAGGTTAGGTTAGGTTAGGTTAGGTTAGGTTAGGTTAGGTTAGGTTAGGTTAGGTTAGGTTAGGTTAGGTTAGGTTAGGTTAGGTTAGGTTAGGTTAGGTTAGGTTAGGTTAGGTTAGGTTAGGTTAGGTTAGGTTAGGTTGGGGCACGCCCCAAGAGCTTTTCAGTACGTCCCCGTCGTGTGCCCTGGACCCCAACGTGACCACCGTAACGGAGTGGCACGTTGGGTGACTAAATCTGAAAAAGCTTATCTTGCGGCAAGCAGTACTACTGTTCTTTGGTGTCCTCTGTCTGTATCGGCACTGTCCTTTTCAGGACGATGTCGAGCACTGGCAGAGAGGATGAGTCGTGCCGGGACCAAGCTCCCGAGCGACAGGCGCGTGAGCGCAAGGAGAAGATGGCAGTGTCGTGCCGGGACCAAGTTCCCGAAGGACAGACCCGTCGGTGTTCAGTGAGGCTGTCGAGGTTGTCGAGGCCTCCGACACCTGTGCCTTCCATGGCGGGATCCGACATGGATCTCAGTGCGACTTCGTCGCGCGAAAGCAGCGCTACTAACAAAAGACAGCGCAGCGAGGAGGAGACCGCGTCCCCGGTCCTCCAGGGTGCGGCGGTGTCGACCGCGTCCCCGCGGTCACCCCGTGCGAAACGTCTGGCCGTCGAGGAGTTGGACCCCCAGTCGGAGGTGTTCCAATTTCCGGGTTCGGTGGCAGGATCGCGATCGTCTTCAGTGGCGTCGCGATCCTCTAGAAGGTTAGCAGCGGACCCTGCATGGGAGAAACTGCCCACAGATGAGTTGGCGGCCAAGGTCCGTAGAAATATGGACCTTGTGCTGGAGGTCGCCAGCAAGTCGAAAAACTTAAAGGGTGGCTTCATAAAGGCCCTCAAGGATGCGGCATTCGATGTCATTGATGTCGTAGCCGTGCTTGAGGGCCGTAATGTCAACGACGAGGTGGCCACTCTTCGGGCGGAGGTGGAGAGGCTTCGAATGGAGGTTCGTTTCCTCCGGGAGGAGAAGACAGCGGCGCAACCAGCCGCTGTGGCTCCACTGGAGGAGATGTCGCGGGCCATCATGGACCGCGTGCTGTCCGCGGTGGACGCGAGGTGGGCGGGCTTGGAGCCCAGACTCCTGCCGGAGCCACGCCTCCGCCCGCCCCTAGCCTCTGATGCCAGGCGCAAGGCCGACCCGAAACCCGGTCCATCGGCTCTCCCGCAGCCGTCACCACCGCCCCCTTCTAAGTCGTCACCGCCACCCCTTCCCCCGAAAGCGGGTTCGTCGAAGGGAAAGGGAAAGGGGAAGAAGAGCACCCCCAAGGAGAGCGAGCCGAGGCCGCTGCCGCCTGCCCCGTCGTCAATGGACGAGGGGTGGGTGACGGTAGCCAAGCGGCCGAAAAAGAAGAAGGCTGGAGCGCCGGCTGCTGTCCAAAAGGCCAGCACGTCGGCCCGTACTGCAGCTTCCTCTGCACCCTCTTCTCCTAAGAAGAAGAGGCGTACACGCAAGAGGAAGGGACCGCGTGCACCCCGCTCTTCGGCAGTAGTGATAACGCTGCTGCCGGAGGCCTCAGAAAAGGGCGCTACGTACGCGGACGTCATCCGGGGGTTGAAGTCGCAGGTTGACCTGCAGGACTTCGACATCCCCCAGATGAACTTTAAGAAGGCGCAGACCGGTGCTACCATATTGGAGGTGGCCGGTGACTCCAGCGGTGAGAAGGCCGATAGGCTGGCGGCGCGCCTCCGGGAGGTGCTCGGCTCTGAGACGGCGAGCGTATCCAGGCCAGTCAAGTGCGCAGACTTGCGCATTGCTGGTCTGGATGACTCTGTGACGAGGGAGGAGGTGGCTGACGCAGTCGCGCGCCGCGGAGGCTGCCCTCCCCTGAACGTCAAGGTCGGCGAGATTCGCCGAACGTTGAGGGGGAGTGGCACGGTGGTAGTGAGCTGCCCCGTGGAAGCGGCCATGAAAGTGTCGTCTGGGCGTCTAAAAGTGGGCTGGGTCTCTGCTCAAGTAACTCTGCTTGAGCGAAGACCCATGAGGTGCTTCCGGTGCCTGATGTCAGGACACGTCAGGTCACAGTGCACCTCACAGGACGACCGCGGTGAAATCTGCTACCGCTGCGGTCGTCCTGGCCACAAAGCCGCGGCATGCTCAGCCGACCCCCACTGCGTCATCTGCGCAGCAATGGGTGGTGGACCGAGCAACCACATAGTAGGCGGCAAAGCATGCCGCGGGACAAAGCCCAGAAAGGGCAAAAGGGCGGCCGGAAGGACCCCGGCTGCCCCAGTTCCCGTGACAGCGACGCCCCCGCAAGGGCGAGAGGAAGCGATGGAACCGTAATGGACGGTATCCCCCTTCGCTTCCTCCAGGCGAACTTAAACAACTGCGCCCGGGCGCAGGACCTCCTCCTGCAGTCCATGGCGGAGTGGGCCATTGATATGGCGATTGTTTCCGACCCGTACTTCGTCCCTCCTCACGGTCTGTGGCTGGGGGACACGGACGGGTCGGTGTGTGTTATCGCGTCTGGGACACAGAGAGTGGCGCCCCCCTCCCTCATTTCCAGGGGGAGGGGCTTCGTGGCCTGTGGGTGGGGGAGGTACATCATCATTGCGGTGTACTTCCCTCCCAGCATGAGACTGGCCGAGTTCGAGACGGCGCTGGACGTGGTGGGTGCCCTGCTGGGACAAATCTCACCCCGTCTGGCGGTGGTCGCCGGGGACTTCAATGCCCATTCCACGGCTTGGGGTTGCCCCGCGGCCGCAGCCGACGAACGCGGCCGGTTGCTGGAAGAGTGGGCCACGACGACCGGCCTGACGATCAGTAACCGTGGGTCGGTCGACACGTACGTGACACAGCAGGGGAGGTCCATCGTGGACATCACGTTCACGACCCCTGCCGTCGCACTGGCAGTCCGGGACTGGCGAGTCCTGGACGACGACGTGGAGAATCTAACGGATCATCGGTACATCCGTTACGATGTCTCCACGGGCCAGCACGTGGTGAGTCCCAGACGCGAGGGGCCGTCCGCCAAGAGGTGGGTCCTGGGGTGCATAGACCGGGAGGCGTTGAAGCTGGCGTCGATCGTCCAGTCATGGGCGACTCCTCCGGCGGAAGTAGGAGTCGAGGAGGAGGCCGAATGGTTCGGGAGCGCCGCGTCGCAAATCTGCGACGCGTGCATGCCTCGGGCCAAGCCTCGACTCCCCAACCGGAAGGTGTACTGGTGGACGCCGGAGATCGCTGAACTGCGATCTCTGTGTGTCGCGAAACGTCGCCGGTACACCCGGTACCGCCGCAGGGCGCGGCGGGTACCGGAGGAGGAGGCGCAGCTGTACGCCGACTACCGGTCGTGCGCTCAGTCCCTCGGGGTGGCAATAGGGGACGCGAAGGAAGCTTCGAGGGCGTCTCTATTAGCCACCCTTGACCGGGACCCCTGGGGGCGGCCCTACAAGGCGGTCAGGGCTAAGCTCCGTCCATGGGCGCCTCCGATCACGGAGTGCCTGGAGCCGAGAGTGCTGGGGGAGGTTATCTCCTGCCTGTTTCCACAGGGGGAGGAGGGGTTCGTTCCCCCGGTGATGGCTCCGGCGCGCAGAGAGGAGGTCGTGACGGAGGTGCCGCAGGTCACAACGGCGGAGTTGGCCGTGGCCGTCAGGCGGGTCCAGGAGAAAGGTGTGAAGGCTCCTGGACCCGATGGAGTTCCCGGACGCGTTTTGGTGGTCGCGCTCCGGGAGCTCGAGGAGCGGTTCTGCGGGCTGATGAGTGCGTGCCTGCAAACTGGGCAATACCCGGTCCGGTGGAAGACGGGCAGGCTCGTACTCATCAAGAAGGAGGGACGGCCCGCGGAATCGCCCTCGGCGTACCGACCGATAGTGTTGCTGGACGAGGCGGGTAAGCTCTTTGAGAGAGTGTTGTTCGCTCGCATCGTCCGGCACCTCGAGGATGGAGGTCGCGGCCTGTCCGACTACCAATATGGTTTTCGGCCACGTCGCTCGACCGTCGACGCCGTCCTTCGAGTGAGGGCGCTGGCGCAAGAGGAGGTCCGCAAGGGCGGGGTGCTATTGGCGGTGTCACTTGACATCGCCAATGCGTTCAATACCCTGCCCTGGGAGTGCATACGGGAGGCGCTCAAATACCATGATGTGCCTCCCTACCTCCGCAGGATTGTCGGCGCCTACCTATCGGAGCGGTACGTGGAGTACCCAGGAGAGGGTGGCAGCCTTCACAGGTGGGCCATGTGCCGCGGTGTTCCGCAGGGGTCAGTGTTAGGGCCCCTCTTGTGGAACATCGGGTACGACTGGGTACTCCGAGGAGCTCGCCTCCCGGGCGCCAACGTGACCTGCTACGCAGACGACACGTTGGTTACTGCCCGGGGGGCGACCTATGAGGACGCCGCGCGCCTCGCCACTGCGTCGGTGGCCATGGTCGTGCGGCGAATAACGATGCTGGGACTCGAGGTGGCGCTCAACAAGTCGGAGGCCATTTGTTTCCATGGCCCTCGGCGAGCGCCACCGGCGGACTCCCACATCGTAGTGAGTGGCACCCGGATCGAGGTCAAGTCTGAAATGAGGTACCTTGGGCTTGTCCTCGATCCACGATGGAGCTTCCGCGCTCATTTCAACCGCCTGGTCCCCCGTCTGGTCGGCACGGCCGCCGCCCTTCGGCGGCTGATGCCGAACCTAGGGGGACCCCAGACGAGCAGCCGCCTCCTGTACATGGGAGTGGTGCGGTCGATGGCCCTATACGGGGCCCCCGTGTGGGTCGAAGCCCTGACGGCACACAACATCGCCCTCTTGCGACGTCCGCAGAGGGTGATGGCCGCCGGGGCGATAAGAGGATACCGCACCATCTCATTCGAGGCGGCTTGCGTTATGGCGGGCTCCCCTCCGTGGGAGCTGGAGGCCGGTGTCCTCGCGTCAGTGTATCATTGGCGCGAGGAGGCCCGGAGCCGGGGTGAATTCCCGGCACCTTCGGAGGTGGGAGAGCGGAGGCTCCATGTGAGACGGTTCATGCTCCGGGAGTGGGAGCGGCGGCTGGCCAATCCCACGGCTGGCAGCAGGACCGTCGAGGCGATCCGTCCGGTCCTCAGAGACTGGATGGACAGATCGCGGGGGTCGGTAACGTTCCGCATGGCGCAGGTCCTTTCGGGGCATGGATGCTTCGGAAGCTACCTGTGCCGGGTGGGACGAGAGCCGACCAGTGGGTGCCACCACTGTGGCGGCGTTGATGACACGGCGCAGCACACCCTAGAGGAGTGCCCCGCGTGGGCTGGGGAGCGCCGTGCTCTCATCGCCGAAGTGGGGACGGACCTCTCGCTGCCGGCCGTAGTTCTGTCTATGGTCGACGGCGGCGATGAGGCGTGGGCAGCGGTTCAGACCTTCTGCGAGACGGTTATCTCGCGGAAGGAGGCGGCGGAGAGGGAGAGGGAATGTGACCCCCTCTCCCTCCCACAGCGCCGCAAGAGAACCGGGGCTCGGAGGAGGCGGTACCACCAACTCCTCCCCCCCTAACCGGGCCGGGCAGTAGACGCGGGGGCGTCTGCTGCCCTTACATAGGCCTCGAGGTTGAAGGCGCACGTCGTGTCGCGTGTGCCTTGCCTAGGCGGGTGGCAGAAGGACTCCTCTTCTGCCGCACCAGAGACGGGCCTGCCGCCGAACAGTGGCAGGCGACCCACACGACGATGGCGGAAGATGTTGTTCCCGCCATCGTCGATATGTGGTGAAGACGGACACCGTGGTGGTTTAGTGGGTAGTCTGGCCTCCCTCAGAGGCTAGGAGTCCCACACGAAGCCCACCCCCTGCCCCCGCGGGGGGTGAGCGAAGTGCCTAAACGCATTCCACCACGAAAAAAAAAAAAAAAAAAAAAAAAAAAAAAAAAAAGGTTAGGTTAGGTTAGGTTAGGTTAGGTTAGGTTAGGTTAGGTTAGGTTAGGTTAGGTTAGGTTAGGTTAGGTTAGGTTAGGTTAGGTTAGGTTAGGTTAGGTTAGGTTAGGTTAGGTTAGGTTAGGTTAGGTTAGGTTAGGTTAGGTTAGGTTAGGTTAGGTTAGGTTAGGTTAGGTTAGGTTAGGTTAGGTTAGGTTAGGTTAGGTTAGGTTAGGTTAGGTTAGGTTAGGTTAGGTTAGGTTAGGTTAGGTTAGGTTAGGTTAGGTTAGGTTAGGTTAGGTTAGGTTAGGTTAGGTTAGGTTAGGTTAGGTTAGGTTAGGTTAGGTTAGGTTAGGTTAGGTTAGGTTAGGTTAGGTTAGGCTAGGTTAGGTTAGGTTAGGTTAGGTTAGGTTAGGTTAGGTTAGGTTAGGTTAGGTTAGGTTAGGTTAGGTTAGGTTAGGTTAGGTTAGGTTAGGTTAGGTTAGGTTAGGTTAGGTTAGGTTAGGTTAGGTTAGGTTAGGTTAGGTTAGGTTAGGTTAGGTTAGGTTAGGTTAGGTTAGGTTAGGTTAGGTTAGGTTAGGTTAGGTTAGGTTAGGTTAGGTTAGGTTAGGTTAGGTTAGGTTAGGTTAGGTTAGGTTAGGTTAGGTTAGGTTAGGTTAGGTTAGGTTAGGTTAGGTTAGGTTAGGTTAGGTTAGGTTAGGTTAGGTTAGGTTAGGTTAGGTTAGGTTAGGTTAGGTTAGGTTAGGTTAGGTTAGGTTAGGTTAGGTTAGGTTAGGTTAGGTTAGGTTAGGTTAGGTTAGGTTAGGTTAGGTTAGGTTAGGTTAGGTTAGGTTAGGTTAGGTTAGGTTAGGTTAGGTTAGGTTAGGTTAGGTTAGGTTAGGTTAGGTTAGGTTAGGTTAGGTTAGGTTAGGTTAGGTTAGGTTAGGTTAGGTTAGGTTAGGTTAGGTTAGGTTAGGTTAGGTTAGGTTAGGTTAGGTTAGGTTAGGTTAGGTTAGGTTAGGTTAGGTTAGGTTAGGTTAGGTTAGGTTAGGTTAGGTTAGGTTAGGTTAGGTTAGGTTAGGTTAGGTTAGGTTAGGTTAGGTTAGGTTAGGTTAGGTTAGGTTAGGTTAGGTTAGGTTAGGTTAGGTTAGGTTAGGTTAGGTTAGGTTAGGTTTTTTTTTTTTTTTTTTTTTTTTTTTTTTTTTTTTTCAAGTTGCTCGCGCTTTCCCCCACTGGATTAATCTTGTGGGGTCTTTGTTGGCGGATTCAATTACAAAATAATTTAGAAAATAGAATTTAGAGGTAATTACTAGATGTTATAGTTTCGAGATGGATATACTATTAATGGGGTTTTTACTACTGACGCGGTTTATTGTGCGGCTTATTAGATAATAAGCCACAGAATGCCCGGTTTAAATTTTTAATCGGTATCAATAAAAGCATTAGGCCGTTCGACTGTTGGTGGCCAGGCAGTCTACGGGCCTAGGCCTGGCGGCTGCCCAGCCTCCATCACTTAGTGTTAAAAGTTTTTGGTACATAATTTATTTTTTATGGATATATATATATTACTTATATAAATATTTTATACAGTTTACGATACTATGACAAAACGATAAAATTATGTACCAGACAGTAACAATATATATTTTTATAGTGATTTTTTGAGTTTATATACATTATACGAAGAAAGAGGTGATATATAACGATTATGTGAAGTAGCATAGAAGGCAGGTTTTCAGCTTGGTCCAATTTTCACAAGAAAATTGTATCAAGTGCGTTTTTAATTATATAGAACAGTGTAGGTTTTTAACAATTGTATAGAAGCTTAAGAATCGAAAATAAGGAAACAAAGTTAATACAGGACACAAATAAACAATAAATATACGTTACATAAATATGAAACATGTAATATTGAGGCAGTTCTTTCTGTTTGTTAAAGAGGGAGGTCGAGATTCTTGATTTGCTTACGTTGAGAGTTTAAAGTGGGCACAATTTTTTATAAAATTTTTGTTATGAGATTATTTCAAATTTATTTTACTTTTTAATTTTAGTTTTATTTTAAGTTAATATCGATATTATTTTAAACGTTATTTTATGTTTTTATTTATTTACTATAATGCCTTGCCTTATATATTAAATATATAGTCAGCGCATTGTGTAATTGTTTATTTAATTCGGTGGTCAGAGCATCCCTAGGTGTACGCTATGGCTGCTCTGGCCATCGCTTCCCACTTTTGAAGTACCGGGCACGACCTATCGAAGGCATGATGGTGCTTCGTTTCGCCAAACTCACGAGTGCAGTTTATGCAGTGCGGCTCTAGGCCCTTTCTGCAGCATTTGTCGGGCTCCTCCTGGCTGTGTGGTTTGCCACATTTCGCACACAGGTCCTGGGTTTCGGGCATCAAGCAAAATCGCTTGGTGTGACCGAAAGCCAAGCACCTGGTGCATTGGATGAGTGGCGTCTGGTCAGCCACCGCGACTCTTTGGAGGTCTATATAAAGGTGTTTTGCCTCCGTCGCTCTTCTCCAAATAACGGGCGAGGTGCTAACCACTACATGATGGAATTGTGAGTGGCGCGATTTCTTTTTAAACTTAATGGCCACTCGGTCGTCCCCGTCGACGAGGCCCCCGAACAGGGCCGCATTCTGATTCCGAAGGGCGCGAAGGATTTCATGGTCATCATGAACCTTCAACACGTCCCTCAAAATCAGAAGAGGGTCCCTGTTCTTGATCTCCTCGACGACGAACCGACCTGCGACCCTCTCAAGCCTTTCTTTCACTTTTTTCCTATCCTCCACGCTTGCACACCCCATTATCACTTTTCTTTCCTTAGCCTTCCTCACTCTCTCTACTTTTATCCAGCCCTCCTTGGCGCCCATTGCCTCCCTGATGCGCCCCAGGACTTCATCCGCCGTATCATTCTCGTCCGTGGAGGAGACGCATACGGAGTGGAGCGTCTGTGGTGGGGGTGTAACTTCCCGGCAGTAGTTAGCAGCCGCTGCTACACTCGCGTATGTCTCCTTCCCTTCCCTCTCCCTTTCTTTCTCCCTTTCATCCCGTTTCTCCATTCTCTCCCTTAATTCACTCATCACTCTCCCATTCTCTCTTATTAATCTTTCGTTCTCCTCTAATTTCCTAATTATCACGTCACTCGTACCCCTATTACCGGGTGAGCACGGGGCGGAGGCTGGCGCGGCGGGTGACTCCGTCGCCCCAGCGCCCCGTCCCGCCTGGTCCTTACCAGTCCCCGTGTCGGACCGGAACGCCTTTATGTGCCGCTCCAGCGCGGCAACCATGTCCTCTATTTTATGTTTAATCTCGGATTTGAGATTTCGAGAGATCCCTACTTGTGCCTTGATTATACGACAGCACCCTAACATTTTATCTAAGCGCGCATTCGAGGACTGTCCCGGAGGTTGAGGCGAGGGGGGCAGATGGACGGCTCCCTTTTCCAAGGCTTGCGAAGAAGTCCCAGTAACGCCTTGGATCTTCTCGATGCTCCTCCGGACAGTCCCCGTCTGGCGTTTCCCTACTCCTATAACGGGGCTGCTGTCCAATACAAATGTCGAATCTCTCTCATTTAAGCAGGGTTGGTCTTTGACAATTGGTGAACGTGACAAAAGCATATTTTAAAATGTATAAGTTGTAAATTGTAAATAGTTAGAATAAGTAATTGTCAATAAGTCAAGGTTAAAAATAAAGTTGTATAAGTTGTAAAATTGTAAACATAAAAAATGTATAGTCAGTCTTAACACGGTGTGAGGTTCAAAATAAACAAGTAATAACAAAATAAACTTATCTTAAACACTGGGACAGTATTGTCCGCGTGAATAGTGCTACCCTAGAATGTAGCAGTCGTTATCTCTCACCGTATACTAGTGTATACTGGTTCAATAATCAACAATAAAACTATTGTCGTATCAAGTTAAAAGTAAAGTCAATAAAGTCAATAAAGTAACACTAAGATACGAAAGACTTCGTATGTCGATAAGACCGCAGTTAATAACCTCGCGATGATCCGATTCCAACCGGTATCGGGCGACCTCGCCTGAACCCCCGCGACCCTTCCCAACCGAGCCGATGTGCCTAAGGCAGAAAATCAGGGTGGGCGGGCGGGGCTCGTGTATATGAAAATCGCGGTTTTCACGAAAACTACGGACCCTAGGCGGTCGTGTGAGGTACCTACGGAAAGGCCTCGTCGGCGGCCACACGGTGGTGTAAGAAACAGTATAGGCTTTCCTGAAAAATTTTGAAAATAACGCCCAAAAACCGAAAAATGAATTAAAAATTTAGACTAAAAAGTTTATTATTGGGCGAACTGTACCACCTAGAAAGTCGGGAACGGTACCGACGGACAGAGGGCGTCCCAGTGGACACGTTCCAATCGCTAGATGCACAGGTTACGACTGATGGTAAACCAAAATTGAGGAGTTAAGTTTTAGTAGGTAGGTACTAAGTTGGCACTTCGCTCCCTCGGGAACACCTTGGAGTATAATCGCCTGAACGGCTCGGCGGTGTAGTTGCCGTCTCCCTTGAGCGTCCCTAGGTATCAGAACCCCCCTAGACCCCTAAAAAATTCAGAAACTAAAATTAAAATGAAAATTTAATAAACAACCTATGGAATCGACCTAAGGATACCAAATACAGATGATGATGTATCCGTGTGGTGTGTCGGAAGACAGGTAATGTATCCGCGCACTTGATGGTATACGACTAGTACCGAGTGTCCGTAGCGAAAAAGCTAATAAAAAATTGTTTAAAATTAAAAAGTGGCGAAAATCCCTACTCGGCTGGCGAAATATGGTGTTATTATGCACAGGACTCGCCTGATCTTCTCGTGTGTAGTATCAGAAGACGCGCAAAGTCGTCTCACACAATATGGTGTAATTAGAATTTCAGCGGTCGGTACAAAAAGTTTGGCAACAAGCAAACTTGCTGCCAAAAAACGTTCGAAAATCGCTCAAAGTGACGTAAGTAAGGGATTTTCGTGAAAAATCTATGAAAATTGTGAAAATTTATGGTCGCGCTGAATAGCCGGCAGCGTCCCGAATCTAAATATGTATATATTGTATAGGTTTATCAATGCTAATTAGCTATAAAAATTTTACAAAGTTTTAAATGCGGTTAATTATTATTACTTATGTTGCCTTAAGGTAGACTTTGGTACCTATAGCCTGCACTGAATCGCGAATAACTCAAAAACTATAAGTCCTAGAGAGTCGCACGTGGTACCGGCAGAAAGGTCTCGGCGAGCTCCTTAAGGGTGTACAATGAAAATTTGGAAAAGTTGTATAGGGAAAAAGTTGGTTTTTCCCTAGAAAAGTGAAAATTTATGAAAATCGCGGTTTTCACGAAAACTACGGACCCTAGGCGGTCGTGTGAGGTACCTACGGAAAGGCCTCGTCGGCGGCCACACGGTGGTGTAAGAAACAGTATAGGCTTTCCTGAAAAATTTTGAAAATAACGCCCAAAAACCGAAAATTGAATTAAAAATTTAGACTAAAAAGTTTATTATTGGGCGAACTGTACCACCTAGAAAGTCGGGAACGGTACCGACGGACAGAGGGCGTCCCAGTGGACACGTTCCAATCGCTAGATGCACAGGTTACGACTGATGGTAAACCAAAATTGAGGAGTTAAGTTTTAGTAGGTAGGTACTAAGTTGGCACTTCGCTCCCTCGGGAACACCTTGGAGTATAATCGCCTGAACGGCTCGGCGGTGTAGTTGCCGTCTCCCTTGAGCGTCCCTAGGTATCAGAACCCCCCTAGACCCCTAAAAAATTCAGAAACTAAAATTAAAATGAAAATTTAATAAACAACCTATGGAATCGACCTAAGGATACCAAATACAGATGATGATGTATCCGTGTGGTGTGTCGGAAGACAGGTAATGTATCCGCGCACTTGATGGTATACGACTAGTACCGAGTGTCCGTAGCGAAAAAGCTAATAAAAAATTGTTTAAAATTAAAAAGTGGCGAAAATCCCTACTCGGCTGGCGAAATATGGTGTTATTATGCACAGGACTCGCCTGATCTTCTCGTGTGTAGTATCAGAAGACGCGCAAAGTCGTCTCACACAATATGGTGTAATTAGAATTTCAGCGGTCGGTACAAAAAGTTTGGCAACAAGCAAACTTGCTGCCAAAAAACGTTCGAAAATCGCTCAAAGTGACGTAAGTAAGGGATTTTCGTGAAAAATCTATGAAAATTGTGAAAATTTATGGTCGCGCTGAATAGCCGGCAGCGTCCCGAATCTAAATATGTATATATTGTATAGGTTTATCAATGCTAATTAGCTATAAAATTTTTACAAAGTTTTAAATGCGGTTAATTATTATTACTTATGTTGCCTTAAGGTAGACTTTGGTACCTATAGCCTGCACTGAATCGCGAATAACTCAAAAACTATAAGTCCTAGAGAGTCGCACGTGGTACCGGCAGAAAGGTCTCGGCGAGCTCCTTAAGGGTGTACAATGAAAATTTGGAAAAGTTGTATAGGGAAAAAGTTGGTTTTTCCCTAGAAAAGTGAAAATTTATGAAAATCGCGGTTTTCACGAAAACTACGGACCCTAGGCGGTCGTGTGAGGTACCTACGGAAAGGCCTCGTCGGCGGCCACACGGTGGTGTAAGAAACAGTATAGGCTTTCCTGAAAAATTTTGAAAATAACGCCCAAAAACCGAAAAATGAATTAAAAATTTAGACTAAAAAGTTTATTATTGGGCGAACTGTACCACCTAGAAAGTCGGGAACGGTACCGACGGACAGAGGGCGTCCCAGTGGACACGTTCCAATCGCTAGATGCACAGGTTACGACTGATGGTAAACCAAAATTGAGGAGTTAAGTTTTAGTAGGTAGGTACTAAGTTGGCACTTCGCTCCCTCGGGAACACCTTGGAGTATAATCGCCTGAACGGCTCGGCGGTGTAGTTGCCGTCTCCCTTGAGCGTCCCTAGGTATCAGAACCCCCCTAGACCCCTAAAAAATTCAGAAACTAAAATTAAAATGAAAATTTAATAAACAACCTATGGAATCGACCTAAGGATACCAAATACAGATGATGATGTATCCGTGTGGTGTGTCGGAAGACAGGTAATGTATCCGCGCACTTGATGGTATACGACTAGTACCGAGTGTCCGTAGCGAAAAAGCTAATAAAAAATTGTTTAAAATTAAAAAGTGGCGAAAATCCCTACTCGGCTGGCGAAATATGGTGTTATTATGCACAGGACTCGCCTGATCTTCTCGTGTGTAGTATCAGAAGACGCGCAAAGTCGTCTCACACAATATGGTGTAATTAGAATTTCAGCGGTCGGTACAAAAAGTTTGGCAACAAGCAAACTTGCTGCCAAAAAACGTTCGAAAATCGCTCAAAGTGACGTAAGTAAGGGATTTTCGTGAAAAATCTATGAAAATTGTGAAAATTTATGGTCGCGCTGAATAGCCGGCAGCGTCCCGAATCTAAATATGTATATATTGTATAGGTTTATCAATGCTAATTAGCTATAAAAATTTTACAAAGTTTTAAATGCGGTTAATTATTATTACTTATGTTGCCTTAAGGTAGACTTTGGTACCTATAGCCTGCACTGAATCGCGAATAACTCAAAAACTATAAGTCCTAGAGAGTCGCACGTGGTACCGGCAGAAAGGTCTCGGCGAGCTCCTTAAGGGTGTACAATGAAAATTTGGAAAAGTTGTATAGGGAAAAAGTTGGTTTTTCCCTAGAAAAGTGAAAATTTATGAAAATCGCGGTTTTCACGAAAACTACGGACCCTAGGCGGTCGTGTGAGGTACCTACGGAAAGGCCTCGTCGGCGGCCACACGGTGGTGTAAGAAACAGTATAGGCTTTCCTGAAAAATTTTGAAAATAACGCCCAAAAACCGAAAAATGAATTAAAAATTTAGACTAAAAAGTTTATTATTGGGCGAACTGTACCACCTAGAAAGTCGGGAACGGTACCGACGGACAGAGGGCGTCCCAGTGGACACGTTCCAATCGCTAGATGCACAGGTTACGACTGATGGTAAACCAAAATTGAGGAGTTAAGTTTTAGTAGGTAGGTACTAAGTTGGCACTTCGCTCCCTCGGGAACACCTTGGAGTATAATCGCCTGAACGGCTCGGCGGTGTAGTTGCCGTCTCCCTTGAGCGTCCCTAGGTATCAGAACCCCCCTAGACCCCTAAAAAATTCAGAAACTAAAATTAAAATGAAAATTTAATAAACAACCTATGGAATCGACCTAAGGATACCAAATACAGATGATGATGTATCCGTGTGGTGTGTCGGAAGACAGGTAATGTATCCGCGCACTTGATGGTATACGACTAGTACCGAGTGTCCGTAGCGAAAAAGCTAATAAAAAATTGTTTAAAATTAAAAAGTGGCGAAAATCCCTACTCGGCTGGCGAAATATGGTATTATTATGCACAGGACTCGCCTGATCTTCTCGTGTGTAGTATCAGAAGACGCGCAAAGTCGTCTCACACAATATGGTGTAATTAGAATTTCAGCGGTCGGTACAAAAAGTTTGGCAACAAGCAAACTTGCTGCCAAAAAACGTTCGAAAATCGCTCAAAGTGACGTAAGTAAGGGATTTTCGTGAAAAATCTATGAAAATTGTGAAAATTTATGGTCGCGCTGAATAGCCGGCAGCGTCCCGAATCTAAATATGTATATATTGTATAGGTTTATCAATGCTAATTAGCTATAAAAATTTTACAAAGTTTTAAATGCGGTTAATTATTATTACTTATGTTGCCTTAAGGTAGACTTTGGTACCTATAGCCTGCACTGAATCGCGAATAACTCAAAAACTATAAGTCCTAGAGAGTCGCACGTGGTACCGGCAGAAAGGTCTCGGCGAGCTCCTTAAGGGTGTACAATGAAAATTTGGAAAAGTTGTATAGGGAAAAAGTTGGTTTTTCCCTAGAAAAGTGAAAATTTATGAAAATCGCGGTTTTCACGAAAACTACGGACCCTAGGCGGTCGTGTGAGGTACCTACGGAAAGGCCTCGTCGGCGGCCACACGGTGGTGTAAGAAACAGTATAGGCTTTCCTGAAAAATTTTGAAAATAACGCCCAAAAACCGAAAAATGAATTAAAAATTTAGACTAAAAAGTTTATTATTGGGCGAACTGTACCACCTAGAAAGTCGGGAACGGTACCGACGGACAGAGGGCGTCCCAGTGGACACGTTCCAATCGCTAGATGCACAGGTTACGACTGATGGTAAACCAAAATTGAGGAGTTAAGTTTTAGTAGGTAGGTACTAAGTTGGCACTTCGCTCCCTCGGGAACACCTTGGAGTATAATCGCCTGAACGGCTCGGCGGTGTAGTTGCCGTCTCCCTTGAGCGTCCCTAGGTATCAGAACCCCCCTAGACCCCTAAAAAATTCAGAAACTAAAATTAAAATGAAAATTTAATAAACAACCTATGGAATCGACCTAAGGATACCAAATACAGATGATGATGTATCCGTGTGGTGTGTCGGAAGACAGGTAATGTATCCGCGCACTTGATGGTATACGACTAGTACCGAGTGTCCGTAGCGAAAAAGCTAATAAAAAATTGTTTAAAATTAAAAAGTGGCGAAAATCCCTACTCGGCTGGCGAAATATGGTGTTATTATGCACAGGACTCGCCTGATCTTCTCGTGTGTAGTATCAGAAGACGCGCAAAGTCGTCTCACACAATATGGTGTAATTAGAATTTCAGCGGTCGGTACAAAAAGTTTGGCAACAAGCAAACTTGCTGCCAAAAAACGTTCGAAAATCGCTCAAAGTGACGTAAGTAAGGGATTTTCGTGAAAAATCTATGAAAATTGTGAAAATTTATGGTCGCGCTGAATAGCCGGCAGCGTCCCGAATCTAAATATGTATATATTGTATAGGTTTATCAATGCTAATTAGCTATAAAAATTTTACAAAGTTTTAAATGCGGTTGGGTTAGGTTAGGTTAGGTTAGGTTAGGTTAGGTTAGGTTAGGTTAGGTTAGGTTAGGTTAGGTTAGGTTAGGTTAGGTTAGGTTAGGTTAGGTTAGGTTAGGTTAGGTTAGGTTAGGTTAGGTTAGGTTAGGTTAGGTTTTTTTTTTTTTTTTTTTTTTTTTTTTTTTTTTTTTTTTTTTTTTTTTTTTTTTTTTTTTTTTTTTTTTTTTACTAGCACCTTTCACTATGTGCCGGGGCACTTCGTAAAAGCCTATTCTATTCTCGCTGTACATTTTCTAACCGACTAGGCTGCCTATATGTTTAAAGAAAAACCCACTCAGGGTACTGATTGCTTTCTAGCTTATTTACTTATTATTATTTACATAAATTTAACTCACGCATTCATTCTTTTCCTCTAGTACCATACTATTTCTCGCATTTATCCCTCTCGTACTTTCATACCATGCCTTTCATACTTATGGGGGAAGAGGACCTGGGATAATAATCTCGGTGCTTTTATTTATTTAATAACAGGTTGACCATCTTAACTTAGTCTATAACATTTTACAGTTTATTAACTTACTATAATTATATTTATTACTAACAACTTAAATGCTATATTTATTATTTACACTTTCTTGTCTGCAATAATTTAAATCTACTATAAGATATTTAACATAATATCTTCCACAGATTTAATCTAAGTCTTGTTTCTTTTATTAACAGTTTCAATTATACACTTAGCGAATGCAAGAAAATGTGCTCTATATTTTTGTGTCATTAAAAGAGGTAAATTCTCTTTTATCATTTCAACCCTTATTTTTTGTTCGAGATCATGTCTAGCTCGCGCGTGGATCGGGCAGTCCACGATAACGTGTGCGACCGTCTCAGGTACCCCAGGCTCGCAGGCACACGATGGGTCCTCCTTACACTTGAACCTAGCCAAGTATGCGGAGAACCCACCATGTCCTGTTAGCATCTGGGTCGTGATGCCGGCGATCTCGATCTTTCGAACGATGCTGTAAGCTGTTACCGCGCATGGTAGGAAGAGCTTGGTGCCCGAAGCAGTCACACCCGCTCTGTACCTTTCGCCCCATTCGTGAAGCGTGATCTGACGTAGACCACGCTTAACGAATGAGACTGGGCAAAGATCGTAGTGGGGGGCAATCTTCAGCCTCAGAGCCGCCTCCTTGGCGAGCTGGTCGGCCCGCTCATTGCCCTCCAACCCTGCGTGAGCCTTGATCCAGAACAAGGAAATTTCCTTGCCCTGGACCAAGCCCCGCTTGATGTTAAATCTGGCTTCAACTGCCAGAGGGTGGAGGGCATGACGGTTAATTACCGTCAGGAGTGCGGCTCTGCTATCACTGAAGATCCCAAACGTGGCCGCGCCTCGCTTAAGGACCTCACTGGTCGCTTTGCATATAGCCAAGAGTTCGGCCTGGTAGACGGTGCAGTGGGGCGACAGAGCAAGTTTGAGGGCCCTGGTTTCGGTCCCGTTATGCCAAATGGATAACGCGGCACCGACCCGGCCCTCAATCTTGCTCCCGTCCGTGAAAATGCGCGTTTCGATATTATCGACACGGTTGTAATGTTCCTCGTCTACCAGACTGGTGAACTCCAGGCTCATATGCTCCGCGGGGTGAGGTGCTTTAACAGCTGGGGCCATTCGTTCGATCTCCCTGTCCCCCAACCATGACTGGAATACTCCTCTCTTGGCCTCGTACAACGAGGCCACCTCGCGAACTCTGAGGTCCAGAGGGAGTAGTCCAGCCAAGATTAGCCCTGAGTGCAGGGAGACCGTCCGGTAGCTCTTACAGAGTTTTTGCGCGAAACCGCGCTGCACCACGTTCAGCTGCTTTCGGATACCAAGCTTGTCCACCGCCGCGCACCAACTACTGGCGGCATACAGCACCGTTGGCTCCACCACCGCTGCGTAGATAGCCCGGACCACCTCGGGGTGCAACCCCCAGCCGATCCGGGCCATCCGCGCGAGCTTGTGGTATATGCCGATCGCCTTTCTGCATACATTAGTGACGTGGGTGTTAAAAGTGAGTTTTTCGTCGATGGTGAGCCCCAGGACTTTGATTTGTTTGGACAGTCCAATACCTATCCCGCCCATGCTGAGGCGTGGGTCGTCGTACTTTAGCCTCCGCGTGATTACCATCGCACAAGTTTTGTGCGGTGCGAATTTCAGCTTATTTCGGACGCCCCACTCCCGCACATGCTCGAGAGAGGCATTGGCCTGTCTCTCAATTTCCAGACCGCTATCCCCATCGAAAACCATCACTACATCGTCCGCAAAAGCCTGCACATGAACCGCCCTTTCTCGCAATTGGTGGAGCAGAGGGTCCAATAGGAGGTTCCAAAGCAAGGGTCCGCCAATTGAACCCTGGACACAGCCCTTCTCCGTGGAGCGTCTGCACTCCTCGCCCGCATACCTTACCCTCACCTCCCTGTCGCTAAGGTAGCTGCTGATAACCCGTCTCAAATTCACCGGACATTTCTCCTCCGCCAGCCGTACTTTAATAGCTGGCCACCATGCGCTATCGAAGGCGCCCTCTATGTCCAAGGACACCATAAGGACCACCCTCTTCTCATCGAGTTTAGCCCTTATGTGGCCCATAAGGTCATAAAGGGCGTCTTCGGTGCTTTTCTGGGGCATAAAGCCGTACTGGCGGGGGCTAATTGTCGGTAATAAATAGAAGTTGAGACGGGCCACCAGCATCCTCTCGTACACCTTCCCCAAGACGGGCAATAGACCAATTGGTCTGTACGACTTGGGGACGGTGTACGAGTCCTTCCCTGGCTTCCTCAGTGCAACCACCACGGCTTCCTTCCATATCTTAGGAAAGTAGCCGTGGTGAAGGCACCGATTCAGCAGCTTCAGGAAGAGTGCGGGGTCGGCCCCAATGGCGTGAGTGCAGATATCGGCAGTGAAGCCATCCGCCCCCGGAGCCTTCTTAGGGTTAAATTTGTGGAGGGCATCGAGGAGTTCGCTCATCGTAAAGGGTGGGTCATCATTATGATGACCCCTCTCGTTGTCCACCTCTTTAGATTTTTCACGTATCTCCTGATGCCCCATGTTATCCTCTTCTACCCGATCTCTCGGGTAAAAGGTTTGGGCCAGAAGTTCGGCTGAACCCTTTGCGTCCAGGTAAGTTCCATTGACGGTTAACGGAATATCCTCCTCCCTTGCCGTGGCCCTATTGATGACCCTGTAAATACCCTCCCACATGCCCTCCCGGTCCTGCTTTCCACAGAATTCCTTCCAACTTTCGACCTGTGCCTTTTTTACTTCAGATTCATAAATCTCCTTTTGTTCCAGGTATCGCGCCACCACCCTCTCTCTTCGGACCGGCGCTGCATTCCTGATTCGACGCTTTTTGGTCTTGACGAGCCTCTGTAGCTCTGCGAGCCTTTCGGACCACCACGGCATCGTGATCAACCCCCCCGGTTTTTTGACTGGGATACTCTCCCCACACGCCGTCTCGATCGCCCCCGTATATGCTTCGACTAAGACATCAAGCTCTTTGTTGTGCCTTGTTTCGCCTATCGCGATATCCGTGAGCGAGCGAGTGACGCTGGCCTTGAAAGTATCCCAGTTGGCCTTTTTTGTATTATAAATACGGGTAGTTCGCTCGATTTTCGTGCCCCTGGCCCTTTCCAGGTTGAGGTTGAATAATATGCCGTTGTGGTCCGAACTCGGCACGAGGCCCGTGTCCACCCTCCAAGCGTCGACCAGGTCAACCATATTGTCGGTGCAGACCGTAACGTCCACGTGGCTACGATACCTCTTTCCACCCCTAACAGTGTCGAAAGTCGGAATGTCTCCGCTATTCAGGACCTGGAGGTCAAGCTCAGCGAGGACACCCCTCAGCAACTCGCCTCTGTCATTCTCGAACCAATGTCCCCACCAGGTGCTCTTTGCGTTAGCATCGCCCCCAAAAAGAACAAGCCGGGAACCTAGAGCTCGCCTCACCTCTATAAGTTGCTCTAAATATGGCCCCAGAGGTTCTGGTCTCGGTTCAAAGTAGAAGGACACCAGCGTGATCATCCAAGCATTGGTCCGGATCCCCACCACTACGATGTTATCAGTGGTGAGTTGCGGGTACTGCACAACATCCAAAGTAGGATCGAAGACGGCAATAGCCGCCTTCACAGTCCCTCCTCCTTGCCCAGTGTTCTGGAAGACCCTAACGCCCTGGTATACCTTCATCTTCGCCGAGTTTCCAACATAGGGCTCTTGAATTAGAGCAACGGTGGCTTTTCGCCTCGAGGCTGCGAGTATGAGCTCGTCAGTTGCCAGCTTCTTCCTCTGGAGGTTTGCTTGTAGCACTCTGTATGGGGGTGCGGTTCCCGAGGTGCCCTCAGCACTGGTACTGAGTGGATGTCCTCGCTATTGTATCCCACCTCATTCGCACCGGACACTTGGAGCTGAAAACACTATGCCCCGTGCTACTCAGCTTCTCCCTCTGGCAGTTCACGCAGTTCGGCTCTGCGCCGGCCATGTAGTCGGGGCACTGGGCTCTCATGTGGAGCCCCCCACAATGACTACATTTAACTTGGTTGTCACCGGCGCAGAACTTTCTTGTGTGACCGTACCCTAGGCATGAGGAGCACTGCACAAGAGGCGACTGATCAGCCACCCTAATGGGCTGAAGGTCGATATGCAGCCTCCCCATCTCCAGGGCACGGTTATAAACCACCGGGGAGACCCTGAGCACCACGTGACACGTGTGCGGGTTCCTCGCGGTCTTTCGATAGAGAACAGCCATACGGATTTTTTCTGGGGCCAGGCCTCGGAACACGTCATGGTTCCGGGACCTTATGGCCTTTAACAAGTCCTCGTCCTTGTGGCTCCTGAGAACCCCAAAGAGAATTAAAAGCGGGTCCTTGTTTTTTATCTCCTCTATCGAGAGACCCTTCTCCCTCTCCTCCAATCTCCTTCGTGCCCTTTTCCTTTCTTCCTCTGTCTTATATCCTATGATCACCTTTCTATCCTTCGCCTTCCTTATTCTTTCCACGGTTACCCATTCATTATCCTCATTTGCTACTTTCCTCAGTCTCTCCATCAATTGCTCTCCCGTATCATCCTCGTCCTTGGACGTGACCGCTATGGAGTGCAGCGTCGCCCGCTCAGGGGGTTGAACACCTGACCGACTCGCCGCTACACCCGCATACGTCACTGTTCCCTTTCGTTCTCTTTCTTTCTCTCTTTCATCCTGTCTCTCTATCTTTTCTTTCATCTCTATCATTATCCTTCCGTTCTCTCTTAACAACCTTTCATTCTCTTTTATTCTCTTTAATATCTCTTCGCTGTTGTCGTTGCCCTTGGCGGAGGGTGAGGCAACAGAAGCTGACACCTCTGCTGGCCCAGCACTCCGTCTCGTGACAGCTAACCCTTTCCTATCCCTCTCATAACCCTTTATAATTTTATCTAAGAGCTCTACTCTAATCGTTATTTCATTTTTTATTTCTCTTTTTAAATTCCCGGAGATGCTCATCTGCTTTTTTATGCAGTCAATGCAGTCTATGGCGGTGGAGTAGCGCTCTAAAACTGTTGGAGTAGGTAAAGGCGGAGGTCCCCCAGTTTCCTTTGCCTTCCTTTCTCTTATTAAGTTAGATGGTGCACGAGCCTCTTTAGTCTGTGGAGCTCCTCCTCGGAGCTCGCACGCATCTATACTTTTCCTCACTGCAACTAGTGAGCGCTTTTCCACCCCAGGGCTATTGTCAACGACAAATGTCCTGTTCTCTGTAGGACTCCCGGCATCTGAGGCTCCTGGCCCCCGGACTGGTGTTCGTTCCGGTTTCATGTTTGGGTAAGGTGCGCGTTATCAAATAAAATAATCTACAATGTAAAGTTAATAAAATTAAAAATAAAAATAAAGTAAAATAAAATAAATTCAATTAAATTCGTCAATAATTACTATATAAAAATTTAAGTTGATTTTGTTAGATTAAAATAAGTCCAGCTTAGAGATACCAAATATTGGTCTTGTACAGACTCTTTGTCCGATGCAGTGATGACGGTTCGATTTGAACACAGTCCCCGGAGTGTACCGTGTAGGTGTTGTGGTGTTTAGTGTTGTATGTGGTCTGTTGTTGAGTGTTGATGTATGTAACCTAGAGCGTGTGTGTATTGTGTATGTGAAGTTATGTGAGTGTATGTATGCAAGTTACGGCTCTCTGACCGGCCGCACACTAGACACAAAGAGACACAAAGAGTGGTCACCAAAGTACACAGTAACAACGTAAAAATAAAAACAAAAACAATAGAAGTAAAAATAAAATAAAATAAGATAAGATTTTAGACTCTAGGTCTAAGTCTACCAGTTGTAGTCAACCTAATACTACTTATTGCACTCAGTGAGTGCCCTCCGAGGTCTTATGCAAAAAATACTTAAACTATATATTACAAAATATTTACAAAAAATGTAAATGTCGTAAGTCCTAAATTAGAGCTAACCTAATGTACAGTCACTCCAAAATTGGGTAGAGTCTAATCAGTTCTAATTACAATCTAAGTTTGGGACCTGTGGCACCAAAAACACTGACTCTACAGTGGAACTCTATATAGACTCTAGGTAGAGTCCTCCCTCTAGGTCAGGTAGGTAGAGCTCCCCGAGCCCTCCACAACGAGCCCAAACTCGGGGGTCCTAGGTCCAAGGGTTCGGAGAAAGCAGGGCCGCAAAGTTTTCGTGCACGGACGTGCACGAAACCTGAAACCCCGATATCTCAGGAACTATCAATCCGATCCACCCGAGCGAGGGCTCCCTGAAAAGGTCCCGACGAGGTCTATCTCCCAAGCTGACTGTAGGGTCAAAAGGGGTGACCCCAAAAATGACCCCCCCAAGTTTGTGGGGTCTACCCCCCACCACACCAGACGGATTCGGTGAAGGGAGCCGAGTCCCCCAGAGAAAACCAGAGGTCGCTACGACCACCGGTTCCCGAGATATACGGCCCTGAAGTTTTTCAAAATGGCGGCCGTGCCAAACTTTGAGCACGTATATTTCGGGTTCCAGACGTCCCAGCGAGCCCAGAAAAGTTTCTCCCTGGTTGGCCCGACACCCTCTATCACCCTAATGTGCCAAATATCAAAAGAAAATTTTGAAAATTTTCCGGGAAAATTTTTCCCGGATTTTCCGAAAAAGTGTGGCGCGGGACAGATGACCCTCCGCTGACGCCCCCAGTTGAAATCCGGTCTCTCCACGACCTCCGGTTTCGGAGCTACGGGTGTTTGAAAATATACAAAATGGCCGCGCGCGCCCAAGGTCAAACTTTGACCGGCTGTAACTCCTCAACGGTTGGTCGTAGAGAGCCCAAAATCGATTTCTGGGCTTGGCACGACGTCTTCTGTCCTCCCAGACGTCCAAAAACGTATTCTGGGGATAAAGCTCGAAACAGCACAGAACAACTATAATCTTAAAATATACTCTCCAGCACGTCTAACAAAGAAAAAATTTTTGCGATAGGGTGGTCCAGTCCGGAGAAAACTTAAAAGTAAGTTTCGTGCATGTCTCGTGTCAGATGCTGGATTTTATGATTTTCCTTGTTTTTGATGCTAGAAAGGGCTTGTTTGGGCTTAAACAGGTGTAGAGGGCTTGTCTAAACCCTACCCCGGCGCCAAAAAGAAGGAAAATCTACCCCCTTTTATTTAATTTGGAAAAATAACTAAAAAATCGCTGTCTCCGAGCTGGATAAACATAAAAATACACAAAAAAGGTAATAAATAGTGAAAAATAAAGTTCTACAAGTGACAGTAACAATAATGAAAAACAAGCAACTTTTCGTGCATTTATGCACGAAAAACAGGAAAAGTCAGTTTTTTAATTCTTGTGCACTGGAAGATTGTCCGAAAAATCTGCAACTTGGTATACGCGTAAAACAAACGAGCGCGCAACTTATAGCAGTTGCAGAAACTTGCTAATTGTTCTGGTTCCGCTGTTATTCACGGTCAAAGTTTGCAACTTCTAACTGCTACATAAAATCGAAGTCTGCATGAAAAATTTTTCTATTACCGGAATAATGTTGCTCCTGGTAGGGTCCTCCTCTCTGCCAAAAATCAGCGCCCTCGGACTGCAGGAACTGGTACCACGTGCCCACGTGGTACTTGTTTTTTTGGGTTTCCCGGGGAGACCGGGGCTCTCCCGGAAAAACTGACGCACGCAGGGGATGGGGCTCCGCTGCCCGCAGCCGGGGACACTTCACACTGCACAATCCGTTCACAGATCACAGAGTTATGATTGAAAAAGTGGTTGACCACGTGTTCGGTAACCTTAAAAAGGCACTAAAACCGTTTTGGCGCCTCAGTCGCGATCGTGCGGCTCGTTCACGAAACGGGTAAAGATAGAGGCCACTGAGACACAACTTTTAAGGTATCGCACTTGATAATTGGTTAAGAAAAACCCACTAAACTGAATTTTTTAAAACGGAGCGCTACAGAAAACGATCCGGTCGTCGCGGAGAGTGACGGGCGACTGGTTAGGTTAGGTTAGGTTAGGTTAGGTTAGGTTAGGTTAGGTTAGGTTAGGTTAGGTTAGGTTAGGTTAGGTTAGGTTAGGTTAGGTTAGGTTAGGTTAGGTTAGGTTAGGTTAGGTTAGGTTAGGTTAGGTTAGGTTAGGTTAGGTTAGGTTAGGTTAGGTTAGGTTAGGTTAGGTTAGGTTAGGTTAGGTTAGGTTAGGTTAGGTTAGGTTAGGTTAGGTTAGGTTAGGTTAGGTTAGGTTAGGTTAGGTTAGGTTAGGTTAGGTTAGGTTAGGTTAGGTTAGGTTAGGTTAGGTTAGGTTAGGTTAGGTTAGGTTAGGTTAGGTTAGGTTAGGTTAGGTTAGGTTAGGTTAGGTTAGGTTAGGTTAGGTTAGGTTAGGTTAGGTTAGGTTAGGTTAGGTTAGGTTAGGTTAGGTTAGGTTAGGTTAGGTTAGGTTAGGTTAGGTTAGGTTAGGTTAGGTTAGGTTAGGTTAGGTTAGGTTAGGTTAGGTTAGGTTAGGTTAGGTTAGGTTAGGTTAGGTTAGGTTAGGTTAGGTTAGGTTAGGTTAGGTTAGGTTAGGTTAGGTTAGGTTAGGTTAGGTTAGGTTAGGTTAGGTTAGGTTAGGTTAGGTTAGGTTAGGTTAGGTTAGGTTAGGTTAGGTTAGGTTAGGTTAGGTTAGGTTAGGTTAGGTTAGGTTAGGTTAGGTTAGGTTAGGTTAGGTTAGGTTAGGTTAGGTTAGGTTAGGTTAGGTTAGGTTAGGTTAGGTTAGGTTAGGTTAGGTTAGGTTAGGTTAGGTTAGGTTAGGTTAGGTTAGGTTAGGTTAGGTTAGGTTAGGTTAGGTTAGGTTAGGTTAGGTTAGGTTAGGTTAGGTTAGGTTAGGTTAGGTTAGGTTAGGTTAGGTTAGGTTAGGTTAGGTTAGGTTAGGTTAGGTTAGGTTAGGTTAGGTTAGGTTAGGTTAGGTTAGGTTAGGTTAGGTTAGGTTAGGTTAGGTTAGGTTAGGTTAGGTTAGGTTAGGTTAGGTTAGGTTAGGTTAGGTTAGGTTAGGTTAGGTTAGGTTAGGTTAGGTTAGGTTAGGTTAGGTTAGGTTAGGTTAGGTTAGGTTAGGTTAGGTTAGGTTAGGTTAGGTTAGGTTAGGTTAGGTTAGGTTAGGTTAGGTTAGGTTAGGTTAGGTTAGGTTAGGTTAGGTTAGGTTAGGTTAGGTTAGGTTAGGTTAGGTTAGGTTAGGTTAGGTTAGGTTAGGTTAGGTTAGGTTAGGTTAGGTTAGGTTAGGTTAGGTTAGGTTAGGTTAGGTTAGGTTAGGTTAGGTTAGGTTAGGTTAGGTTAGGTTAGGTTAGGTTAGGTTAGGTTAGGTTAGGTTAGGTTAGGTTAGGTTAGGTTAGGTTAGGTTAGGTTAGGTTAGGTTAGGTTAGGTTAGGTTAGGTTAGGTTAGGTTAGGTTAGGTTAGGTTAGGTTAGGTTAGGTTAGGTTAGGTTAGGTTAGGTTAGGTTAGGTTAGGTTAGGTTAGGTTAGGTTAGGTTAGGTTAGGTTAGGTTAGGTTAGGTTAGGTTAGGTTAGGTTAGGTTAGGTTAGGTTAGGTTAGGTTAGGTTAGGTTAGGTTAGGTTAGGTTAGGTTAGGTTAGGTTAGGTTAGGTTAGGTTAGGTTAGGTTAGGTTAGGTTAGGTTAGGTTAGGTTAGGTTAGGTTAGGTTAGGTTAGGTTAGGTTAGGTTAGGTTAGGTTAGGTTAGGTTAGGTTAGGTTAGGTTAGGTTAGGTTAGGTTAGGTTAGGTTAGGTTAGGTTAGGTTAGGTTAGGTTAGGTTAGGTTAGGTTAGGTTAGGTTAGGTTAGGTTAGGTTAGGTTAGGTTAGGTTAGGTTAGGTTAGGTTAGGTTAGGTTAGGTTAGGTTAGGTTAGGTTAGGTTAGGTTAGGTTAGGTTAGGTTAGGTTAGGTTAGGTTAGGTTAGGTTAGGTTAGGTTAGGTTAGGTTAGGTTAGGTTAGGTTAGGTTAGGTTAGGTTAGGTTAGGTTAGGTTAGGTTAGGTTAGGTTAGGTTAGGTTAGGTTAGGTTAGGTTAGGTTAGGTTAGGTTAGGTTAGGTTAGGTTAGGTTAGGTTAGGTTAGGTTAGGTTAGGTTAGGTTAGGTTAGGTTAGGTTAGGTTAGGTTAGGTTAGGTTAGGTTAGGTTAGGTTAGGTTAGGTTAGGTTAGGTTAGGTTAGGTTAGGTTAGGTTAGGTTAGGTTAGGTTAGGTTAGGTTAGGTTAGGTTAGGTTAGGTTAGGTTAGGTTAGGTTAGGTTAGGTTAGGTTAGGTTAGGTTAGGTTAGGTTAGGTTAGGTTAGGTTAGGTTAGGTTAGGTTAGGTTAGGTTAGGTTAGGTTAGGTTAGGTTAGGTTAGGTTAGGTTAGGTTAGGTTAGGTTAGGTTAGGTTAGGTTAGGTTAGGTTAGGTTAGGTTAGGTTAGGTTAGGTTAGGTTAGGTTAGGTTAGGTTAGGTTAGGTTAGGTTAGGTTAGGTTAGGTTAGGTTAGGTTAGGTTAGGTTAGGTTAGGTTAGGTTAGGTTAGGTTAGGTTAGGTTAGGTTAGGTTAGGTTAGGTTAGGTTAGGTTAGGTTAGGTTAGGTTAGGTTAGGTTAGGTTAGGTTAGGTTAGGTTAGGTTAGGTTAGGTTAGGTTAGGTTAGGTTAGGTTAGGTTAGGTTAGGTTAGGTTAGGTTAGGTTAGGTTAGGTTAGGTTAGGTTAGGTTAGGTTAGGTTAGGTTAGGTTAGGTTAGGTTAGGTTAGGTTAGGTTAGGTTAGGTTAGGTTAGGTTAGGTTAGGTTAGGTTAGGTTAGGTTAGGTTAGGTTAGGTTAGGTTAGGTTAGGTTAGGTTAGGTTAGGTTAGGTTAGGTTAGGTTAGGTTAGGTTAGGTTAGGTTAGGTTAGGTTAGGTTAGGTTAGGTTAGGTTAGGTTAGGTTAGGTTAGGTTAGGTTAGGTTAGGTTAGGTTAGGTTAGGTTAGGTTAGGTTAGGTTAGGTTAGGTTAGGTTAGGTTAGGTTAGGTTAGGTTAGGTTAGGTTAGGTTAGGTTAGGTTAGGTTAGGTTAGGTTAGGTTAGGTTAGGTTAGGTTAGGTTAGGTTAGGTTAGGTTAGGTTAGGTTAGGTTAGGTTAGGTTAGGTTAGGTTAGGTTAGGTTAGGTTAGGTTAGGTTAGGTTAGGTTAGGTTAGGTTAGGTTAGGTTAGGTTAGGTTAGGTTAGGTTAGGTTAGGTTAGGTTAGGTTAGGTTAGGTTAGGTTAGGTTAGGTTAGGTTAGGTTAGGTTAGGTTAGGTTAGGTTAGGTTAGGTTAGGTTAGGTTAGGTTAGGTTAGGTTAGGTTAGGTTAGGTTAGGTTAGGTTAGGTTAGGTTAGGTTAGGTTAGGTTAGGTTAGGTTAGGTTAGGTTAGGTTAGGTTAGGTTAGGTTAGGTTAGGTTAGGTTAGGTTAGGTTAGGTTAGGTTAGGTTAGGTTAGGTTAGGTTAGGTTAGGTTAGGTTAGGTTAGGTTAGGTTAGGTTAGGTTAGGTTAGGTTAGGTTAGGTTAGGTTAGGTTAGGTTAGGTTAGGTTAGGTTAGGTTAGGTTAGGTTAGGTTAGGTTAGGTTAGGTTAGGTTAGGTTAGGTTAGGTTAGGTTAGGCTAGGTTAGGTTAGGTTAGGTTAGGTTAGGTTAGGTTAGGTTAGGTTAGGTTAGGTTAGGTTAGGTTAGGTTAGGTTAGGTTAGGTTAGGTTAGGTTAGGTTAGGTTAGGTTAGGTTAGGTTAGGTTAGGTTAGGTTAGGTTAGGTTAGGTTAGGTTAGGTTAGGTTAGGTTAGGTTAGGTTAGGTTAGGTTAGGTTAGGTTAGGTTAGGTTAGGTTAGGTTAGGTTAGGTTAGGTTAGGTTAGGTTAGGTTAGGTTAGGTTAGGTTAGGTTAGGTTAGGTTAGGTTAGGTTAGGTTAGGTTAGGTTAGGTTAGGTTAGGTTAGGTTAGGTTAGGTTAGGTTAGGTTAGGTTAGGTTAGGTTAGGTTAGGTTAGGTTAGGTTAGGTTAGGTTAGGTTAGGTTAGGTTAGGTTAGGTTAGGTTAGGTTAGGTTAGGTTAGGTTAGGTTAGGTTAGGTTAGGTTAGGTTAGGTTAGGTTAGGTTAGGTTAGGTTAGGTTAGGTTAGGTTAGGTTAGGTTAGGTTAGGTTAGGTTAGGTTAGGTTAGGTTAGGTTAGGTTAGGTTAGGTTAGGTTAGGTTAGGTTAGGTTAGGTTAGGTTAGGTTAGGTTAGGTTAGGTTAGGTTAGGTTAGGTTAGGTTAGGTTAGGTTAGGTTAGGTTAGGTTAGGTTAGGTTAGGTTAGGTTAGGTTAGGTTAGGTTAGGTTAGGTTAGGTTAGGTTAGGTTAGGTTAGGTTAGGTTAGGTTAGGTTAGGTTAGGTTAGGTTAGGTTAGGTTAGGTTAGGTTAGGTTAGGTTAGGTTAGGTTAGGTTAGGTTAGGTTAGGTTAGGTTAGGTTAGGTTAGGTTAGGTTAGGTTAGGTTAGGTTAGGTTAGGTTAGGTTAGGTTAGGTTAGGTTAGGTTAGGTTAGGTTAGGTTAGGTTAGGTTAGGTTAGGTTAGGTTAGGTTAGGTTAGGTTAGGTTAGGTTAGGTTAGGTTAGGTTAGGTTAGGTTAGGTTAGGTTAGGTTAGGTTAGGTTAGGTTAGGTT
>OU618532.1:0-2500 GCA_914829495.1 Eilema sororculum | reverse complement strand
AGGTTAGGTTAGGTTAGGTTAGGTTAGGTTAGGTTAGGTTAGGTTAGGTTAGGTTAGGTTAGGTTAGGTTAGGTTAGGTTAGGTTAGGTTAGGTTAGGTTAGGTTAGGTTAGGTTAGGTTAGGTTAGGTTAGGTTAGGTTAGGTTAGGTTAGGTTAGGTTAGGTTAGGTTAGGTTAGGTTAGGTTAGGTTAGGTTAGGTTAGGTTAGGTTAGGTTAGGTTAGGTTAGGTTAGGTTAGGTTAGGTTAGGTTAGGTTAGGTTAGGTTAGGTTAGGTTAGGTTAGGTTAGGTTAGGTTAGGTTAGGTTAGGTTAGGTTAGGTTAGGTTAGGTTAGGTTAGGTTAGGTTAGGTTAGGTTAGGTTAGGTTAGGTTAGGTTAGGTTAGGTTAGGTTAGGTTAGGTTAGGTTAGGTTAGGTTAGGTTAGGTTAGGTTAGGTTAGGTTAGGTTAGGTTAGGTTAGGTTAGGTTAGGTTAGGTTAGGTTAGGTTAGGTTAGGTTAGGTTAGGTTAGGTTAGGTTAGGTTAGGTTAGGTTAGGTTAGGTTAGGTTAGGTTAGGTTAGGTTAGGTTAGGTTAGGTTAGGTTAGGTTAGGTTAGGTTAGGTTAGGTTAGGTTAGGTTAGGTTAGGTTAGGTTAGGTTAGGTTAGGTTAGGTTAGGTTAGGTTAGGTTAGGTTAGGTTAGGTTAGGTTAGGTTAGGTTAGGTTAGGTTAGGTTAGGTTAGGTTAGGTTAGGTTAGGTTAGGTTAGGTTAGGTTAGGTTAGGTTAGGTTAGGTTAGGTTAGGTTAGGTTAGGTTAGGTTAGGTTAGGTTAGGTTAGGTTAGGTTAGGTTAGGTTAGGTTAGGTTAGGTTAGGTTAGGTTAGGTTAGGTTAGGTTAGGTTAGGTTAGGTTAGGTTAGGTTAGGTTAGGTTAGGTTAGGTTAGGTTAGGTTAGGTTAGGTTAGGTTAGGTTAGGTTAGGTTAGGTTAGGTTAGGTTAGGTTAGGTTAGGTTAGGTTAGGTTAGGTTAGGTTAGGTTAGGTTAGGTTAGGTTAGGTTAGGTTAGGTTAGGTTAGGTTAGGTTAGGTTAGGTTAGGTTAGGTTAGGTTAGGTTAGGTTAGGTTAGGTTAGGTTAGGTTAGGTTAGGTTAGGTTAGGTTAGGTTCAGGTTAGGTTAGGTTAGGTTAGGTTAGGTTAGGTTAGGTTAGGTTAGGTTAGGTTAGGTTAGGTTAGGTTAGGTTAGGTTAGGTTAGGTTAGGTTAGGTTAGGTTAGGTTAGGTTAGGTTAGGTTAGGTTAGGTTAGGTTAGGTTAGGTTAGGTTAGGTTAGGTTAGGTTAGGTTAGGTTAGGTTAGGTTAGGTTAGGTTAGGTTAGGTTAGGTTAGGTTAGGTTAGGTTAGGTTAGGTTAGGTTAGGTTAGGTTAGGTTAGGTTAGGTTAGGTTAGGTTAGGTTAGGTTAGGTTAGGTTAGGTTAGGTTAGGTTAGGTTAGGTTAGGTTAGGTTAGGTTAGGTTAGGTTAGGTTAGGTTAGGTTAGGTTAGGTTAGGTTAGGTTAGGTTAGGTTAGGTTAGGTTAGGTTAGGTTAGGTTAGGTTAGGTTAGGTTAGGTTAGGTTAGGTTAGGTTAGGTTAGGTTAGGTTAGGTTAGGTTAGGTTAGGTTAGGTTAGGTTAGGTTAGGTTAGGTTAGGTTAGGTTAGGTTAGGTTAGGTTAGGTTAGGTTAGGTTAGGTTAGGTTAGGTTAGGTTAGGTTAGGTTAGGTTAGGTTAGGTTAGGTTAGGTTAGGTTAGGTTAGGTTAGGTTAGGTTAGGTTAGGTTAGGTTAGGTTAGGTTAGGTTAGGTTAGGTTAGGTTAGGTTAGGTTAGGTTAGGTTAGGTTAGGTTAGGTTAGGTTAGGTTAGGTTAGGTTAGGTTAGGTTAGGTTAGGTTAGGTTAGGTTAGGTTAGGTTAGGTTAGGTTAGGTTAGGTTAGGTTAGGTTAGGTTAGGTTAGGTTAGGTTAGGTTAGGTTAGGTTAGGTTAGGTTAGGTTAGGTTAGGTTAGGTTAGGTTAGGTTAGGTTAGGTTAGGTTAGGTTAGGTTAGGTTAGGTTAGGTTAGGTTAGGTTAGGTTAGGTTAGGTTAGGTTAGGTTAGGTTAGGTTAGGTTAGGTTAGGTTAGGTTAGGTTAGGTTAGGTTAGGTTAGGTTAGGTTAGGTTAGGTTAGGTTAGGTTAGGTTAGGTTAGGTTAGGTTAGGTTAGGTTAGGTTAGGTTAGGTTAGGTTAGGTTAGGTTAGGTTAGGTTAGGTTAGGTTAGGTTAGGTTAGGTTAGGTTAGGTTAGGTTAGGTTAGGTTAGGTTAGGTTAGGTTAGGTTAGGTTAGGTTAGGTTAGGTTAGGTTAGGTTAGGTTAGGTTAGGTTAGGTTAGGTTAGGTTAGGTTAGGTTAGGTTAGGTTAGGTTAGGTTAGGTTAGGTTAGGTTAGGTTAGGTTAGGTTAGGTTAGGTTAGCTTAGGTTAGGTTAGGTTAGGTTAGGTTAGGTTAGGTTAGGTTAGGTTAGGTTAGGT
>OU618561.1:12678382-12973850 GCA_914829495.1 Eilema sororculum | reverse complement strand
AACCTAACCTAACCTAACCTAACCTAACCTAACCTAACCTAACCTAACCTAACCTAACCTAACCTAACCTAACCTAACCTAACCTAACCTAACCTAACCTAACCTAACCTAACCTAACCTAACCTAACCTAACCTAACCTAACCTAACCTAACCTAACCTAACCTAACCTAACCTAACCTAACCTAACCTAACCTAACCTAACCTAACCTAACCTAACCTAACCTAACCTAACCTAACCTAACCTAACCTAACCTAACCTAACCTAACCTAACCTAACCTAACCTAACCTAACCTAACCTAACCTAACCTAACCTAACCTAACCTAACCTAACCTAACCTAACCTAACCTAACCTAACCTAACCTAACCTAACCTAACCTAACCTAACCTAACCTAACCTAACCTAACCTAACCTAACCTAACCTAACCTAACCTAACCTAACCTAACCTAACCTAACCTAACCTAACCTAACCTAACCTAACCTAACCTAACCTAACCTAACCTAACCTAACCTAACCTAACCTAACCTAACCTAACCTAACCTAACCTAACCTAACCTAACCTAACCTAACCTAACCTAACCTAACCTAACCTAACCTAACCTAACCTAACCTAACCTAACCTAACCTAACCTAACCTAACCTAACCTAACCTAACCTAACCTAACCTAACCTAACCTAACCTAACCTAACCTAACCTAACCTAACCTAACCTAACCTAACCTAACCTAACCTAACCTAACCTAACCTAACCTAACCTAACCTAACCTAACCTAACCTAACCTAACCTAACCTAACCTAACCTAACCTAACCTAACCTAACCTAACCTAACCTAACCTAACCTAACCTAACCTAACCTAACCTAACCTAACCTAACCTAACCTAACCTAACCTAACCTAACCTAACCTAACCTAACCTAACCTAACCTAACCTAACCTAACCTAACCTAACCTAACCTAACCTAACCTAACCTAACCTAACCTAACCTAACCTAACCTAACCTAACCTAACCTAACCTAACCTAACCTAACCTAACCTAACCTAACCTAACCTAACCTAACCTAACCTAACCTAACCTAACCTAACCTAACCTAACCTAACCTAACCTAACCTAACCTAACCTAACCTAACCTAACCTAACCTAACCTAACCTAACCTAACCTAACCTAACCTAACCTAACCTAACCTAACCTAACCTAACCTAACCTAACCTAACCTAACCTAACCTAACCTAACCTAACCTAACCTAACCTAACCTAACCTAACCTAACCTAACCTAACCTAACCTAACCTAACCTAACCTAACCTAACCTAACCTAACCTAACCTAACCTAACCTAACCTAACCTAACCTAACCTAACCTAACCTAACCTAACCTAACCTAACCTAACCTAACCTAACCTAACCTAACCTAACCTAACCTAACCTAACCTAACCTAACCTAACCTAACCTAACCTAACCTAACCTAACCTAACCTAACCTAACCTAACCTAACCTAACCTAACCTAACCTAACCTAACCTAACCTAACCTAACCTAACCTAACCTAACCTAACCTAACCTAACCTAACCTAACCTAACCTAACCTAACCTAACCTAACCTAACCTAACCTAACCTAACCTAACCTAACCTAACCTAACCTAACCTAACCTAACCTAACCTAACCTAACCTAACCTAACCTAACCTAACCTAACCTAACCTAACCTAACCTAACCTAACCTAACCTAACCTAACCTAACCTAACCTAACCTAACCTAACCTAACCTAACCTAACCTAACCTAACCTAACCTAACCTAACCTAACCTAACCTAACCTAACCTAACCTAACCTAACCTAACCTAACCTAACCTAACCTAACCTAACCTAACCTAACCTAACCTAACCTAACCTAACCTAACCTAACCTAACCTAACCTAACCTAACCTAACCTAACCTAACCTAACCTAACCTAACCTAACCTAACCTAACCTAACCTAACCTAACCTAACCTAACCTAACCTAACCTAACCTAACCTAACCTAACCTAACCTAACCTAACCTAACCTAACCTAACCTAACCTAACCTAACCTAACCTAACCTAACCTAACCTAACCTAACCTAACCTAACCTAACCTAACCTAACCTAACCTAACCTAACCTAACCTAACCTAACCTAACCTAACCTAACCTAACCTAACCTAACCTAACCTAACCTAACCTAACCTAACCTAACCTAACCTAACCTAACCTAACCTAACCTAACCTAACCTAACCTAACCTAACCTAACCTAACCTAACCTAACCTAACCTAACCTAACCTAACCTAACCTAACCTAACCTAACCTAACCTAACCTAACCTAACCTAACCTAACCTAACCTAACCTAACCTAACCTAACCTAACCTAACCTAACCTAACCTAACCTAACCTAACCTAACCTAACCTAACCTAACCTAACCTAACCTAACCTAACCTAACCTAACCTAACCTAACCTAACCTAACCTAACCTAACCTAACCTAACCTAACCTAACCTAACCTAACCTAACCTAACCTAACCTAACCTAACCTAACCTAACCTAACCTAACCTAACCTAACCTAACCTAACCTAACCTAACCTAACCTAACCTAACCTAACCTAACCTAACCTAACCTAACCTAACCTAACCTAACCTAACCTAACCTAACCTAACCTAACCTAACCTAACCTAACCTAACCTAACCTAACCTAACCTAACCTAACCTAACCTAACCTAACCTAACCTAACCTAACCTAACCTAACCTAACCTAACCTAACCTAACCTAACCTAACCTAACCTAACCTAACCTAACCTAACCTAACCTAACCTAACCTAACCTAACCTAACCTAACCTAACCTAACCTAACCTAACCTAACCTAACCTAACCTAACCTAACCTAACCTAACCTAACCTAACCTAACCTAACCTAACCTAACCTAACCTAACCTAACCTAACCTAACCTAACCTAACCTAACCTAACCTAACCTAACCTAACCTAACCTAACCTAACCTAACCTAACCTAACCTAACCTAACCTAACCTAACCTAACCTAACCTAACCTAACCTAACCTAACCTAACCTAACCTAACCTAACCTAACCTAACCTAACCTAACCTAACCTAACCTAACCTAACCTAACCTAACCTAACCTAACCTAACCTAACCTAACCTAACCTAACCTAACCTAACCTAACCTAACCTAACCTAACCTAACCTAACCTAACCTAACCTAACCTAACCTAACCTAACCTAACCTAACCTAACCTAACCTAACCTAACCTAACCTAACCTAACCTAACCTAACCTAACCTAACCTAACCTAACCTAACCTAACCTAACCTAACCTAACCTAACCTAACCTAACCTAACCTAACCTAACCTAACCTAACCTAACCTAACCTAACCTAACCTAACCTAACCTAACCTAACCTAACCTGAACCTAACCTAACCTAACCTAACCTAACCTAACCTAACCTAACCTAACCTAACCTAACCTAACCTAACCTAACCTAACCTAACCTAACCTAACCTAACCTAACCTAACCTAACCTAACCTAACCTAACCTAACCTAACCTAACCTAACCTAACCTAACCTAACCTAACCTAACCTAACCTAACCTAACCTAACCTAACCTAACCTAACCTAACCTAACCTAACCTAACCTAACCTAACCTAACCTAACCTAACCTAACCTAACCTAACCTAACCTAACCTAACCTAACCTAACCTAACCTAACCTAACCTAACCTAACCTAACCTAACCTAACCTAACCTAACCTAACCTAACCTAACCTAACCTAACCTAACCTAACCTAACCTAACCTAACCTAACCTAACCTAACCTAACCTAACCTAACCTAACCTAACCTAACCTAACCTAACCTAACCTAACCTAACCTAACCTAACCTAACCTAACCTAACCTAACCTAACCTAACCTAACCTAACCTAACCTAACCTAACCTAACCTAACCTAACCTAACCTAACCTAACCTAACCTAACCTAACCTAACCTAACCTAACCTAACCTAACCTAACCTAACCTAACCTAACCTAACCTAACCTAACCTAACCTAACCTAACCTAACCTAACCTAACCTAACCTAACCTAACCTAACCTAACCTAACCTAACCTAACCTAACCTAACCTAACCTAACCTAACCTAACCTAACCTAACCTAACCTAACCTAACCTAACCTAACCTAACCTAACCTAACCTAACCTAACCTAACCTAACCTAACCTAACCTAACCTAACCTAACCTAACCTAACCTAACCTAACCTAACCTAACCTAACCTAACCTAACCTAACCTAACCTAACCTAACCTAACCTAACCTAACCTAACCTAACCTAACCTAACCTAACCTAACCTAACCTAACCTAACCTAACCTAACCTAACCTAACCTAACCTAACCTAACCTAACCTAACCTAACCTAACCTAACCTAACCTAACCTAACCTAACCTAACCTAACCTAACCTAACCTAACCTAACCTAACCTAACCTAACCTAACCTAACCTAACCTAACCTAACCTAACCTAACCTAACCTAACCTAACCTAACCTAACCTAACCTAACCTAACCTAACCTAACCTAACCTAACCTAACCTAACCTAACCTAACCTAACCTAACCTAACCTAACCTAACCTAACCTAACCTAACCTAACCTAACCTAACCTAACCTAACCTAACCTAACCTAACCTAACCTAACCTAACCTAACCTAACCTAACCTAACCTAACCTAACCTAACCTAACCTAACCTAACCTAACCTAACCTAACCTAACCTAACCTAACCTAACCTAACCTAACCTAACCTAACCTAACCTAACCTAACCTAACCTAACCTAACCTAACCTAACCTAACCTAACCTAACCTAACCTAACCTAACCTAACCTAACCTAACCTAACCTAACCTAACCTAACCTAACCTAACCTAACCTAACCTAACCTAACCTAACCTAACCTAACCTAACCTAACCTAACCTAACCTAACCTAACCTAACCTAACCTAACCTAACCTAACCTAACCTAACCTAACCTAACCTAACCTAACCTAACCTAACCTAACCTAACCTAACCTAACCTAACCTAACCTAACCTAACCTAACCTAACCTAACCTAACCTAACCTAACCTAACCTAACCTAACCTAACCTAACCTAACCTAACCTAACCTAACCTAACCTAACCTAACCTAACCTAACCTAACCTAACCTAACCTAACCTAACCTAACCTAACCTAACCTAACCTAACCTAACCTAACCTAACCTAACCTAACCTAACCTAACCTAACCTAACCTAACCTAACCTAACCTAACCTAACCTAACCTAACCTAACCTAACCTAACCTAACCTAACCTAACCTAACCTAACCTAACCTAACCTAACCTAACCTAACCTAACCTAACCTAACCTAACCTAACCTAACCTAACCTAACCTAACCTAACCTAACCTAACCTAACCTAACCTAACCTAACCTAACCTAACCTAACCTAACCTAACCTAACCTAACCTAACCTAACCTAACCTAACCTAACCTAACCTAACCTAACCTAACCTAACCTAACCTAACCTAACCTAACCTAACCTAACCTAACCTAACCTAACCTAACCTAACCTAACCTAACCTAACCTAACCTAACCTAACCTAACCTAACCTAACCTAACCTAACCTAACCTAACCTAACCTAACCTAACCTAACCTAACCTAACCTAACCTAACCTAACCTAACCTAACCTAACCTAACCTAACCTAACCTAACCTAACCTAACCTAACCTAACCTAACCTAACCTAACCTAACCTAACCTAACCTAACCTAACCTAACCTAACCTAACCTAACCTAACCTAACCTAACCTAACCTAACCTAACCTAACCTAACCTAACCTAACCTAACCTAACCTAACCTAACCTAACCTAACCTAACCTAACCTAACCTAACCTAACCTAACCTAACCTAACCTAACCTAACCTAACCTAACCTAACCTAACCTAACCTAACCTAACCTAACCTAACCTAACCTAACCTAACCTAACCTAACCTAACCTAACCTAACCTAACCTAACCTAACCTAACCTAACCTAACCTAACCTAACCTAACCTAACCTAACCTAACCTAACCTAACCTAACCTAACCTAACCTAACCTAACCTAACCTAACCTAACCTAACCTAACCTAACCTAACCTAACCTAACCTAACCTAACCTAACCTAACCTAACCTAACCTAACCTAACCTAACCTAACCTAACCTAACCTAACCTAACCTAACCTAACCTAACCTAACCTAACCTAACCTAACCTAACCTAACCTAACCTAACCTAACCTAACCTAACCTAACCTAACCTAACCTAACCTAACCTAACCTAACCTAACCTAACCTAACCTAACCTAACCTAACCTAACCTAACCTAACCTAACCTAACCTAACCTAACCTAACCTAACCTAACCTAACCTAACCTAACCTAACCTAACCTAACCTAACCTAACCTAACCTAACCTAACCTAACCTAACCTAACCTAACCTAACCTAACCTAACCTAACCTAACCTAACCTAACCTAACCTAACCTAACCTAACCTAACCTAACCTAACCTAACCTAACCTAACCTAACCTAACCTAACCTAACCTAACCTAACCTAACCTAACCTAACCTAACCTAACCTAACCTAACCTAACCTAACCTAACCTAACCTAACCTAACCTAACCTAACCTAACCTAACCTAACCTAACCTAACCTAACCTAACCTAACCTAACCTAACCTAACCTAACCTAACCTAACCTAACCTAACCTAACCTAACCTAACCTAACCTAACCTAACCTAACCTAACCTAACCTAACCTAACCTAACCTAACCTAACCTAACCTAACCTAACCTAACCTAACCTAACCTAACCTAACCTAACCTAACCTAACCTAACCTAACCTAACCTAACCTAACCTAACCTAACCTAACCTAACCTAACCTAACCTAACCTAACCTAACCTAACCTAACCTAACCTAACCTAACCTAACCTAACCTAACCTAACCTAACCTAACCTAACCTAACCTAACCTAACCTAACCTAACCTAACCTAACCTAACCTAACCTAACCTAACCTAACCTAACCTAACCTAACCTAACCTAACCTAACCTAACCTAACCTAACCTAACCTAACCTAACCTAACCTAACCTAACCTAACCTAACCTAACCTAACCTAACCTAACCTAACCTAACCTAACCTAACCTAACCTAACCTAACCTAACCTAACCTAACCTAACCTAACCTAACCTAACCTAACCTAACCTAACCTAACCTAACCTAACCTAACCTAACCTAACCTAACCTAACCTAACCTAACCTAACCTAACCTAACCTAACCTAACCTAACCTAACCTAACCTAACCTAACCTAACCTAACCTAACCTAACCTAACCTAACCTAACCTAACCTAACCTAACCTAACCTAACCTAACCTAACCTAACCTAACCTAACCTAACCTAACCTAACCTAACCTAACCTAACCTAACCTAACCTAACCTAACCTAACCTAACCTAACCTAACCTAACCTAACCTAACCTAACCTAACCTAACCTAACCTAACCTAACCTAACCTAACCTAACCTAACCTAACCTAACCTAACCTAACCTAACCTAACCTAACCTAACCTAACCTAACCTAACCTAACCTAACCTAACCTAACCTAACCTAACCTAACCTAACCTAACCTAACCTAACCTAACCTAACCTAACCTAACCTAACCTAACCTAACCTAACCTAACCTAACCTAACCTAACCTAACCTAACCTAACCTAACCTAACCTAACCTAACCTAACCTAACCTAACCTAACCTAACCTAACCTAACCTAACCTAACCTAACCTAACCTAACCTAACCTAACCTAACCTAACCTAACCTAACCTAACCTAACCTAACCTAACCTAACCTAACCTAACCTAACCTAACCTAACCTAACCTAACCTAACCTAACCTAACCTAACCTAACCTAACCTAACCTAACCTAACCTAACCTAACCTAACCTAACCTAACCTAACCTAACCTAACCTAACCTAACCTAACCTAACCTAACCTAACCTAACCTAACCTAACCTAACCTAACCTAACCTAACCTAACCTAACCTAACCTAACCTAACCTAACCTAACCTAACCTAACCTAACCTAACCTAACCTAACCTAACCTAACCTAACCTAACCTAACCTAACCTAACCTAACCTAACCTAACCTAACCTAACCTAACCTAACCTAACCTAACCTAACCTAACCTAACCTAACCTAACCTAACCTAACCTAACCTAACCTAACCTAACCTAACCTAACCTAACCTAACCTAACCTAACCTAACCTAACCTAACCTAACCTAACCTAACCTAACCTAACCTAACCTAACCTAACCTAACCTAACCTAACCTAACCTAACCTAACCTAACCTAACCTAACCTAACCTAACCTAACCTAACCTAACCTAACCTAACCTAACCTAACCTAACCTAACCTAACCTAACCTAACCTAACCTAACCTAACCTAACCTAACCTAACCTAACCTAACCTAACCTAACCTAACCTAACCTAACCTAACCTAACCTAACCTAACCTAACCTAACCTAACCTAACCTAACCTAACCTAACCTAACCTAACCTAACCTAACCTAACCTAACCTAACCTAACCTAACCTAACCTAACCTAACCTAACCTAACCTAACCTAACCTAACCTAACCTAACCTAACCTAACCTAACCTAACCTAACCTAACCTAACCTAACCTAACCTAACCTAACCTAACCTAACCTAACCTAACCTAACCTAACCTAACCTAACCTAACCTAACCTAACCTAACCTAACCTAACCTAACCTAACCTAACCTAACCTAACCTAACCTAACCTAACCTAACCTAACCTAACCTAACCTAACCTAACCTAACCTAACCTAACCTAACCTAACCTAACCTAACCTAACCTAACCTAACCTAACCTAACCTAACCTAACCTAACCTAACCTAACCTAACCTAACCTAACCTAACCTAACCTAACCTAACCTAACCTAACCTAACCTAACCTAACCTAACCTAACCTAACCTAACCTAACCTAACCTAACCTAACCTAACCTAACCTAACCTAACCTAACCTAACCTAACCTAACCTAACCTAACCTAACCTAACCTAACCTAACCTAACCTAACCTAACCTAACCTAACCTAACCTAACCTAACCTAACCTAACCTAACCTAACCTAACCTAACCTAACCTAACCTAACCTAACCTAACCTAACCTAACCTAACCTAACCTAACCTAACCTAACCTAACCTAACCTAACCTAACCTAACCTAACCTAACCTAACCTAACCTAACCTAACCTAACCTAACCTAACCTAACCTAACCTAACCTAACCTAACCTAACCTAACCTAACCTAACCTAACCTAACCTAACCTAACCTAACCTAACCTAACCTAACCTAACCTAACCTAACCTAACCTAACCTAACCTAACCTAACCTAACCTAACCTAACCTAACCTAACCTAACCTAACCTAACCTAACCTAACCTAACCTAACCTAACCTAACCTAACCTAACCTAACCTAACCTAACCTAACCTAACCTAACCTAACCTAACCTAACCTAACCTAACCTAACCTAACCTAACCTAACCTAACCTAACCTAACCTAACCTAACCTAACCTAACCTAACCTAACCTAACCTAACCTAACCTAACCTAACCTAACCTAACCTAACCTAACCTAACCTAACCTAACCTAACCTAACCTAACCTAACCTAACCTAACCTAACCTAACCTAACCTAACCTAACCTAACCTAACCTAACCTAACCTAACCTAACCTAACCTAACCTAACCTAACCTAACCTAACCTAACCTAACCTAACCTAACCTAACCTAACCTAACCTAACCTAACCTAACCTAACCTAACCTAACCTAACCTAACCTAACCTAACCTAACCTAACCTAACCTAACCTAACCTAACCTAACCTAACCTAACCTAACCTAACCTAACCTAACCTAACCTAACCTAACCTAACCTAACCTAACCTAACCTAACCTAACCTAACCTAACCTAACCTAACCTAACCTAACCTAACCTAACCTAACCTAACCTAACCTAACCTAACCTAACCTAACCTAACCTAACCTAACCTAACCTAACCTAACCTAACCTAACCTAACCTAACCTAACCTAACCTAACCTAACCTAACCTAACCTAACCTAACCTAACCTAACCTAACCTAACCTAACCTAACCTAACCTAACCTAACCTAACCTAACCTAACCTAACCTAACCTAACCTAACCTAACCTAACCTAACCTAACCTAACCTAACCTAACCTAACCTAACCTAACCTAACCTAACCTAACCTAACCTAACCTAACCTAACCTAACCTAACCTAACCTAACCTAACCTAACCTAACCTAACCTAACCTAACCTAACCTAACCTAACCTAACCTAACCTAACCTAACCTAACCTAACCTAACCTAACCTAACCTAACCTAACCTAACCTAACCTAACCTAACCTAACCTAACCTAACCTAACCTAACCTAACCTAACCTAACCTAACCTAACCTAACCTAACCTAACCTAACCTAACCTAACCTAACCTAACCTAACCTAACCTAACCTAACCTAACCTAACCTAACCTAACCTAACCTAACCTAACCTAACCTAACCTAACCTAACCTAACCTAACCTAACCTAACCTAACCTAACCTAACCTAACCTAACCTAACCTAACCTAACCTAACCTAACCTAACCTAACCTAACCTAACCTAACCTAACCTAACCTAACCTAACCTAACCTAACCTAACCTAACCTAACCTAACCTAACCTAACCTAACCTAACCTAACCTAACCTAACCTAACCTAACCTAACCTAACCTAACCTAACCTAACCTAACCTAACCTAACCTAACCTAACCTAACATAACCTAACCTAACCTAACCTAACCTAACCTAACCTAACCTAACCTAACCTAACCTAACCTAACCTAACCTAACCTAACCTAACCTAACCTAACCTAACCTAACCTAACCTAACCTAACCTAACCTAACCTAACCTAACCTAACCTAACCTAACCTAACCTAACCTAACCTAACCTAACCTAACCTAACCTAACCTAACCTAACCTAACCTAACCTAACCTGGGGCACGCCCCAAGAGCTATCGAGTACGTCCCCGTCGTGTGCCCTGGACCCCAACGTGACCACCGTAACGGAGTGGCACGTTGGGTGACTAAATCTCGGTAGCTTATCTTGCGGCATTGAGGTTGACTTGTTTTTGATACTGTCCTTTTCAGGACAATGTCAAACCTTGGTAGTGACAGTGAGTCGTGCCGGGACCAAGCTCCCGAGCGACAGGCGCGTGAGCGCGAAGCAGAGATGGAGTTCGGGACGGAGGCCACGAGGCCTCTCGGCTCTCTCCCAGAGGCGATGGTGGTGCTGGACCGTCTGGACGTGTCCAGTCCAGAGGGCTCACGCTCGTCTTCCCCCATGGGACGATTCTGGAGAAAGCGGGTCCCAGAGGTGGAAAAGGTGTCCCACACACCCAAGAGGCCCCGTGGTCGCCCGATAACGACGGGCGAATTCGCAGGCTTGGCGCAAGCCCAGGCCGAACTGAACGCGGCCAAGCAGCGGGAGCTAGAACTGCGGAGGGAGGAAGAGATGGCCGATGACCTGCAGAGGATGCGGCAGAGGTCTCTCTACCTAAGAGAGACCCCTACCCCTAGCCCGCAGCCTGGGCCCAGCCGACAACCCAGTGCGGGTGAGTCGTCAGCAGCGCCTGAGCCCCTCAGCTCGGATCAGTTATCGGGTGCCATTGAGGCGGCGGTGGGGATGGTGCAAACCATAGCCACCAAAAGTTCCAACCTGAAGGGGCAGTACGTGCGGGACCTGAAGCTCGCATGTGAAACCATCCTCCAGCACGTGCGTGTGCTCAGGTCTCGCACAGAGTCTGAGGAGGTGGCCCAGCTCCAGGCAGAGCTGGCCGCTGTGCGGGCGGAAATGCGGGCCTGGCAGCAGCAGGCGCAGTCTGCACCACCTCCGATGGGACGCGACGAAATCGCGTTCCTTATTGACGCGCGGCTTGCGGGGATTGCGGACCGGCTGCTGCCCGAGACCCGCATCCGCCCACCTCTTCAGGCCGATAAACGAGCGGCAGCTCGATCAGAAAGTGTTGAAGAGCCTACAGTGGAACTCCCGCCTCTTCCACCTTCCCCCCCGTCCCACTCTGCTCGTCTGCCAGATGAGCAGATGGAGGTAGGAGCAGGCCCTGGCGAGCTCAGGGGGGAGAGGAAGGCAAAGAAGAAGGGCCGCGCCAAGAAGAAAACAGCCGCAGCCAAAGAGGCGGAAGCTGCCCGCCAGAGGACGCCCACTACAGAGTCCCCTTCAGCATCCACGTTGGTCCCCACTGCGGCCCCAGTGGCCGCATGGAATAAGGTGGCAGCGCGGCCAAAGGTGGCGAAGTCGGCCCCAGCCACAGCTCCCCCGACCGCTCCGGTGATTAAGAAGCGGAAGCGTGGTGCCCGCAAGCCGCGCAAACTGCGCGCCCCGGCAACTGCAGCGGTCACACTCACGCTGCAGCCGGGCGCACTGGAGCAGGGCATCACCTACCGCGACGTGTTGTCCAGGGCTGAAGGGGCCATAGACCTCAAGGCCCTGGGCATAGACGGCCTCCGGTTCCGTGAGGCGGCAACAGGGGCTCGCATCATGGAGGTGGCGGGCGAGGACCGCGCCCGGAAGGCGGACAACCTGGCCGCACAACTGCGAGAGGTGCTAAAGGAGGTCCGTGTCGCCAGGCCGGAGAGGTGTGTAGAGCTGCGCATCTCTGGCTTGAGCGACTCGGCCTCTAAAGAAATGGTGGCGACATCTTTGGCAGCAGAGGGAGACTGCTCGGCCGCCTCAATTAAGGTGGGCGACATCCAACGCCCACGGGGTCGCCAAGGCACTGCCTGGCTGCGGTGCCCGATCGAGGCTGCCAAGAGGCTGACGGATGGCCGTCGGGTACTCGTCGGGTGGTCAGTGGTCAGGCTGACCACCTTGGACCCGAGACCGGCCCGATGCTTCCGCTGCCTGGAGCCGGGGCACGTTGGGGCGGAAGCAGAGCGCACTGCGGTCAATGTCCGCAGTGCGCTCTGCTTCCGTTGTGGGCAGGCCGGCCACAAGTCGGCCACCTGCTCCGCGGAGCCCGGTTGCCCCATCTGTGCGGCGGCGGGGAAGGCGTCCGCTCATCGGCTGGGGTCCAGCGAGTGTAAGGTGGCCTCCGGTAAGAAGGCGGCCTCAAGAAAAGGCGGAGCAGCAGGTGGGGCGGCCCCCAAAACATCCCCCACCCTGCCGCAACATGAGGAGGCGATGGACACCGCCCAATCGTAATGGCACACTCCATCTCCATACTGCAGGCTAACGTCAACCACTGCGCCGATGCCCAGGACCTTCTGGCCCAATCCATGGCCCAGTGGCAGACGACAGTGGCAGTAGTCGCCGAGCCGTACTACGTTCGCGAAAGCCCGAACTGGGCCAGCGACCAAAACGGCTTGGTGGCTATCGTCGCCCAGCGAGCCGCCCCACCCTTCGACATAGTGCGGAGGGGTCGTGGGTGCGTACTCGTCACGCTGGGTGGCGCTGCAGTGGTTGGGGTGTACTGTCCCCCTAGTAGAAGCCTCGCCGAGTTCGAGCAGTTGCTCCTTGAGGTCGGGGCTCTGCTGGTGGAAGTGCACCCCACCCCGGCTGTGGTGGCCGGGGATTTTAACGCTCATTCTCGGGCGTGGGGATCTCCGGAGACTGATGACCGGGGGGAGATGGTCATGGAGTGGGCGGTGTCCCAAGGCTTGGTGCTTCTGAACCAGGGGGTGGTCCACACTCTAGTGCGGGCTCAGGGCAGATCGATTGTCGATCTTTCGTTCGCCAGTTCTGTCCTGGCCCGTCGTATCAACAACTGGCGGGTCGTCAGGGGGTTGGAGACCGCGTCGGACCATCGCTACATCCGGTTCGACATCGTCTCCCCCGCCTCGGCGACTCGTGTGGAACTCGATCGCCCATTGGCAGGGGAAGGTCCGCGGTGGCGACTCGGAACATTAGACCGCGAGCTGGCCAAAGAGGCGGCTATCGTCGAGCGGTGGGCTGCTGATGACAGCGGCCTGGACGTGGACGCGAGATGTGAGCTCCTCGCTGGAGCTCTGACTCGTGTCTGCGACGCGGCGATGCAGAGGGCGAGGCCTATTCCGCCCCGGAGGCAGGTATACTGGTGGCGTCCCCACCTAGCCTGGCTGCGTACCGCAAGTTACGCGGCCCAGAGGCAGTACACCCGCAGCCGAAGGCGGGCTGTCAGAGACCTCGCCCGAGAAGAACAGCTGCACGCCGCGTATAGGGCCGCCCGTGAGGCCCTTAGCTCGGCGATCAAGGCCGCCAAGGAGGAGGCCTGGAGGGAGTGGCTCGAGAGCCTCGACCGAGACCCGTGGGGGCGCCCGTACAAGACTGTGAGTCAGAAACTCAAGCCATGGGCGCCTCCCCTCACCAGAACTCTCGAGCCGAATCTTCTGGGCCGAGTGGTCAGTTCCCTCTTCCCTGCGAGGGAGGAGTGGGTCCCACCGCGGATGGTAGCACCAGGCCAGGTGCCGGCAGACGAAGTGGCGATACCTCCCGTGTCCGAGGCCGAATTAGGGGTCGCGATGTTGGCACTCAAGTCCAGAAATCGCGCCCCGGGCCCGGACGGCATCCCTGGGAAGGTTATTGCCACGGTCATGCCGGCACTAGAGGAGGAGACGCTGTCCCTCATGTCGGAGTGTGTGGCGTCGGGGAGAGTGCCGCGACGATGGAAGACCGGCAAGCTCGTGCTACTTAAGAAGCACGGGCGCCCTGCCGAGTCGCCGTCGGCCTACCGCCCCATCGTTTTGCTCGACGAGATGAGCAAGCTCTTTGAGCGGGTGCTCGCTGCGCGTCTCGTCGGTCACCTTGAGGGGGCGGGGCCCAACCTGAGTGACGGCCAGTTCGGCTTCCGTCGCGGGAGGTCGACTCTCGACGCCATATCCCGGCTGCGGGACGGCGTAGACGAAGCGGTCGACCGGGGTGAGGTGCTGTTGGCTGTATCGCTGGATATAGCCAACGCCTTCAACACCCTCCCCTGGGAGACCATTGCTGAGGCGCTGAGGTACCACAATGTCCCGTGGTACCTCAGGCGCGTCCTTGCGGACTACTTCGTGGACCGGGTCATCATCTACCCGGCCCAAGACGGGGTGGTCCGCCGAAGCATGTCATGTGGTGTTCCACAGGGGTCGGTCCTTGGGCCGCTCCTGTGGAATATAGGTTATGACTGGGTCCTGCGCGGTGCTAATCTTCGGGGGGTCGGTGTACTCTGTTACGCCGACGATACCCTAGTCACCGCGCGGGCCCCCTCGTTCCGTGACGCCGCCGTTCTCGCCACGGCAGGCGTCGCCCATGTCGTGCGCCGCATTGGGGCGCTCGGATTAAAGGTGGCCCTCGAAAAATCCGAGGCCGTCTTCTTTCATGGGCCTCGGAAGGTGCCGCCTCGAGATCAGACGATAGTGGTTGGTGGCACTGCCATCGCTGTCGGGAGCAGCCTGAAATATCTCGGGCTCATCCTCGACAGTCGGTGGCGGTTCGCGGAGCATTTCCGGCAGCTGGAACCAAAGTTGCTGGCGTTTGCCGGAATGCTCTCGCGCTTGCTGCCCAATAGTGGGGGACCGGGGTCTGCCTGCCGCCGTCTCTACGATGGAGTGGTGCGCTCCAAGGCGCTCTACGGGGCGCCCATCTGGGCGGACGCCCTCTGCCCAGCAAATGTTGCGCTGCTGCGACGTCCGCAGCGCGCCATCGCGCAGAGGGCTGCACGAGCGTACCACACCGTCTCTTACGAGGCGGCGTGCTTGATTGCGGGTAGTATCCCTTGGGATCTCGAGGCTGGCGTCCTCAAGAGGGTGTATGAGGAGGGCGCCCTGATGCGGCGAATTGCTGGAGGTCGGCCGGCTCCGGAGGAGATCAATCGCTGGAGACAGGCGGCTCGCGACGATCTCTTCCGGCAATGGGCCGATAGGTTGGCTGCGACTAGAAGCAGCACACTGCTCGTGGGGGCCGTTCGGCCCGTCCTGCGCGAGTGGGTGGAGAGGGGTCATGGGGCTCCAACGTATCACCTCACTCAACTTCTCACGGGTCATGGCTGCTTCGCCAAGTACCTGTGGGAGGTAGTGGGGGTGGAATCGGAGCCCCGGTGCCGAAACTGCACCAGCGGCGACCCTGACACGGCGCATCATACTTTGGCCGTGTGTGAGGCGTGGGACGGACAAAGGACGGCCCTCACGAACATTGTTGGTGAGGACCTCTCGCTGGCGGCCATAATTCCGGCTATGGCCAACAGCGAACAGTGTTGGTCTGCCGTCGCCTCGTATGCTAGCGAGGTGATGGCGGCCAAGAGAGAGGCCTTGCGGGAACGGGAGCGAGCTGGACGCACTCTCCCGCCCCGCAGGCCCCCGGCGAGGGGACGCCGGCGAGCACAATTTGCCCGCGTCCCCAACTGAGAGGAGCCACGGGCGGTGGGTCGGGGGACCCGCTGCCCCAATGCTAATGTGGCGGAATGCGCCCCTACGTGTTCCTGGGGCGCATTCTTAAGAGGAGGACGGGCCCCACCATATCGGCATGATGGCCGGGATAGTGGGGCCCCGAGAAGTGAGCCCGCCGAACAGGGCGGGCGTTCCTAGCCGAGTCGCGGTGAGCATTCTATCCCGTGGCTCGGATTGGGCGAAGTAGGAACACCGTGGTGGTTTAGTGGGTAGTCTGGCTTCGGTCAGGAGTCCCACACGAAGCGAGCCCCCTGCCCCCGCGGGGGGTGAGCGAAGTGCGTAAATGCATTCCACCACGAAAAAAAAAAAAAAAAAAAAAAACCTAACCTGGGGCACGCCCCAAGAGTTATCAAGTACGTCCCCGTCGTGTGCCCTGGACCCCAACGTGACCACCGTAACGGAGTGGCACGTTGGGTGACTAAATCTTGATAACTTATCTTGCGGCATTCGAGGTTGACTTGTTTTCGATACTGTCCTTTTCAGGACAATGTCTAACATTGGTTGCGATAGTGAGTCGTGCCGGGACCAAGCTCCCGAGCGACAGGCGCGTGGACGCCAGGAAGAGATGGAGGTTGGGACGGAGGACACGAGGCCTCTCGGCTCTCTCCCAGAGGCGGTGGTGGTGCTGGACCGTCTGGACGTGTCCAGTCCAGAGGGCTCACGCTCGTCTTCCCCGCTGGGACGATTCTGGAGAAAGCGGGTCCCAGAAGTGGAAAAGGTGTCACATACACCCAAGAAGCCCCGCGGTCGCCCGATAACGACGGGCGAATTCGCAGGCTTGGCGCAAGCCCAGGCCGAACTGAACGCGGCCAAGCAGCGGGAGCTGGAACTGCGGAGGGAGGAAGAGATGGCCGACGACCTGCAGAGGATGCGGCAGAGGTCTCTCTACCTAAGAGAGACCCCTACCCCTAGCCCACAGCCTGGGCCCAGCCGACAGCCCAATGCGGTAGAGCCACCAGCAGCTTCTGAGCCCCTCAGCTCGGAGCAGTTATCGGGTGCCATTGAGGCGGCGGTGGGGATGGTGCAAACCATCGCCACCAAAAGCTCCAATCTAAAGGGGCAGTACGTGCGGGACCTGAAGCTGGCCTGCGAAACTATCCTCCAGCACGTGCGTGTGCTCAGGTCTCGCACAGAATCTGAGGAGGTGGCCCAGCTCCAGGCAGAGCTGGCCGCTGTGCGGGCGGAAATGCGGGCCTGGCAGCAGCAGGCGCAGTCTGCACCACCCCCGATGGGACGCGACGAAATCGCGTTCCTCATTGACGCGCGGCTTGCGGGGATTGCGGACCGGCTGCTGCCCGAGACCCGCATCCGCCCACCTCTGCAGGCGGATAAACGAGCGGCGGCTCGATCCGCAAGTGTTGAAGAGCCCGCTCTGGAGCTCCCGCCTCTTCCATCTTCCCCCCCGCCCCACTCTGCTCGTCTGCCAGATGAGCAGATGGAGGTAGGAGCAGGCCCTGACGAGCCCAGAGTGGAGAGGAAGCCAAAGAAGAAGGCTCGCGCGAAGAAGAAGTCAGCCGCAGCCAAAGAGGCGGAAGCTGCCCGCCAGAGGACGCCCGCCACTGAGTCGCCTTCGGCGGCCATGTCGGTCCCCGCTGCGGCCCCAATGGCCGCATGGAATAAGGTGGCAGCGCGGCCAAAGGTGGCGAGGTCGGCCCCAGCGACATCTCCCCCGACCGCTCCGGTGGATAAGAAGCGTAAGCGTGGTGCCCGCAAGCCGCGCAAACTGCGCGCCCCGACAACTGCAGCGGTCACCGTCACGCTGCAGCCGGGCGCATTGGAGCAGGGGATCACGTACCGCGACGTGTTGTCCAGGGCCGAAGGGGCCATAGACCTCAAGGCCCTGGGCATAGATGGCCTCCGGTTCCGTGAGGCGGCAACCGGGGGTCGCATCATGGAGGTGGCGGGTGAGGACCGTGCCCGGAAGGCGGACAACCTGGCCGCCAAATTGAGAGAGGTGCTGGAGGAGGTCCGTGTCGCCAGGCCGGAGAGGTGTGTGGAGCTGCGCATCTCTGGCTTGAGCGACTCGGCCTCTAAGGAAATGGTGGCGACATCGTTGGCAGCGGAGGGAGGCTGCTCAGCCGCCTCAATTAAGGTGGGCGACATCCAACGCCCACGGGGTCGCCAAGGCACTGCATGGCTGCGGTGCCCGATCGAGGCTGCCAAGAGGCTGACGGACGGCCGTCGGGTACTCGTCGGGTGGTCAGTGGTCAGGCTGACCACCTTGGAGCCGAGACCGGCGCGGTGCTTCCGCTGCCTGGAGCCGGGGCACGTTGGGGCCAAGTGCACTGCGGACATTGACCGCAGTGCGCTCTGCTTCCGTTGTGGGCAGGCCGGCCACAAGTCGGCCACCTGCTCCGCGGAGCCCGGTTGCCCCGTCTGTGCGGCGGCGGGGAAGGCGTCCGCTCATCGGCTGGGGTCCAGAGAGTGTAAGGCGGCCTCCGGTAAGAAGGCGGCCTCGAGAAAAGGCGGAGCAGCAGGTGGGACGGCAACCAAAACATCCCCCACCCTGCCGCAACATGAGGAGGCGATGGACACCGCCCAATCGTAATGGCACACTCCATCTCCATACTGCAGGCCAACGTCAACCACTGCGCCGATGCCCAGGACCTTCTGGCCCAATCCATGGCGCAGTGGCAGACGACAGTGGCAGTAGTCGCCGAGCCGTACTACGTTCGCGAAAGCCCGAACTGGGCCAGCGACCAAAACGGCTTGGTGGCTATCGTCGCCCAGCGAGCCGCCCCACCCTTCGACATAGTGCGGAGAGGTCGTGGGTGCGTACTCGTCACGCTGGGTGGCGCTGCAGTGGTCGGGGTGTACTGTCCCCCTAGTAGAAGCCTCGCCGAGTTCGAGCAGTTGCTCCTTGAGGTCGGGGCTCTGCTGGTCGAAGTGCACCCCACCCCGGCTGTGGTGGCCGGGGATTTCAACGCTCATTCTCGGGCGTGGGGATCTCCGGAGACTGATGACCGGGGGGAGATGGTCATGGAGTGGGCGGTGTCCCAAGGCTTGGTGCTACTGAACCAGGGGGTGGTCCAAACTCTAGTGCGGGCTCAGGGCAGATCGATTGTCGATCTTTCGTTCGCCAGTTCTGTCCTGGCCCGTCGTATCAACAACTGGCGGGTCGTCAGGGGGTTGGAGATCGCGTCGGACCATCGCTACATCCGGTTCGACATCGTCTCCCCCGCCTCGGCGGCTCGTGTGGAACTCGACCGCCCCTTGGCAGGGGAAGGTCCGCGGTGGCGACTCGGAACATTAGACCGCGAGCTGGCCAAAGAGGCGGCTATCGTCGAGCGGTGGGCTGCTGATGACAGCGGCCTGGACGTGGACGCGAGATGTGAGCGCCTTGCTGGAGCTCTGACTCGTGTCTGCGACGCGGCGATGCAGAGGGCGAGGCCTATTCCGCCCCGGAGGCAGGTGTACTGGTGGCGTCCCCACCTAGCCTGGCTGCGTACCGCAAGTTACGCGGCCCAGAGGCAGTACACCCGCAGCCGAAGGCGGGCTGTCAGAGACCTCGCCCGAGAAGAACAGCTGCACGCCGCGTATAGGGCCGCCCGTGAGGCCCTTAGCTCGGCGATCAAGGCCGCCAAGGAGGAGGCCTGGAGGGAGTGGCTCGAGAGCCTCGACCGAGACCCGTGGGGGCGCCCGTACAAGACTGTGAGTCAGAAACTCAAGCCTTGGGCGCCTCCCCTCACCAGAACTCTCGAGCCGAATCTTCTGGGCCGAGTGGTCAGTTCCCTCTTCCCTGCGAGGGAGGAGTGGGTCCCACCGCGGATGGTAGCACCAAGCCAGGTGCCGGCAGACGAAGTGGCGATACCTCCCGTGTCCGAGGCCGAATTAGGGGTCGCGATGTTGGCACTCAAGTCCAGAAATCGCGCCCCGGGCCCGGACGGCATCCCTGGGAAGGTTATTGCCACGGTCATGCCGGCACTAGAGGAGGAGACGCTGTCCCTCATGTCGGAGTGTGTGGCGTCGGGGAGAGTGCCGCGACGATGGAAGACCGGCAAGCTCGTGCTACTTAAGAAGCACGGGCGCCCTGCCGAGTCGCCATCGGCCTACCGCCCCATCGTTTTGCTCGACGAGATGTGCAAGCTCTTTGAGCGGGTGCTCGCTGCGCGTCTCGTCGGTCACCTTGAGGGGGCGGGGCCCAACCTCAGTGACGGCCAGTTCGGCTTCCGTCGCGGGAGGTCGACTCTCGACGCCATATCCCGGCTGCGGGACGGCGTAGACGAAGCGGTCGACCGGGGTGAGGTGTTGTTGGCTGTATCGCTGGATATAGCCAACGCCTTCAACACCCTCCCCTGGGAGACCATTGCTGAGGCGCTGAGGTACCACAATGTCCCGTGGTACCTCAGGCGCGTCCTTACGGACTACTTCGTGGACCGGGTCATCATCTACCCGGCCCAAGACGGGGTGGTCCGCCGAAGCATGTCATGTGGTGTTCCACAGGGGTCGGTCCTTGGGCCGCTCCTGTGGAATATAGGTTATGACTGGGTCCTGCGCGGTGCTAATCTTCGGGGGGTCGGTGTACTCTGTTACGCCGACGATACCCTAGTCACCACGCGGGCCCCCTCGTTCCGTGACGCCGCCGTTCTCGCCACGGCAGGCGTCGCCCATGTCGTGCGCCGCATCGGGGCGCTCGGATTAAAGGTGGCCCTCGAAAAATCCGAGGCCGTCTTCTTTCATGGGCCTCGGAAGGTGCCGCCTCGAGATCAGACGATAGTGGTGGGTGGCACTGCCATCGCTGTCGGGAGCAGCCTGAAATATCTCGGGCTCATCCTCGACAGTCGGTGGCGGTTCGCGGAGCATTTCCGGCAGCTGGAACCAAAGTTGCTGGCGTTTGCCGGAATGCTCTCGCGCTTGCTGCCCAATAGTGGGGGACCGGGGTCTGCCTGCCGCCGTCTCTACGATGGAGTGGTGCGCTCCAAGGCGCTCTACGGGGCGCCCATCTGGGCGGACGCCCTCTGCCCAGCAAATGTTGCACTGCTGCGACGTCCGCAGCGCGCCATCGCGCAGAGGGCTGCACGAGCGTACCATACCGTCTCTTACGAGGCGGCGTGCTTGATTGCGGGTAGTATCCCTTGGGATCTCGAGGCTGGCGTCCTCAAGAGGGTGTATGAGGAGGGCGCCCTGATGCGGCGAATTGCTGGAGGTCGGCCGGCTCCGGAGGAGATCGATCGCTGGAGACAGGCGGCTCGCGACGATCTCTTCCGGCAATGGGCCGATAGGTTGGCTGCGACAAGAAGCAGCACACTGCTCGTGGGGGCCGTTCGGCCTGTCCTGCGTGAGTGGGTGGAGAGGGGTCATGGGGCTCCAACGTATCACCTCACTCAACTTCTCACAGGTCATGGCTGCTTCGCCAAGTACCTGTGGGAGGTAGTGGGGGTGGAATCGGAGCCCCGGTGCCGAAACTGCACCAGCGGCGACCCTGACACGGCACATCATACTTTGGCCGTGTGTGAGGCGTGGGACGGACAAAGGACGGCCCTCACGAGCATTGTTGGTGAGGACCTCTCGCTGGCGGCCATAATTCCGGCTATGGCCGACAGCGAACAGTGTTGGGCTGCTGTCGCCTCGTATGCTAGCGAGGTGATGGCGGCCAAGAGAGAGGCTTTGCGGGAACGGGAGCGAGCTGGACGCACTCTCCCGCCCCGCAGGCCCCCGGCGAGGGGACGCCGGCGAGCACAATTTGCCCGCGTCCCCAACTGAGAGGAGCCACGGGCGGTGGGTCGGGGGACCCGCTGCCCCAATGCTAATGTGGCGGAATGCGCCCCTACGTGTTCCTGGGGCGCATTCTTAAGAGGAGGACGGGCCCCACCATATCGGCATGATGGCCGGGATGGTGGGGCCCCGAGAAGTGAGCCCGCTGAACAGGGCGGGCGTTCCTAGCCGAGTCGCGGTGAGCATTCTATCCCGTGGCTCGGATTGGGCGAAGGAGGAACACCGTGGTGGTTTAGTGGGTAGTCTGGCTTCGGTCAGGAGTCCCACACGAAGCGAGCCCCCTGCCCCCGCGGGGGGTGAGCGAAGTGCGTAAATGCATTCCATCACGGAAAAAAAAAAAAAAAAAAAAAAAAAAAAAAAAAAAAAAAAAAACCTAACCTAACCTAACCTAACCTAACCTAACCTAACCAGTCGCCCTTCACCTCTGTGGCGATACGGATCGTTTTTCAAAGTGCTCCACCTTTAAAAATTGTTTTGAGTGGGTTTTTCGTGACATATCATCAAGTGCGATACACCAAAAGTTGCGTCTCAGTTGCCCCTATCTGTACATCAATCGTGATCGAGCCGCACGACAGCGACTGAGTCGCTTAAACGGTTTTAAGTGACTTTTTAAGGTTACGAAACACGTGGTTGACCAGTTTTTGTTAATAACGTCGTGAATTGTCACCGGATTTTGAAGAAAAAAGTGTCCCCGGCTGCGGGCAGTGGAGCTGCACCCTCTTCGTGCGTCAGTTTTTCCGGGAAAATCTCAGTCTTCCCGGAAAACTCAAAAAAACAAGTACCACGTGGGCACGTGGTGCCTGTTCCTGCAGTCCGAGGGAGCTGATTTTTTGCTGTGAAGAGGACATTACCAGGAGCAGTCATATTCTGGTAACAGAAAAATTTTTAAACTTCTGGAAAATTTTATATTTCTATTAGAACTTGCCAACTTTCAACACTTATAGCAGCGGAACCAGTGCAGTTAGCGAAATTCGGCAACTGCTATAAGTTGCGCGCTTGTTGGAAGAAGAGGACTGAAGCTTATAGGATTTTTCAGTTGGGTATTTTGGACAGGGTAATTAAAAATTCAAAATTTTCAGTTTTTTCTTTGTAAATTTATTGTTTTTATTATTTTTATATTTTTTTGTTGTATATCGAAAAGGCTAAGTTTTTACACGTTTTATGACGTTTTTTACTTATTTTTAGGTCCATCCAGTGCGGAAATATCGATTTTTTAGTGTTTTTTCTAAATTAATTAAAAACGGGTAGAAAATCATTGTTTTTGGCGTCGGGGATGGGTTCAGACAAACACTCTACACTTGTCTAAGCCCAAACAAGCCCCTTCTAGCGTTAGAAATAACGATTTTCGTAATTTCCAACTTTTTGGTCCCATTGGTACCACTTCTTGAAACTTAAATAGTTCCGGACTGGATTGGCCTACGAAACTCCGGTTTTGACGTTTAGGCGTAGATTTACGCCAGTTACAAGCTCCGCGCCATTTTTGGTGGATTGGGTGATTTTGTGTAGAAAGGGTCGAAACCCACCTCAGGAGATAGAGCACGTCAAGAACCCCCCAGATATCGATTTTGGGAGCTCTAGGACAAACCGTTTCGGAGTTATAGCCGGTCAAAGTTTGACCTTGGCTGCACGGCGGCCATCTTTGTTTTCTTTGGACGGCCGTAGCTCCGCCGCGGGGGGTCGTAGAAGCTCCGGATTTCGACTGGGGGCATCAGGGGAACACCGGCTTTCCCACCCTACGCTTTTCTGGGGAAAAGGGGGAAAAATTCGCGAAAATTTTGTCAAAAATTTTTTTGACCTTTTCGCACTAAGGGGTGGTAGTGACAGCCGAGCCGACTAGTACGAAACTTTTTGCGGTTCGCTGGGACGCCTGGGACCCGAGATATAAGGGGTCAAAGTTGGGCAAATCCGCCATCTTGAATTATTTCAAACCCGTGTATCTCGGCAACGGGTGGTCGCAGCGGACTGCGGTTTCCTCTGGGGGACTCGGTTTTTTGCTCCGCTTCGATAAAGTGGGGTGGGGATTTGACCCCACCAAATAAGGGGGTCAAATTTTGGGGGTCACCCTATAGGGCCGACAGGCACGTCGGAGGGTAGGTCTCGCCGAGACCTTTCGTGGGAACCCAATCTCGACGGATTCGGACTACTGGTTCGCGAGCAAACCCGGTTCGAAGTTTTGGTACCAAACTGGGACCAAAACTTTGGAAGCCGATTGTCTCCGAACCCGTGGACCTAGGACCCTCGAGTTTGGGATCATTTTGAAGGGCTTGGGGAGCTCTATCAGCTGGTCATAGTAGGGAGACTCTACATAGAGCTCGGGTAGAGTTGACCTGTAGAGCCGATTCAAGCGGTGCGGAACAGCTTAAATTGCTACAGGGCACTCATCTCCTGGGTCGGGACCCTATTAAAGGGCGATTTAGGTTAGGTTAGTGGTAAAATAGATAATAAGTTAGTCTAAGTTTTGTAAATACTTTATTGTGATAATACTTCCGTCTGAAGTAATCCTGACCGTGTAAATACGTAATAAGTAAGAATTACCTAACTCTACACAGAGTTTAATTATATTTTTAGTTGGACCTTATCTTTAGACCGAGCCTTTTGGCCGCAATTTATACTTGACAGAGTAGCTGGGCTACCTGGACCTAGGTAAGACACTACCTTTAAGTTCGCACTACCCTAGTCTCAACCTTGCATCGGCGACACCTGGCAATCATATTGTCTGCCTACTCTACACCACATACATTCACACTTACGCACACACACACACACACACACACACACACACACACACACACACACACTCACGCTCACACACGACACACACAAACACACGCACAAACACGACAAACACAAACACACGCACACACAGAGGACAACCGCGTGCGCCCTACGCGCAGGGGTAGAATTATATACGTCACATTAGGTAAGTTAGACTTAGGACGTCCCTAACCAATTTTTTGGCAGGAACATAGGTTAAGTTTTTATACCGTTTATTATTTCGTTTTAATTTGTATATTACTTTTTGAATTCACCACTCGACCGTGTTGCGTGGATCCTACCAGCAGAATGCCTTTAGAACATTCTCCGAAATCCAAACAGGCGGGTTCCTCACCTGGAACCTCGACCTCCTCATCACTATCTCCGAATTCAAGACCTACCAAGTCAGTGAGGGATAGCATCGGAGAGATAGAAGGAATGTCTTCTAAGACTACTCCACCCACTCAAAAACCAGTGACGGTTTCGTCTAAAACGGTAACAAAGCCTAAGGCGTTTTATATCAGTGCCTCAAACACCCGCAGATCGCCAGCGGAAAAAACTACAGCCAAGGTGACCCGCAAACCACATGTGGATACTGTATTGTCACAGATCGCTAGTGATTACGTAGATGAGGCCGTCCTCCAGCTAGCGACCATAGAGGCACTGGCGCCGGAGGATTTACACACAACGGCGCTGTCTTGCCTGGACCTTATTAAGCAGGGCTGCCAAGAGTCCAGGAACCTTAAAAAAGAAATCAGACTCAAGATAGAGTCACAGGAAAGAAACCTTCGCAAGATTTTTCTCCTGAGTGAACGAAGGCGAAAACTTACCGAGGAAAACGCCGGGCAGGGCAGCGCTAAAAAACCAGCTACCACCGTAGCTACCACCGAAGTCGTGGGACCTAGCACTTTAGAAGGGGAAGTGTTGAGGAGGCTAGAGGAACATAGTAGGCTTCTATTAGAAAATGGCAAAGCCCTCGCCGAAATAAAAGGCAGCCTTGAAACGCACGAAGAGGGCAGGAGGCCACTATCCTATGCGGGTGCGGTGTCGAATACCGCTGGGGCTCGTCCCCCACACCGGCCGGCTCTACACTCGCTGGTAGTGACCTCCAAAGACGAAAATAAAACGGGTGAGGAATTATTAAACGACCTGAGGCAGACCGCGCGGGAAGATGACGAGTGGGTTATGGTTGAACGGATTCGAAAAGCCAGGGACCGCAAAGTTGTCCTGGGATATAAATCAGCGGAACAACGAGAAAGAGCCAAAGGGGCGCTGGAGAGGAGGCAGGGGGCCCTCAATGTGGAAACTGTCCACAATAAGGACCCTCTGCTTATCCTCTACAGCGTCTTAAAACTTTATAAGGATGAGGAACTCATAGCAGCTCTACGGGCTAAAAATAAAAAAGTGTTCAGGGACCTCGACACCTCCCAAGATAGGCTCTCTGTCAAATTCAAAAAGAATGCCCGAAATCCGCTCACCAATCACGTCATACTACAAGTCTCACCCACAATCTACAATAGAGCACTGGACCAAGGCACACTGCACATAGACATTCAACCAACCAGGGTGGCGGACCAATCGCCACTCGTGCAGTGTTCCTTATATCTAGGATATGGGCATAGTCGTCGGTTCTGCAAAGACAAAGTGCCCAAATGCAGCCACTGTGGAGAGCAGCACTTGAGGGTGGACTGCCCTAAATACAGAGCAGGACAAGAACCCAAGTGCTGTAACTGTTTGCGAAACAAAGCCGACGACAATATGCACGATGCCTTCGACAGGGCATGCCCAGTCCGTATAAAGTGGGATAAATTAGCGCGGTCTGCCACGCAGTATTGCTAAGGGCACCCCCGGAAACGACCCACACTACTTGGTGCTGCAGGCTAACCTCCAAAAGAAGACGATTGCGACTGACGATTTCATTCTGGAAGCCATCAGGAGGAAAGCGTCAGTCGCACTCATCCAGGAGCCGTATAGGGACCCCATTAGGGGCGGGATGAAGAGATACCGAGGTGTACGTATCTTCCAGAACACTGGACCAGGTGCGGGCACTGTAAAGGCGGCCATCGCCGTCTTCGACAATGAGCTCGACGTGGTACAGTGCCCGCAACTCACTACTGACAATGTAGCTGTGGTGAGGATTCGTACCAGAGCCTGGGAGGTCACCCTGGTGTCTCTTTATGTAGAGCCCGATAAACCCCTGGGCCCGCACCTGAGCCAACTCAAGAGAGTTGGATCCAGGCTGGGCCGTGGACGGCTCATATTTGGAGGCGATGCCAACGCGAAAAGCGCTTGGTGGGGAAGTAACGTTGAGGATGATAGGGGGGAAGATCTCTTAGGGACTCTCAATGAGATGAGACTACACATCCTCAACGACGGAAGGGTGCCCACCTTCGACACTGTCAGGGGGGGCAAAAGGTACCATAGCTTTATAGATGTCACCGCATGCTCAGATGACCTCATGAGCCTGGTCGACGGCTGGAGGACAGTCGACGGTCTGGCCGCTAGCTCCGACCACATCGGCATAGCTTTCCATCTAAACCTGGTCAAATCAAAAGGCACCAGTATCAGCAGAACAACCAGGTTGTTCAACACCAAGAAGGCAAACTGGAACCATTTTCGTGAGAAAATGGCCAGCTCTTTGGTGGAGAACAATCTGGCTGTCGACGACATAAAGGGCATAACCCACTTTGACCAGCTAGAAGAGCACCTCGCAAGGTATAACTACTGCGTGAAAATGGCTTGCGAAAATGCAATACCCAAAAAGACCAATCGGGAAACACATACTGTGCCTTGGTGGTCGGAGAAGCTTGCCCAGATGAAGAGGGAGGTCGTCACCTTCAGGCGTCGCATAAGAAACGCTGCTCCGGTTCGGAGACAGTGGGTGGTGACGCAGTACCTGGAGCGAAAAGACAGTTATGAGTCGGAGGTTAAGCTAGCAAAAACTGCGAGTTGGAAGGAGTTCTGTTCGAAGCAGGATAGGGAAGGGGTATGGGAGGGGATATACAGGGTCATTGGGAGGTCCACAGCAAGGGAAGAAGACCCGCCTTTGCTGAACAATGGGGTAGAAATGGATGCTAGCGGATCCGCGGGGCTCCTCGCCTCGGTCTTCTATCCGGAGGACCGGGTCGAGGAGGACAACGCGGATCATGAGGGAACCCGCGCGTTAGCCAGGACGGTTAATGGCGGGAGTGAACATGATGTTTATGACCCGCCATTCACCATTGGCGAATTATCAGACGCGTTGGATTCCTTCAACCCCAAAAAAGCGCCAGGAGCCGACGGCTTCACCGCCGACATCTGCGCCCGCGCGGTAAACTGCGCACCGGTACTGTTCCTGGAGCTGATAAATAAGTGCCTGGACCTGGAGTACTTTCCCAAACCGTGGAAGGAGGCGACGGTTGTGGCTCTCAGGAAACCAGGCAAGGAGGTATACAACTCTCCCAAGTCGTACAGACCGATTGGGCTTTTGCCTGTCCTTGGGAAGTTATATGAGAAAATGTTGGCAGCAAGGCTGAAGTTCCACTTGCTACCACGGATCAGTACTCGCCAGTACGGCTTCATGCCCCGGAGAAGCACCGAGGACGCCCTCTATAACCTGGTAGGACGCGTGCGTGACAAGCTCCTCGAAAAGAGGATTGTCACGGTAGTGTCGCTGGATATAGAGGGTGCCTTCGATAGCGCATGGTGGCCAGCAATAGAAGTACGACTGGCTGAGGAAAAGTGCCCCGTAAACTTGAGACGAGCTGTCAGCAGCTACCTGAGCGAAAGAACAGTCGGGGTAAGATACGCGGGTGCAGAGTGTAGGCGGGAAACACAGAAGGGCTGCGTCCAGGGGTCAATTACGGGTCCCTTGCTGTGGAACCTGCTGATAGATCCCCTGCTGAGAATGGTAGAGGAGGATGGGGACTATGTACAGGCCTTTGCGGATGACATAGTCCTCATCTTCGATGGGGACTCTGCGTTAGAAATCGAAAGACGGGCCAATGCCTCCCTCGAGCGTGTTCGGGCGTGGGGCGTCAAGAATAAATTGAAGTTCGCACCACATAAGACCAAAGCCATGGTCATAACTAGAAGGCAAAATTACGACAAGCCACGCCTAACCATGGGCGGGGTGGACATTGGCCTGTCTGACGAAATTAAAATATTAGGTTTAATAATAGATAAGAATATAAATTTTAATAGCCACGTTAAATATATATGTACTAAGGCAATAAATATCTATAAGAAACTGGCACGGACGGCCCGGATCACTTGGGGGCTTAACCCCGAGGTGATCCGGACCATCTACACAGCAGTGATCGAGCCTGTTATGTTGTACGCGGCCAGCGTGTGGTGCGAGGCGACGAACAAGGTCGACGTCAAGAAGAGGCTGAGCGCGGTCCAGCGGGTGTTCGCTCTAAAATTGATTAAAGCCTACCGCACGGTCTCCCTCAACTCTGCACTGTTGCTGGCTGGGATACTCCCTCTGGACCTCCGAGTTCGGGAGGTGGCCTCGCTTTATGAGACCAAGAGAGGAGTGTCCCAGCCGTGGCTTGGGGACAGGGAGGTCGAGCGGCCGGCACCTATTTTGGCAGCCCCGCATCCCGCGGAGCGAGTACGTCTGGAGTTTGACAGCGTGGTAGACGAGGATCAGTATAACAGAGTAGAAGCGCACGATTTTCGCATATTTACTGATGGGAGCAAAATTGAGGGCCGAGTCGGGGCTGCTGTTTCTGTATGGAACAGACAGTACGAGACAAAGGCCCGCAAGTTTGAATGAATGAATGAATGAATGATTTATTTCAAAGAATATGGTACATCGAGGTCTTTAAGTTATTACAGGTGGTCATACATATTCTACCATAATAGGTGTAGAAATATTAAGTTTTACAAGAATAGTATAAAGTTTTACAATAATAATACAAGTAATAATGTCAAATACAACTTATGTCACGCATGCAATTTAATTATTATTTCATTAGTCAATTATTTATTTTACATCAGTCAATATAATATCATTTACATTAAATTTGCTATCCATATATTCCCTTACCGAATAAAAACATTTATCTAATAAAAAATTGAACATGTTGATTTTAAATTTTGTGCTAGGTAGCGCTCTCACATCAACTGGTAGTTTATTGTATATCTTATTAGCCATACAGTATGCATTTGAGGAATATAGATGTAGCCTTTGTTGGGGGACTAAAATTTTATATGGATCTCTACTATTTGTCTTTCCTAATATTTTGTCATGTAACGGAAACATTTGCGGATATTTTTTCACAAATAGACACATTTCATAAATATAGAGGCAAGGAAGTGGCAAAATTTTAAGTTCTTTGAAAATTGGTTTGCAGTGTTCTCGGTATCCAGCTCCATATAGTGCTCTGACACATTTCTTCTGTGTTATAAGTACGCTCTCTACTTCTACTGAGTTACCCCATATAACGATTCCATATCGTAGCACTGATGAAACATATCCGTGATACGCTGACAGAGCTGTCTCTCTGGAAGCTATCTGTCTCAGTTGCCTTAGAGCGAAAACAAACTTGTCTAATCTGGCACATACATTTCCAATATGCTCTTTCCAATTTAATTTTTTGTCTATAGTGATTCCAAGGAACACAGTTGAGTTGACAGGTTTAATTAATGTATTGTTAATGTGAATATTTGGGGAAGTGTATTTCGAGCTGCATGTTTCAAACTTAACTACTTTAGTTTTATCGACATTAATCTGTAAGTTGTTGTTTTGTAGCCATTGTGCTGCCCTTTTTAATTCTTGATTGGTTTCGTTTTCTATATCAGATTTATTTTTACATTTAATCATGAGAGTCGTATCATCAGCAAATAGTATACAGTCGTGCACAACACTCCTACTGAAGTCATTTATATAAATGAGGAACAGTTGCTCTCTCAGCTCATTGTACCGTCTACCAGGCGGAACTTCTGGCCCTGCGTAAAGCGGCATGCGAGGTAGAGCGACGCGACGTTGCCGCGTTCGGCATCTTCAGTGACAGCAGGGCGGCTCTCCTTAGTGTGGTCAATCCCCACTCTCACCACCCTCTATCAGTAGAGACTAGGGACGCTCTTGGCCGCTGTCGGCAGCAGGGCAAGAGCGTCTCCCTCTACTGGATTAAGGCGCACGTCGGCCTCGAGGGGAATGAGAGAGCGGATTGCCTGGCTAGGGAGGCAGCCTTGAGACTCAAGAAGGCTCCGGATTACGACCAATGCCCTGTTTCATTCGTCAAGCGAATCCTGAGAGAGGGCTCCCTTGACGAATGGAACAGACGGTACCAGGAAGGCACAACTGCCTCCACCACAAAAATGTTCTTCCCCTGCGCGGTGGAAGCATTCAGAACCATCAGGAAAATTACAATTACTGGCCCAACGACTCAGTTTCTTACGGGGCACGGTGGGTTCTCCTCATACTTGACACGCTTCAAGCTCAGGACGGACCCATCGTGCGCCTGCGAACCAGGCATTCCCGACACCATGGCCCACCTCCTGATGGTTTGCCCCATTCATGCAAGAGACAGGCTCGATTTGGAAATAGCTACCGGTATCCAAGTCAATCAAACAGGCATACAAATACTCATCACACAACACACGGAGGCAACCATAGAATATGCAAATAGGATTGTCAGAATTGCCAATGAAAGGAATAGGACGTGAAGGGCCTATCTAGGTGCATTAACTAGGCGTAATGTAAGCCTAGAATAGGCAAGCAAAAAATGTATTAGGATAAGCTTCTCATAGAATGTAGTGAATATGAATAAGACTAGAATGTAATGAAATGTAACAATAAATAAGAAAATAAGTAATGTAGCCGGTATAAGATAGATTGTAAGAAAATAATATTAAGAAAATATATGTAACTGTGTTGAAAATAAAGAAAAATAAAGAAAAATATAAAGTAATAGTAGGTACACAAGGCCCCATATGTCCCCATATCCCATCAGAGAATGAAAGGTTGTATGAAAGTGCGAGAAGAATAAATGAGAGAACTGGAATGACAAAGAGAAATAGAATGAAAGAGGAAAGATTTAGATTAGGGAGATTTTTATTGTAAAAGTAGGAAAAGGCTCTGCAAATTACCCAATAGCAGAGGGGTAGGAAAAAAAAAAAAAAAAAAAAAAAAAAAAAAAAAAAAAAAAACCTAACCTAACCTAACCTAACCTAACCCGAGTCGTTAAGTCGCCCGTCACTCTCCGCGACGACCGGCAGCTTTTTTACCGAGCTCCGCACTAAAAAATTCAATTCAGTGGGTTTTCCTTGCCGTATTGTAGTGAAAGTTATACCAAAAGTTGCGCCCCACCGTCCCCCATCCGTTCGCATATCGGGATTGAGCCGCACCATTGCGGCCGAGACGCTATAACCGTTTTAAGGTAACTTTTTAGGTTACTAAACACGTGGTGTACCAGTTTTTGCCAATTTACTCAGTGACCAGTGATACGATCCACAAGTGAAAAGTGACCCCGTCTGCGGGCAGCAGAGCTGCACCTTCACCCTGCATTGGTTTTTCCGGGAAATCCCTAGTTTCCTTGGAAAAGCCAGAAAAACAACTACCACGTGGGCACGTGGTACCTGAACCTGCAGTCCGAGGGAGCTGAAATTTGGCAGGAAGGAAGACCGTACTGGACACAACGTTTTTCCGGTAAAAGAAAAATTTTTTCTCCACTACGAAAATTTACACAGTCAATAGAAGTTTCAAACTTTGCACATCGGTAGCAGTGAACCTAGGAGACATATTCAAAATCGGCAACTGCTATATTTTGCGCGCTAGCTTGTTCTACGTGTGTACAAGTTTTTGGATTTTTTGGACTTTTTTTGGAGCCACCACAATTAAAAAACCAATTTTTTGGATTTTTCGGGAAAATTTCCCTGAAAACTTGGGTATTTTTATATTTTATGTTTAAGAATAAGTAGAGCTCTGTTTTTGTCGAATTATAAGATTTTTTGTGTATTTTTGACATTATCCAGCTCGGAGTTAGCGATTTTTTACGATTTTTTTCAAAATTAATTAAAAGGGGGTAGATTTTCTTTGTTTTTGACGACGGGGTGGGGTTTAGACAAGCCATCTACACCTGTTTAAGCCCAAACACGCCCCTTCTAGCGGCAAAAACAACGAAAATCGTAATTTCCAGCATTCTGCACAGGACCTGCACGAAGTTTGCTTTCAAGTTATCTCCGGACTGGATGATCGTATCGTAAAAATTTTTTTCTTTGCTGGGCGTGCCGGAGAGAAAAATTTAAGATTAGACTTGTTTTTCGGGTATTGGAGCATTTTCTCCAGAATCCGTTTTTGGACATCTGGGAGGACAGAGGACGTCGTGCCAAGCCCAGATATCGATTTTGGGCTCTCTACGACCATCCGTTCAGGAGTTACAGCCGGTCAAAGTTTGACCTTGAGCGCACGCGGCCATCTTGTAATATTTCAAACACCTGTAGCTCCGTAACCGGAGGTCGTAGAGGGACCGGATTTTGACTGGGGACGTCAGCGAAGGGCCACCTATCCCGCACCACACTTTTCCGGAAAATCCGGGAAATTTTTTCCCGGAAAATTTTCAAAATTTTCTTTTCCATTTTGGCACAGTAGCGTCATAGAGGGGGTCGAGCCCACCAGGGAGAAACTTTTCTGGGTTCGCTGGGACGTCTGGAACTCGAGATATACGTGCCCAAAGTTTGGCACATCCGCCATTTTGAAAAACTTTGGGGCCGTATATCTCTGGAACCGGTGGTCGTAGCGACCTCTGGTTTTCTCTGGGGGACTCGGCTTCTACTCTCAAACCCGTCTAGTGTGGTGGGGGGTAGACCCCACAAACTTGGGGGGGGTCACTTTTTGGGTCACCCCTTTTGACCCCAAAGTAGCCTCAGGGGCTGGATCTCGCCGGGGCCTTTTCGGGGAGCCCTCGCTCGGTTGGATCGGACAGGTGGTTCTCGGGATATCGGGGTTTGAAGTTTCGTGCAGGTTCGTGCACGAAAACTTTGTGACCCTGCTATCTCTGAACCCTTGGTCCTAGGACCCCCGAGTTTGGGCTCGTTGTGGAGGGCTCGGGGAGCTCTACCTGCTCGACTTAGAGGGGGGACTCTATCTAGAGCTTCTGGTAGAGTCAACAGTAGAGTCGTCGTTTTTGGAGCTAGAGAGCTCAAATTTGGTTTATGTACATATTTTAGCGGACTCTACCCACTGTTGGGCGATTGAATACTAGGTTAAGGATTTTCTTTGCTTTATTTTTTAATTTTATTTTATTTTTATTTTATTTAGCTATATATCCAACTGACCCTGGAGGGCACTCATTGAGTGTAAAATTTTTGACTGTTTGTTAACCTGTGTATTTCTTTGCATTTGCTTTTTGACTACTATAGTTGTAGACTAGACCTAAAGTCTAAAATTTATTATTTATTATTTGTAATTAATTGTTTTTTTGTGCCTTTGTGTCTGACTTTTAAGTGCGACCGGACAGCAAGCCGTACTTGTATACATACACTCACGCAACTCCACACACATAATACACACACGCTTCAGGCTGCATACATTAACACTCAACAACTGTACACATACAACGCAACACACTACAACACATACACACAGCACACCCCAGGGACTTTGTTCGGATCGAACAGCCATTACTCTATTAGACCAAGGGTCTGCACAGACCGGTATTTAGTATTCTAAGCCGGACTTATCTTAAGTTGATAATCAAATTTAATTTTTACCGCGTAATTTCGACTAAGCCCTATTTTATTATTTGGGACATTTTATTTTTTACACTTGTTTATTATTTTATTTACTTTTACTTTTAACGCGCATCTCCACTGGTAAAAATGAAACCAGAACGTACACCAACCCGAGGGCCAGAAACTTCTGCCACTAGGGAACCCGCATCTGTGGAAGACCGCACTTTCGTAGTGGAAATTAGCCCCGTGGGGCAAAAGCGCTCGCTGGTTAGAAGGAGCATAGATGAGTGCGAGCTCCGCGCAGGAGCCCTACAAGCTAAAGCGCCATCTAACATATTAAAGGAAAAGAAGGTGAAAGACATTGGGGCACGTGCCCCACTACCGGCTCCAACAGCTCTGGAGCGCTACTCCACGGCACAGGACTGTCTGGATCAAATAAAAAAGCAGCTAAGCATATCTGGAAATATTAAGAGAGAAATAAAAATGGAAATTATGAGTAGGACAGAGCTGCTAGACAAAATAATCAAAGCATATGAGAAAGAAAGAAAAGCGGCAGTTAGAAGGCCGAGTGTCGGGCCAACAGAGGTTTCTGCCACTGTTGCCCCAACCCCTGCCAGAGATAACGGTGAGGAAATACTAAAGCGAATAAAAGAGAATGAAAGATTGCTGAAAGAGAATGGAAGAATGATGATAGAGATGAAAGAAAGGATAGAGAGACAGGATGAAAGAGAGATAGAAAGAGAACGAAAGGGGGCAGTGACGTATGCGGGTGTAGCGGCAGGTCGGTCAGGTGTTCAACCCCCTGAGCGGGTGACGCTGCACTCCATAGCGGTCACGTCCAAGGATGAGGATGATACAGGAGAGCAACTGATGGAGAGACTGAGGAAAGTGGCAAATGAGGATAATGAATGGGTGACTGTGGAAAGAATAAGGAAGGCGAAGGATAGAAAGGTGATCATAGGATACAAGACAGAGGAAGAAAGGAAAAGGGCACGAAGGAGGCTGGAGGAGAGGGAGAAGGGTCTTTCCTTCGAGGAAATCAAGAACAAGGACCCACTTTTAATCCTCTTTGGGGTCCTACGAAGCCATAAGGACGATGACCTGTTAAAGGCCGTAAGGTCCCGAAACCATGAGGTGTTCCGGGGCCTGGCCCCAGAACAAATCAGAATGGCTGTCCTCTACAGGAAGACTGCGAGGAACCCGCACACGTGTCACGTGGTGCTTAGGGTCTCCCCGGCGGTTTACAACCGTGCCCTGGGTATGGGGAGGCTGCACATCGACCTTCAGCCCATAAGGGTGGCTGATCAGTCGCCTCTTGTGCAGTGCTCCTCATGCCTAGGGTACGGTCACACAAGAAAGTTCTGCGCTGGTGACAACCAAATAAAATGTAGTCATTGTGGGGGGCTCCACATGAGAGCCCAGTGCCCCGACTACATGGCCGGCGCAGAACCGAACTGCGTGAACTGCCAGAGGGAGAAGCTGAGTAGCACGGGGCACAGTGTCTTCAGCTCCAAGTGCCCGGTGCGAATGAGGTGGGACACGATAGCGAGGACATCCACTCAGTACCAGTGCTGAAGGCGCCTCAGGAACCGCACCCCCATACAGAGTGCTGCAAGCAAACCTCCAGAAGAGGAAGCTGGCAACTGACGAGCTCATACTCGCAGCCTCGAGGCGGAAAGCCACCGTTGCTCTAATTCAAGAGCCCTATGTTGGAAATTCGGCGAAGATGAAGGCATACCAGGGCGTTAGGGTCTTCCAGAACACTGGGCAAGGAGGAGGGACTGTGAAGGCGGCTATTGCCGTCTTCGATCCAACTTTGGATGTTGTGCAGTACCCGCAACTCACCACTGACAACATCGTAGTGGTGGGGATCCGGACCAGTGCCTGGATGATCACGCTGGTGTCCTTCTACTTTGAACCGAAACCAGAACCTCTAGGGCCGTATTTAGAGCAACTTATAGAGGTGAGGCGAGCTCTAGGTTCCCGGCTTGTTCTTCTTGGGGGTGATGCTAACGCAAAGAGTACCTGGTGGGGACATTGGTTTGAGGACGACAGAGGCGAGTTACTGAGGGGTGTCCTCGCTGAACTTGACCTCCAGGTCCTGAATAGCGGGGATATTCCAACTTTCGACACTGTAAGGGGTGGAAAGAGGTATCGTAGCCACGTGGACATTACGGTCTGCACCGACAACATGGTCGACCTGGTCGACGCTTGGAAGGTGGACACGGGCCTCGCGCTGAGTTCGGACCACAACGGCATATTGTTCAACCTCAACCTGGAAAGAGCCAGGGGCACGAGAATCGAGCGCACTACCCGCATTTTTAATACTAAAAAGGCCAACTGGGATACTTTCAAAACCAGCGTCAGCCGATCGCTCTCGGATATTGTGATAGGCGAAACAAGGCACAACAAAGAGCTTGACGCCTTAGTCGAAGCATATACGGGAGCGATCGAGGTGGCGTGTGGGGAGAGTATCCCGGTCAAAAAACCGGGGGGGTTGATCACGATGCCGTGGTGGTCCGAAAGGCTCGCAGAGCTACAGAGGCTCGTTAAGACCAAAAAGCGTCGAATCAGGAATGCAGCGCCGGTCCGAAGAGAGAGGGTGGTGGCGCGATACCTGGAACAAAAGGAGATTTATGAATCGGAAGTAAAAAAGGCACAGGTCGAGAGTTGGAAGGAATTCTGTGGAAAGCAGGACCGGGAGGGCATGTGGGAGGGTATTTATAGGGTTATCAGTAGGGCCACAGCAAGGGAGGAAGACATTCCGTTAACCGCCAATGGAACTTATCTGGACGCAAAGGGTTCAGCCGAACTTCTAGCCAAAACCTTCTACCCGAGAGATCGGGTAGAGGAAGACAACGTGGGGCATCAGGAGATACGCGAAAAATCAAAAGAGGTGGACAATGAGACGGGTCATCATGATGATGACCCACCCTTTACGATGAGTGAACTCCATGATGCCCTCCACAAATTTAACCCTAAGAAGGCTCCGGGGGCGGATGGCTTCACTGCCGATATCTGCACTCACGCCATCGGGGCCGACCCCGCACTCTTCCTGAAGCTGCTGAATCGGTGCCTTCTCCACGGCTACTTTCCTAAGATATGGAAGGAAGCCGTGGTGGTGGTGCTGAAGAAGCCAGGGAAGGACTCGTACACCGTCCCCAAGTCGTACAGACCTATCGGTCTATTGCCCGTCTTGGGGAAGGTGTACGAGAGGATGCTGGTGGCCCGTCTCAATTTCTATTTATTACCGACAATTAGCCCCCGCCAGTACGGCTTTATGCCCCAGAAAAGCACCGAAGACGCCCTTTATGACCTTATGGGCCACATAAGGGCTAAACTCGATGAGAAGAGGGTGGTCCTTATGGTGTCCTTGGACATAGAGGGCGCCTTCGATAGCGCATGGTGGCCAGCTATTAAAGTACGGCTGGCGGAGGAGAAATGTCCGGTGAATTTGAGACGGGTTATCAGCAGCTACCTTAGCGACAGGGAGGTGAGGGTAAGGTATGCGGGCGAGGAGTGCAGACGCTCCACAGAGAAGGGCTGCGTCCAGGGTTCAATTGGCGGACCCTTGCTTTGGAACCTCCTATTGGACCCTCTGCTCCACCAATTGAGAGAAAGGGCGGTTCATGTGCAGGCTTTTGCGGACGATGTAGTGATGGTTTTCGATGGGGACAGCGGCCTGGAAATTGAGAGGCAGGCCAATGCCTCTCTCGAGCATGTGCGGGAGTGGGGCATCCGAAACAAGCTGAAATTCGCACCGCACAAAACTTGTGCGATGGTAATCACGCGGAGGCTAAAGTACGATGACCCACGCCTCAGCATGGGCGGGATAGGCATTGGACTGTCCAAGCAAATCAAAGTCCTGGGGCTCACCATCGACGAAAAACTCACTTTTAACACTCACGTCACTAATGTATGCAGGAAGGCGATCGGCATATACCACAAGCTCGCGCGGATGGCCCGGATCGGCTGGGGGTTGCACCCCGAGGTGATCCGAGCTATCTACACAGCAGTGGTGGAGCCAACGGTGCTGTACGCCGCCAGTAGTTGGTGCGCGGCGGTGGACAAGCTTGGTATCCGAAAGCAGCTGAACGTGGTGCAGCGCGGTTTCGCGCAAAAACTCTGTAAGAGCTACCGGACGGTCTCCCTGCACTCAGGGCTAATCTTGGCTGGACTACTCCCTCTGGACCTCAGAGTTCGTGAGGTGGCCTCGTTGTACGAGGCCAAGAGAGGAGTGTTCCAGTCATGGTTGGGGGACAGGGAGATCGAACGAATGGCCCCAGCTGTTAAAGCACCTCACCCCGCGGAGCATATGAGCCTGGAGTTCACCAGTCTGGTAGACGAGGAACATTATAACCGTGTGGAGAATATCCAAACGCGCATTTTCACGGACGGGAGCAAGATTGAGGGCCGGGTCGGTGCCGCGTTATCCATTTGGCATAACGGGACCGAAACCAGGGCCCTCAAACTTGCTCTGTCGCCCCACTGCACCGTCTACCAGGCCGAACTCTTGGCTATATGCAAAGCGACCAGTGAGGTCCTTAAGCGAGGCGCGGCCACGTTTGGGGTCTTCAGCGATAGCAGAGCCGCACTCCTGACGGTAATTAACCGTCATGCCCTCCACCCTCTGGCAGTTGAAGCCAGACTTAACATCAAGCGGGGCTTGGTCCAGGGCAAGGAAATTTCCTTGTTCTGGATCAAGGCCCACGCAGGGTTGGAGGGCAATGAGCGGGCCGACCAGCTCGCTAAGGAGGCGGCTCTGGGGCTGAAGATTGCCCCCCACTACGATCTGTGCCCAGTCTCGTACGTCAAGCGTGGTCTGCGTCAGATCACGCTTCACGAATGGGGCGAAAGGTACAGAGCGGGTGTGACTGCTTCGGGCACCAAGCTCTTCCTACCATGCGCGGTAACAGCATACAGCATCGTTCGAAAGATCGAGATCGCCGGCATCACGACCCAGTTGCTAACAGGACACGGTGGGTTCTCCGCATACTTGGCTAGGTTCAAGTGTAAGGAGGACCCATCGTGTGCCTGCGAGCCTGGGGTACCAGAGACGGTCGCACACATTATCGTGGACTGCCCGATCCACGCGCGGGACAGACACAATTTTGAAAATAAAGTAGGTGTAGAAATGTTAAAAGAAAACCTATCGCTATTTATGACCAGAAAATACAGAGAGCATTTCCTAGACTACGCAAAGAAGTTAGTAAATATAGTGAATAATAGAAATAAGGTATAATATTAAATCTCGGGTCGATATTGTATATCAATATTTTACAGCAGATTTGAAACATAGAGGAAATTAGGAATATGCATAAAAATAAGTATAGAAAATAAGTATAAAATAAGAAAATAATTGTAAATTAATAGCAAGTAAGTTAATATTAAGAAAACATTTTGTAACTACATGTACTACAAAGTGTAATGAGTTCAGTGTCTAAGTAAATAAAGAAAGCACCGAGCCAGAAATAGGCCCCAGCCCATCCCATAAGTATGAAAGGTACAGTTTGAAAGTACGAGAGGCATGATTGCGAGAACTTGTATGTTACTAGAGGATACGAATGAAAGCGTGACTAAAACTTGTTTAGATGATAAGAAATTAGTAAAATAACTAAAAGCCGCTTGAACCCTGAGTGGGTTAATTTTAAAACATAGGCAGACTAGTTGGCACGAAAGGATAAGTGATAGAATAGGCTTTCACGAAGTGCCCCGGCACAAGTGAGAGGTGCTAGAAAAAAAAAAAAAAAAAAAAAAAGCTCGGAGCAGTTATCTGGTGCCATTGAGGCGGCGGTGGGGATGGTGCAAACCATCGCCACCAAAAGCTCTAATTTGAAGGGGCAGTACGTGCGGGACCTGAAGCTCGCATGTGAAACTATTCTCCAGCACGTGCGTGTGCTCAGGTCTCGCACAGAATCTGAGGAGGTGGCCCAGCTCCAGGCAGAGCTGGCCGCTGTGCGGGCGGAAATGCGGGCCTGGCAGCAGCAGGCGCAGGCTGCACCACCCCCGATGGGACGCGACGAAATCGCGTTCCTGATTGACGCGCGGCTTGCGAGTATTGCGGACCGGCTACTGCCCGAGACCCGCATCCGCCCACCTCTGCAGGCGGATAAACGAGCGGCGGCTCGATCCGCAAGCGTTGAAGAGCCTATTGTGGAACTCCCGCCTCTTCCACCTTCCCCCCCGTCCCACTCTGCTCGTCTGCCAGTTGAGCAGAGGGAGGTAGGAGCAGGCCCAGACGAGCCCAGGGGGGAGAGGAAGGCAAAAAAGAAGACCCGCGCCAAGAAGAAGTCAGCCGCAGCCAAAGAGGCGGAAGCTGCCCGCCAGAAGACGCCCGCCACAGAGTCCCCCTCGGCGTCCACGTCGGTCCCCACTGCGGTCCCGCTGGCCGCATGGAATAAGGTGGCAGCGCGGCCAAAGGTGGCGAAGTCGGCCCCAGCCACATCTCCCCCGACCGCTGAAAAGCGGAAGCGTGGTGCCCGCAAGCCGCGCAAACTGCGCGCCCCGGCAACTGCAGCGGTCACCGTCACGCTGCAGCCGGCCGCGCGGGAGCAGGGCATCACGTATAAAGACGTGTTGGCCAAGGCCGAAAGGGCCATAGATCTTAAGGCCCTGGGAATCGACGGCCTCCGGTTTCGCGAAGCGACCACTGGAGCTCGTATATTGGAGGTGGCGGGCGAAGACCGAGCTCGAAAGGCGGATAATCTGGCCGCGAAACTTCGGGAAGTGCTTGAGGAGGTCCGGGTCGCCAGGCCGGAGAGGTGCGTGGAGCTGCGCATCTCTGGCTTGAGCGACTCGGCCTCAAAAGAAACGGTGGCAGCGTCGTTGGCGGCGGAGGGAGGCTGCTCCGCTGATTGCATAAAGGTGGGTGACATCCAACGCCCACGGGGTCGCCAAGGCACTGCCTGGCTGCGGTGTCCGATCGAGGCCGCCAAGAGGCTGACGGATGGCCGTCGGGTACTCGTCGGGTGGTCAGTGGTCAGGCTGACCACCTTGGACCCGAGACCGGCCCGATGCTTCCGCTGCCTGGAGCCGGGGCACGTTGGGGCCAAGTGCACTGCGGACATTGACCGCAGTGCGCTCTGCTTCCGTTGTGGGCAGGCCGGCCACAAGTCGGCCACCTGCTCCGCGGAGCCCGGTTGCCCCGTCTGTGGGGCGGCGGGGAAGGCGTCCGCTCATCGGCTGGGGTCCAGCGAGTGTAAGGCGGCCTCCGGTAAGAAGGCGGCCTCAAGAAAAGGCGGAGCAGCAGGTGGGACGGCAACCAAAACATCCCCCACCCTGCCGCAACATGAGGAGGCGATGGACACCGCCCAATCGTAATGGCACACTCCATCTCCATACTGCAGGCCAACGTCAACCACTGCGCCGATGCCCAGGACCTTCTGGCTCAATCCATGGCGCAGTGGCAGACGACAGTGGCAGTAGTCGCCGAGCCGTACTACGTTCGCGAAAGCCCGAATTGGGCCAGCGACCAAAACGGCTTGGTGGCAATCGTCGCCCAGCGAGCCGCCCCACCCTTCGACATAGTGCGTAGGGGTCGTGGGTGCGTACTCGTCACGCTGGGTGGCGCTGCAGTGGTTGGGGTGTACTGTCCCCCTAGTAGAAGCCTCGCCGAGTTCGAGCAGTTGCTCCTTGAGGTCGGGGCTCTGCTGGTGGAAGTGCACCCCACCCCGGCTGTGGTGGCCGGGGATTTCAACGCTCATTCTCGGGCGTGGGGATCTCCGGAGACTGATGACCGGGGGGAGATGGTGATGGAGTGGGCGGTGTCCCAAGGCTTGGTGCTACTGAACCAGGGGGTAGTCCACACTCTAGTGCGGGCTCAGGGCAGATCGATTGTCGATCTTTCGTTCGCCAGTTCTGTCCTGGCCCGTCGTATCAACAACTGGCGGGTCGTCAGGGGGTTGGAGACCGCGTCGGACCATCGCTACATCCGGTTCGACATTGTCTCCCCCGCCTCGGCGGCGCGTGTGGAACTCGACCGCCCCTTGGCAGGGGAAGGTCCGCGGTGGCGACTCGGAACATTAGACCGCGAGCTGGCCAAAGAGGCGGCTATCGTCGAGCGGTGGGCTGCTGATGACAGCGGCCTGGACGTGGACGCGAGATGTGAGCGCCTCGCTGGAGCTCTGACTCGTGTCTGCGACGCGGCGATGCAGAGGGCGAGGCCTATTCCGCCCCGGAGGCAGGTGTACTGGTGGCGTCCCCACCTAGCCGGGCTGCGTACCGCAAGTTACGCGGCCCAGAGGCAGTACACCCGCAGCCGAAGGCGGGCTGTCAGAGACCTCGCCCGAGAAGAACAGCTGCACGCCGCGTATAGGGCCACCCGTGAGGCCCTTAGCTCGGCGATCAAGGCCGCCAAGGAGGAGGCCTGGAGGGAGTGGCTCGAGAGCCTCGACCGAGACCCGTGGGGGCGCCCGTACAAGACTGTGAGTCAGAAACTCAAGCCATGGGCGCCTCCCCTCACCAGAACTCTCGAGCCGAACCTTCTGGGTCGAGTGGTCAGTTCCCTCTTCCCTGTGAGGGAGGAGTGGGTCCCACCGCGGATGGTGGCACCAAGCCAGGTGCCGGCAGACGAAGTGGCAATACCTCCCGTGTCCGAGGCCGAATTAGGGGTCGCGATGTTGGCACTCAAGTCCAGAAATCGCGCCCCGGGCCCGGACGGCATCCCTGGGAAGGTTATAGCCACAGTCATGCCGGCACTAGAGGAGGAGACGCTGTCCCTCATGTCGGAGTGTGTGGCGTCGGGGAGAGTGTCGCGACGATGGAAGACCGGCAAGCTCGTGCTACTTAAGAAGCACGGGCGCCCTGCCGAGTGGCCGTCGGCCTACCGCCCCATCGTTTTGCTCGACGAGATGTGCAAGCTCTTTGAGCGGGTGCTCGCTGCGCGTCTCGTCGGTCACCTTGAGGGGGCGGGGCCCAACCTCAGTGACGGCCAGTTCGGCTTCCGTCGCGGGAGGTCGACTCTCGATGCCATATCCCGGCTGCGGGATGGCGTAGACGAAGCGGTCGACGGGGGTGAGGTGTTGTTGGCTGTATCGCTGGATATAGCCAACGCCTTCAACACTCTCCCCTGGGAGACCATTGCGGAGGCGCTGAGGTATCACAATGTCCCGTGGTACCTCAGGCGCGTCCTTGCGGACTACTTCGTGGACCGGGTCATCATCTACCCGGCCCAAGACGGGGTGGTCCGCCGAAGCATGACGTGTGGTGTTCCACAGGGGTCGGTCCTTGGGCCGCTCCTGTGGAATATAGGTTATGACTGGGTCCTGCGCGGTGCTAATCTTCGGGGGGTCGGTGTACTCTGTTACGCCGACGATACCCTAGTCACCGCGCGGGCCCCCTCGTTCCGCGACGCCGCCGTTCTCGCCACGGCAGGCGTCGCCCATGTCGTGCGCCGCATCGGGGCGCTCGGATTAAAGGTGGCCCTCGAAAAGTCCGAGGCCATCTTCTTCCATGGGCCTCGGAAGACACCGCCTCGAGATCAGACGATAGTGGTGGGTGGCACCACCATCGCTGTTGGGAGCAGCCTGAAGTATCTCGGGCTCATCCTCGACAGTCGGTGGCGGTTCGCGGAGCATTTCCGGCAGCTGGAACCAAAGTTGCTGGCGTTTGCCGGAATGCTCTCGCGCTTGCTGCCCAACAGTGGAGGTCCGGGGTCTGCGTGCCGCCGTCTCTACGACGGAGTGGTGCGCTCCAAGGCGCTCTACGGGGCGCCCATCTGGGCGGACGCCCTCTGCCCAGCAAATGTAGCGATGCGGCGAGTTGCTGGAGGTCGGCCAGCTCCGGAGGAGATCGATCGCTGGAGACAGGCGGCTCGCGACGATCTCTTCCGGCAATGGGCCGAAAGGTTGGCTTCGACAAGAAGCAGCACACTGCTCGTGGGGGCCGTTCGGCCCGTCCTGCGTGAGTGGGTGGAGAGGGGTCATGGGGCTCCAACATATCACCTCACTCAACTTCTCACGGGTCATGGCTGCTTCGCCAAGTACCTGTGGGAGGTGGTGGGGGTGGAATCGGAGCCCCGGTGCCGAAACTGCACCAGCGGCGACCCTGACACGGCACACCATACATTGGCCGTGTGTGAGGCATGGGACGGACAAAGGACGGCCCTCACGAACATTGTTGGTGAGGACCTCTCGCTGGCGGCCATAATTCCGGCTATGGCCGACAGCGAACAGTGTTGGGCCGCCGTCGCCTCGTATGCTAGCGAGGTGATGGCGGCCGAGAGAGAGGCCTTGCGGGAGCGGGAGCGAGCTGGACGCACTCTCCCGCCCCGCAGGCCCCCGGCGAGGGGACGCCGGCGAGCACAATTTGCCCGCGTCCCCAACTGAGAGGAGCCACGGGCGGTGGGTCGGGGGACCCGCTGCCCCAATGCTAATGTGGCGGAATGCGCCCCTACGTGTTCCTGGGGCGCATTCTTAAGAGGAGGACGGGCCCCACCATATCGGCACGATGGCCGGGATGGTGGGGCCCCGAGAAGCGAGCCCGCCGAACAGGGCGGGCGTTCCTAGCCGAGTCGCGGTGAGCATTCTATCCCGCGGCTCGGATTGGGCGAAGGAGGAACACCGTGGTGGTTTAGTGGGTAGTCTGGCTTCGGCCAGGAGTCCCACACGAAGCGAGCCCCCTGCCCCCGCGGGGGGTGAGCGAAGTGCGTAAAAGCATTCCACCACGAAAAAAAAAAAAAAAAAAAAAACCCGAGTCGTTATCCACCTCCCGCGACAACCGGATCGTTTTCCACTTTGCTCCGCACTAGAAAATTCATTTTGGTGGGTTTTTCTTGACCTATGACAATGCGAGTTATATCAAAACCTGCGTCTCGGCGGCCCCTATCTGCTGACATATAGCACGCGAAGATGACGAGAACCGTTTAGCCGGAAAACCAGTTTTTAGTGCAGTTTTGAGGTTGTCTACCACGTGGTGTACCAGTTTTATTGCTATAAGTGTGTGCACAGTGAACGGATTTGCAGTGTACAAGTGTCCTCGGCTGCGGGCAGCGGCGCTCCACCTCCTACGTTGGCGAGTTTTTCCCGGAAGGCGCTGGTTTTTCCGGGAAAACCAGAAAAACAAGTACCACGTGGGCTCGTGGTACCAGAACCGGCAGCCTGAGGACCCTGATTTTTTGTGGAGAGAAGGATACTACCAGTAGCAGCTTTTTGGCGGTAACAGAAAAATTTTATATCTTCTGGAAAATTATATATTATTATTAGAAATTTCCAACTTTACACACAAATAGCAGCGGAACCAGAGCAGCTAGCCACATTCTGCAACTGCTATAAGTTGCGCGCTTGCTTGGACAACGAGGGTGCTGAATTTGAGAATTTTAGTTTTAAAATTGTAGAAACCATAATTAAAATTGTAAACTTTTCGATTTTTTGTAAATAATTTCACGACAAATTTGGGTTTTCCAAAATTAACTTTACAGTATTGTGCGCCTTGTTTTTATACAAATTATAACATTTTTTGCGGATTTTTAGCTTTAGTGGATCCCGAAATATCGAATTTTTAGTGTTTTTCAGTAATAAATCGTAAAATAATAGAAAAATTTACTTTTTTGGCTTAGTATCGGTTTTTCCAGCTCCTAATTGACTTAATTAAGCCCGAAGACCAGGGGAATATCTTCAAAAACGAGGAAATTGGAAAAATTTTGCTTTTTGGTATTTTTGGTTTTAATTTTTAGACTCTGATATTTCGGGAACTACGGCACCTACGAGGTCGGGATTTTTAAGATCGCACGTGCCGCGCAGTTCTCTTTCGGGTGGATAGCATTTCAGGGGTTTTCAGGCGAATTTTTTATTTCGCCCTGAAAACACCCCTATCGGGTAGAGGAAGTCTTGCCGAGTCGGATACTCCAAACCCGGGCTCTCTCCGACCACTAGGGCCGGAGAAAATTAAGTTTGAAGTTGCAGTTTGACAGCTCGGCGGCCATCTTGTAAATTTTGAAAGGGCCATAAGTCCGCAACCAGTGGTCGTACGAAGTTGCTGTTTTCATATTTGGCATCTGTGTCTTAAGGGCTATCCTACTCCTGAAATTCAGGCCGATAGGAGTACTGAAAAGTTCGGCCTCCTGAAAGAGCGTGCGCGGGTCGGGCAACGCAGGGGCGAGTTGAGCGGTCCAAACCCGACCTTTCTACGACGCCTGGAACGGGAGCTATAGGCCATCAAAGTCTGACTTTGACAGTTCGGCGGCCATCTTGTAAAATTTAAACACCTCATAACTCCCGAACCGGTGGTCCTGGAGGGACGGGATTTTGACTGCTGGAGTTGTGGAGCGACGCTTAAATCGGAGCAAATATTTTCATACATTTTCAGAACATTTCAGGTCCTGAAAATTTCAGGTCCTGAAACTTCTACCGGAGGGTGGGTCCCGGCGAGCTCTGGTCAGCGAGCCCAAGCACGGGAATTTTGGGCCACTGGGCGAGGAGATAACCGCTGTTGAAGTTTTGGTTTTTCTGGTTTCTGGCTGGATACCAGAACTTTAAACCAGCACTGTCTCGGAACCAGTTGAGGCTGGTACCCCGTGTTTGGTATCGTTGAAAAGGGTTCGACGAGCTCTATCATTTTATATAACTAGAGCAGCTCTACATAGAGCCGTTTGCGAGAGTCGACCTAGAGCTCCAAACTTTTGACAAAAAGAGCTGCAAATAGTACAATCAGCTGTATTAACAGTAGGAGCAACGCTCCGATATAGTATAGACCGTCGCTATAGCGACAATAATATATTAATTAAGTCTTTTGTAAATATTAGGTTAAGTTACACTTTAAGTAAATTAAGTTGACTAGTTTATTGACTAGCGCCCTATTGGCAATAAATAACACCTGACACAGTAGCAGGGCTACACGAGACTCCGTGTAGAGCATTTCTGGCTCTATACAATTGTAATATTGAATAAATAAACTGTACATAGTGTCTTCTCTTGCTGGCCAGTGATCTGGCAAACTATCTACTTAGCAAATCGTACAGCACTCTATCACGGGTAGCACATAAAAGTCAGATACACCCCACATACCGCACACACCGTGCCCACGCACATACACACACAAACATACACACACACACGCACACACACGCGCACACACACACACACACGTACACACACACAAACACATACTCACGTACACACGTACACACATTCGTACACACACACAAGTATACACAGACTTGTCTATTAGTCAAACTGTACTGAGTGGGTACCCTTTACACACCCATCAGACAGTTAAGACAGCCTAGCATATTAACACCTCCAAATGGCCGCGATTATGGAGAGATCGTTGACGGGAAAGGCGGAAGATGAGCAGCTTGCTGTCGCATCACAGTCTGAAGCGGTAGCCGAAAAGTCCTCATTCAGGAAAAGCTACGAGACCTTCGAAGTTAACATGGCATCAACACCCAAGGTCGTAATGTCAAAGGGCACGATACCCAAGACTATAGCTTCGAAGGCCGCCACAACCACAAAGGCCACAACATCAAAGGTCTCAACAAAACCCGCCACCCCGGACAGACCAGATACGGGTGCGAAGAAGCCGGTGACCCCAAAGACTAAAAGCCTTAGCCCTGAGAAAGGCAAAAAATATACTAGTAAGACCGCAGAGGCGAAGGCTTACCTGTTGAGCGCGAAAGCCTTCCTGAAGGATTCACGCAACTTAAGAAAGGACATAAAAGATGGGGTCGAGGCAGCCATCACCCGGTTATACGAACTTGTCGCGGAATGCGAAAAAGGAAAAAGTGAGATTAAAAGCACGAGTGAGCCCAAAAAAGCACAACCCACACCTAATGGCGACTACGTGGACTTAGCCGAGAGGATAAAAGAGCACTCTAGACAACTAACACAAAATGCAGAACAAATGAGGGTACTAACTGCTGCGCTAGAGAGAAATACCGAGGTACGTGCAAGCCCCACGTATGCTAGTGCAGTCGCAAATCCACCACCAAATAAGATCCAAAACAGACCAGTTCTGCATTCGGTAATTATCTCTTCCGAAAAGGAGGATGAAACGGGGGATGAAGTGCTAGAGAGAGTACGCAAGGCAGTAGATGCTAAGGATGGCTGGGTAAAGGTAGAACGGGTGAGGAAGGCAAAAGACCGGAAGGTGATACTCGGTTGCCCGACGGAATCGGATAGGGACAAGGTGAGAGAGAAACTTGTATCTGGGCGCCTGGTTGTCGAGGACGTCAAAAACAAAGACCCAATGGTGGTGCTAAAGGATGTCCTGAGTGTCAACTCAGACGAGGAGATACTTGGGGCACTCCGGAGCCAAAACCGGGAGGTATTCGACGGCCTCGGGAAGGAGGACGATAGGATGCAGGTAAGGTATCGTAAGAAGGCTAGGAACCCTCACGTGTGTCACCTGGTTCTGTCGGTCTCTCCAAAATTATGGAAGAGGTCGATAGAGCTGGGTGCACTGCACGTGGATCTGCAGCGGGTCAGAGTGATGGACCAATCTCCTCTTGTGCAGTGCTCCAGATGTTTGGCATACGGCCACGTCAGGAAATACTGTACGGAGGAAGCAGACACGTGCAGTCACTGTGGGGGCCCACACCTTAAGTCAAAATGTGAGCAGTGGTTAATTAACACTATACCCACATGCAGGAATTGCGTAAAGGCCAAGATGGCAAGAACGGAACACAATGCCTTCAGTGATGACTGTCCCATCCGTAGGCGCTGGGAGGCCATAGCCCGGTCCACAGTGGCGTATTGCTAAGGTGGATACGGGGGCCGGGGCATACCACGTATTTCAGGCGAATTGTATGAAGAAGAAGCTGGCCATGAACGAACTCATGATAGAAGCCACAAAGCGGAAAATAACCGCCGCCCTAGTCCAGGAACCATATGTCGGGAAAGGTCGAAATATTCGGAATTACCAAGGTGTGAGGCTCTTCTACAACGATGCGCCGGGGGAGGGTACCATCAAGGCGGCAATTGCGGTGTACGACAACAGCATTGACGTCATACAATACCCTAGACTCACCACGGACAATGTCGTCGTGGTGGGGCTCTCTACCACGGCGTGGAGGGTCTCGCTGGTCTCCTACTATTGCGAGCCGGATCTGCCTTTGGAACCCTACATCCAACAACTTAAGACCATAGCGGAGACACCTGGGCTGGGAACGATAGTAATGGGGGGTGATGCAAACGCCTGGAATACGTGGTGGGGCAGCGTGAAGGTGAATGACCGAGGAGACATGCTCATGGGCCTGATGGACGAGCTGGGTCTTCACTTGCTGAACGTTGGCGACACCCCGACTTTCGATACAATCAGAGGCGGACAGCCATTCCGAAGTCACGTGGATGTCACTTTCTGCTCGGGAAATATCTTGCCCCTCGTGGAAAATTGGAAGGTGGAAAAGCGCCTGATAAGCTCGGACCATCACGGAATTAGTTTCAAAATAAGGCTCAAAAAAGCTGGTGGAACCGATATTAGGCGAACAACTAGGTTGTATAACACCAGGAAAGCAACACCAAGCTGACCCAACTTAAAGTGGAAAACCATCTAACAGCATCAGAAGCCGAAAAGATCGAGCATAGAAGCGAACTAGAGGATGCAATAAACGGCTTCACAAAAATGATTACCGAGGCTTGCAATGCTTCTATGCCAAACAAGAGCATCGACCAAAAACTTAGGGTTCCGTGGTGGTCTGAGGAGTTAGCAAAACTCAAAAGGGAGGTGTTCACCAGGAGGAACCGTATAAGGTGTGCGGCACCGGTCCGCAGGGCGAAAGTCGTGGGTGATTACCTAGAGTGGAAGGAAAAGTATGAGACGGAGGTAAAAAGGGCTCAGATCAGTAGTTGGAAGGAGTTTTGTAATAAACAGGATAGGAAGGGAATGTGGGAGGGGATCTATAGAGTCATTGGCAGGACCGCGAAGAGAGTTGAAGACGTACCTCTGGAACTGAATGGCGTGGCATTGGATGCGGAGCAATCGGTTAAACTGCTGGCTGACGTCTTCTACCCGGAAGATCGAGAGGAGGACGACACGGAGGAACACACTCATGTAAGAGAGAGCGCAAGGAGAGTGACCGAGGGGCCCTGCGGTATACCGCAGGACCCACCGTTCACTCTTTGCGAACTCGAGATGGCCATTAAGTCGTTTAACCCGAAGAAGGCTCCAGGCGCAGACGGATTTACTGCTGATATTTGTAGCCACGCCATCAGAAACGAACCAATGCTGTTCCTTGTCTTGGCAAACAAATGCCTCAAACTACACCATTTCCCAGTAGCATGGAAGGAGGCAACTGTCATTGCACTCAGGAAACCGGAAAAGGAAAGCTATGTTCTTCCAAAATCGTATAGGCCTATTGGACTCCTCCCGGTACTGGGAAAAATGCTGGAGAAGATGGTCATGGCAAGGCTGAGGCACCATCTTCATCCACGCATTAGTATACACCAGTACGGATTTATGCCCCAACGGAGCTGCGAAGACGCCCTCTATACCTTAATCCAGCACATACGGATGAAGCTGGACGAACGTAAAATAATTACGCTTGTGTCCCTGGACATAGAGGGCGCCTTTGACAGCGCTTGGTGGCCTGCCATTAAGATACGGCTTGTTGAAGAGGAGTGTCCCGAGGGGCTTAGAAGAATCTTAAACAGCTACCTTGAGGACAGACACGTTAGAGTGAGATAAGGAACATAGTAAAAGAACAAGAAAGGGGTGCGTCCAGGGCTCTATCGGCGGGCCGATTCTGTGGAATCTCCTTCTGGATCCATTGCTCAGGAGTCTGGAGAGTAGGGGCGATTACGTGCAAGCCTTCGCCGATGATGTTGTTCTGCTTTTCTGTGGTGATACGGCTGCTGAAATCGAGAGAAGAGCCAATGCTGCTCTCGACCATGTTCGGGCGTGGGGTGCCCGAAATAAGCTCAAATTTGCGCCGCATAAAACGAGTGCTATGCTTTTAACGCGCAAACTCAATTACGACACCCCTCGCCTGAGCATGGGGGGGATAAATATTAAAATGGCTGATGAGGTCAAGATACTTGGCCTGACGATCGACAGCGGTCTAACGTTTAATTCCCACATCGAAAAAGTATGTAAAAAAGTCACGAACATACACAAACAGTTAATCGGGGCTGCGAAGGCAAGTTGGGGGCTCCACCCGGAGATAATCCACACAATATACACGGCGACGGTGGAACCTATAGTTCTGTACGGGGCCAGTGCATGGGCACCCGCGGTCGAAAAGCTCGGGGTAAAAAAGCGACTGAACTTTATTCAGCGCAGCTTCGCCCAAAAAATTTGTAGGTCATACCGAACGGTCTCCCTCCACTCAGCACTGCTCTTGGCGGGGATTCTCCCTCTTGACCTTCGCGTTCGCGAAGCAGCGTCGCTATATGAGGCCAGGAGGGGGGATCCTCTCCCGGACTTGGGCGGGCGGGAGGCCGAGCGGATGACATCGGCCATAGAAAACCCACACCCTGCGGAACAAATGCGCTTGGAGTTCCATAGCCTGGAGACCAGTGAGCAGGTGGACGCGACACGGAATACCTCGGTACAAATTTACACGGATGGCAGCAAGATTGGGGGCAGGGTGGGGGCCGCGTTATCCATATGGAATGACGGGGCCGAAACCCGCGCCCGCAAACTTTGTCTGTCATCATACTGTACGGTCTACCAGGCGGAACTCCTGGCCATTTGCGAAGCAACACGGGAGATAAAAAGGCACAAGGCGGACACTTTTGGAATATACAGCGATTCGACCGCGGCACTCCAGACGGTCGCGAATCCCGGTTGTCTCCATCCCCTAGCAGTTGAAACGCGGAAAAATTTAAGAACGATTGCAAACCAGAATAAATCTGTGCATTTATTCTGGATAAAAGCACACGCAGGGTTGGAGGGGAACGAGAGGGCCGACCAGCTGGCAAAAGAGGCAGCTTTGGGATTGAGGCGTGCGCCGGATTACGACCGTTGTCCGGTTTCTTTTATCAAACGAACAATCCGCTCGGACTCGCTTGATGAATGGAACCGGAGGTACGTTTCCGGAGGGACTGCCTCAATAACAAAGCTCTTCTTCCCAAGTGCGCTGGACGCGTACAGAATTGTAAAGAAAATCGGCGCCGACTTTTACCAGACACAACTGCTGACGGGGCACGGTGGGTTCTCAGAGTACTTGATGCGTTTCAAGTGCAAGGACAGCCCATCGTGCGCATGTGACCCGGAAGTGGAGGAAACGGTTCCCCACCTAATAATTGAGTGCCCTATTCACAGTAGGCTTAGATTTGATGCTGAGCAAACAATAAATATAAACATAAGCAGAGACACTATTAGCACGATCATGGCCAGCAAAGAAAGAAAGATTTTTATAGATTACTGTGTCCAAATTGTAAAAATAGTAATAAATAGAAATAGAGTAGACTAAGCGTATGATGGCAGAATAACTTGAAGTTATTACTGTACACCATAATCAATAAAGTAGAAATTATCATGTTAGTTAGAACAGTAAGTTATATTTTAAAAATGAAAGAATTATTATGTTTTTTGGTAGAATATAAGTACTAATATATTAAGTATAAGTATAAGAAAATTGTAGAAATAGATATTAAATAAAAGTGCGTTATTGCCCCCTATCCCATATAAATGGAAAACAATAAAGATAAGTTATAGCTAGCAGGAATAGCAGGCAATCCCACCTGTAGTCGTGCGAAAGAGAATGTTTGAAAGAAAGAAAAAGTATGCAGAATGGAAGTGCGAGAAGCAAAAAAGCGAGAACTAGTATGAAAGTGTAATGTAGCTAAGAACTCCAAAATATTTATACATTGGAGGTGCTAGGAAAAAAAAAAAAAAAAAAAAAACCTAACCTAACCTAACCTAACCTAACCTAACCTAACCTAACCTAACCTAACCTAACCTGGGGCAGGGGCCCGCCCCAAGAGTTATCAAGTACGTCCCCGTCGTGTGCCCTGGACCCCAACGTGACCACCGTAACGGAGTGGCACGTTGGGTGACTAAATCTTGATAACTTATCTTGCGGCATTCGAGGTTGACTTGTTTTTGATATTGTCCTTTTCAGGACAATGTCAAACCATGCTAGTGACAGTGAGTCGTGCCGGGACCAAGCTCCCGAGCGACAAGCGCGTGAGCGCGAAGCAGAGATGGAGTTCGGGACGGAGGCCATGAGGCCTCTCGGCTCTCTCCCAGAGGCGGTGGTGGTGCTGGACCGTCTGGACGTGTCCAGTCCAGAGGGCTCACGCTCGTCTTCCCCGATGGGACGATTCTGGAGAAAGCGGGTCCCAGAGGTGGAAAAGGTGACCCACACACCCAAGAAGCCCCGTGGTCGCCCGATAACGACGGGCGAATTCGCTGGCCTGGCGCAAGCCCAGGCTGAACTTAACGCGGCCAAGCAGCGGGAGTTAGAACTGCGGAGGGAGGAGGAGATGGCTGACGACCTTCAGCGGATGCGGCAGAGGTCTCTCTACCTAAGAGAGACCCCTACTCCTAGCCCACAGCCTGGGCCCAGCCGACAGCCCAATACGGGTGAGTCGCCAGCAGCTCCTGAGCCCCTAAGCTCGGAGCAGTTATCGGGTGCCATTGAGGCGGCGGTGGGGATGGTGCAAACCATCGCCACCAAAAGTTCTAACCTGAAGGGGCAGTACGTGCGGGACCTGAAGCTCGCATGTGAAACCATCCTCCAGCACGTGCGTGTGCTCAGGTCTCGCACAGAGTCTGAGGAGGTGGCCCAGCTCCAGGCAGAGCTGGCCGCTGTGCGGGCGGAAATGCGGGCCTGGCAGCAGCAGGCGCAGGCTGCACCACCCCCGATGGGACGCGACGAAATCGCGTTCCTCATTGACGCGCGGCTTGCGGGTATTGCGGACCGGCTGCTGCCCGAGACCCGCATCCGCCCACCTCTGCAGGCGGATAAACGAGCGGCGGCTCGATCCGCAAGCGTTGAAGATCCTATTGTGGAACTCTTCCACCTTCCCCCCCGTCCCACTCTGCTCGTCTGCCAGTTGAGCAGATGGAGGTAGGAGCAGGCCCTGACGAGCCCAGGGGGGAGAAGAAGGCAAAAAAGAAGACCCGCGCCAAGAAGAAGTCAGCCGCAGCCAAAGAGGCGGAAGCTGCCCGCCAGAAGACGCCCGCCACGGCGTCCACGTCGGTCCCCACTGCGGTCCCGCTGGCCGCATGGAATAAGGTGGCAGCGCGGCCAAAGGTGGCAAAGTCGGCCCCAGCCACATCTCCCCCGACCGCTGAAAAGCGGAAGCGTGGTGCCCGCAAGCCACGCAAACTGCGCGCCCCGGCAACTGCAGCGGTCACCGTCACGCTGCAGCCGGCCGCGCGGGAGCAGGGCATCACGTATAAAGACGTGTTGGCCAAGGCCGAAAGGGACATAGATCTTAAGGCCCTGGGAATTGACGGCCTCCGGTTTCGCGAAGCGACCACTGGAGCTCGTATATTGGAGGTGGCGGGCGAAGACCGAGCTCGAAAAGCGGATAGTCTGGCCGCGAAACTTCGGGAAGTGCTTAAGGAGGTCCGGGTCGCCAGGCCGGAGAGGTGCGTGGAGCTGCGCATCTCTGGCTTGAGCGACTCGGCCTCAAAAGAAACGGTGGCAGCGTCGTTGGCGGCGGAGGGAGGCTGCTCCGCTGATTGCATAAAGGTGGGCGACATCCAACGCCCACGGGGTCGCCAAGGCACTGCCTGGCTGCGGTGTCCGATCGAGGCCGCCAAGAGGCTGACGGACGGCCGTCGGGTACTCGTCGGGTGGTCAGTGGTCAGGCTGACCACCTTGGACCCGAGGCCGGCCCGATGCTTCCGCTGCCTGGAGCCGGGGCACGTTGGGGCCAAGTGCACTGGGGACATTGACCGCAGTGCGCTCTGCTTCCGTTGTGGGCAGGCCGGCCACAAGTCGGCCACTTGCTCCGCGGAGCCCGGTTGCCCCGTCTGTGCAGCGGCGGGGAAGGCGTCCGCTCATCGGCTGGGGTCCGGCGAGTGTAAGACGTCTTCTGGTAAGAAGGCGGCCTCCGGTAAGAAGGCGGCCTCAAAAAAAGGCGGAGCAGCAGGTGGGACGGAACCGAAAATATCCTCCACCCTGCCGCAAAATGAGGAGGCGATGGACACCGCCCAATCGTAATGGCACATTCCATCTCCATACTGCAGGCCAACGTCAACCACTGCGCCGATGCCCAGGACCTTCTGGCCCAATCCATGGCGCAGTGGCAGACGACAGTGGCAGTAGTCGCCGAGCCGTACTACGTTCGCGAAAGCCCGAACTGGGCCAGCGACCAGAACGGCTTGGTAGCTATCGTCGCCCAGCGAGCCGCCCCACCCTTCGACATAGTGCGGAGGGGTCGTGGGTGCGTACTCGTCACGCTGGGTGGCGCTGCAGTGGTTGGGGTGTACTGTCCCCCTAGTAGAAGCCTCGCCGAGTTCGAGCAGTTGCTCCTTGAGGTCGGGGCTCTGCTGGTGGAAGTGCACCCCATCCCGGCTGTGGTGGCCGGGGATTTCAACGCTCATTCTCGGGCGTGGGGATCTCCGGAGACTGATGACCGGGGGGAGATGGTCATGGAGTGGGCGGTGTCCCAAGGCTTGGTGCTTCTGAACCAGGGGGTGGTCCACACTCTAGTGCGGGCTCAGGGCAGATCGATTGTCGATCTTTCGTTCGCCAGTTCTGTCCTGGCCCGTCGTATCAACAACTGGCGGGTCGTCAGGGGGTTGGAGACCGCGTCGGACCATCGCTACATCCGGTTCGACATCGTCTCCCCCGCCTCGGCGACTCGTGTGGAACTCGACCGCCCCTTGGCAGGGGAAGGTCCGCGGTGGCGACTCGGAACATTAGACCGCGAGCTGGCCAAAGAGGCGGCTATCGTCGAGCGGTGGGCTGCTGATGACAGCGGCCTGGACGTGGACGCGAGATGTGAGCACCTCGCTGGAGCTCTGACTCGTGTCTGCGACGCGGCGATGCAGAGGGCGAGGCCTATTCCGCCCCGGAGGCAGGTGTACTGGTGGCGTCCCCACCTAGCCGGGCTGCGTACCGCAAGTTACGCGGCCCAGAGGCAGTACACCCGCAGCCGAAGCTCAAACCATGGCGCAGTGGCAGACGACAGTGGCAGTAGTCGCCGAGCCGTACTACGTTCGCGAAAGCCCGAATTGGGCCAGCGACCAAAACGGCTTGGTGGCAATCGTCGCCCAGCGAGCCGCCCCACCCTTCGACATAGTGCGTAGGGGTCGTGGGTGCGTACTCGTCACGCTGGGTGGCGCTGCAGTGGTTGGGGTGTACTGTCCCCCTAGTAGAAGCCTCGCCGAGTTCGAGCAGTTGCTCCTGGAGGTCGGGGCTCTGCTGGTGGAAGTGCACCCCACCCCGGCTGTGGTGGCCGGGGATTTCAACGCTCATTCTCGGGCGTGGGGATCTCCGGAGACTGATGACCGGGGGGAGATGGTGATGGAGTGGGCGGTGTCCCAAGGCTTGGTGCTACTGAACCAGGGGGTGGTCCACACTCTAGTGCGGGCTCAGGGCAGATCGATTGTCGATCTTTCGTTCGCCAGTTCTGTCCTGGCCCGTCGTATCAACAACTGGCGGGTCGTCAGGGGGTTGGAGACCGCGTCGGACCATCGTTACATCCGGTTCGACATTGTCTCCCCCGCCTCGACGGCTCGTGTGGAACTCGACCGCCCCTTGGCAGGGGAAGGTCCGCGGTGGCGACTCGGAACATTAGACCGCGAGCTGGCCAAAGAGGCGGCTATCGTCGAGCGGTGGGCTGCTGATGACAGCGGCCTAGACGTGGACGCGAGATGTGAGCACCTCGCTGGAGCTCTGACTCGCGTCTGCGACGCGGCGATGCAGAGGGCGAGGCCTATTCCGCCCCGGAGGCAGGTGTACTGGTGGCGTCCCCACCTAGCCGGGCTGCGTACCGCAAGTTACGCGGCCCAGAGGCAGTACACCCGCAGCCGAAGGCGGGCTGTCAGAGACCTCGCCCGAGAAGAACAGCTGCACGCCGCGTATAGGGCCGCCCGTGAGGCCCTTAGCTCGGCGATCAAGGCCGCCAAGGAGGAGGCCTGGAGGGAGTGGCTCGAGAGCCTCGACCGAGACCCGTGGGGGCGCCCGTACAAGACTGTGAGTCAGAAACTCAAGCCATGGGCGCCTCCCCTCTGTGGAAACAGGCAGGAGATAACCTCCCCCAGCACTCTCGGCTCCAGGCACTCCGTGATTGGAGGCGCCCATGGACGGAGCTTAGCCCTGACCGCCTTGTAGGGCCGCCCCCAGGGGTCCCGGTCAAGGGTGGCTAATAGAGACGCCCTCGAAGCTTCCTTCGCGTCCCCTATTGCCACTCCGAGGGACTGAGCGCACGACCGGTAGTCGGCGTACAGCTGCGCCTCCTCCTCCGGTACCCGCCGCGCCCTGCGGCGGTACCGGGTGTACCGGCGACGTTTCGCGACACACAGAGATCGCAGTTCAGCGATCTCCGGCGTCCACCAGTACACCTTCCGGTTGGGGAGTCGAGGCTTGGCCCGAGGCATGCACGCGTCGCAGATTTGCGACGCGGCGCTCCCGAACCATTCGGCCTCCTCCTCGACTCCTACTTCCACCGGAGGAGTCGCCCATGACTGGACGATCGACGCCAGCTTCAACGCCTCCCGGTCTATGCACCCCAGGACCCACCTCTTGGCGGACGGCCCCTCGCGTCTGGGACTCACCACGTGCTGGCCCGTGGAGACATCGTAACGGATATACCGATGATCCGTTAGATTCTCCACGTCATCGTCCAGGACTCGCCAGTCCCGGACTGCCAGTGCGACGGCTGGGGTCGTGAACGTGATGTCCACGATGGACCTCCCCTGCTGCGTCACGTACGTGTCGACCGACCCACGGTTACTGATCGTCAGGCCGGTCGTCGTGGCCCACTCTTCCAGCAACCGGCCGCGTTCGTCGGCTGCGGCCGCGGGGCAACCCCAAGCCGTGGAATGGGCATTGAAGTCCCCGGCGACCACCGCCAGACGGGGTGAGATTTGCCCCAGCAGGGCACCCACCACGTCCAGCGCCGTCTCGAACTCGGCCAGTCTCATGCTGGGAGGGAAGTACACCGCAATGATGATGTACCTCCCCCACCCACAGGCCACGAAGCCCCTCCCCCTGGAAATGAGGGAGGGGGGCGCCACTCGCTGTGTCCCAGACGCGATAACGCACACCGACCCGTCCGTGTCCCCCAGCCACAGACCGTGAGGAGGGACGAAGTACGGGTCGGAAACAATCGCCATATCAATGGCCCACTCCGCCGTGGACTGCAGGAGGAGGTCCTGCGCCCGGGCGCAGTTGTTTAAATTCGCCTGGAGGAAGCGAAGGGGAATACCGTCCATTACGGTTCCATCGCTTCCTCTCGCCCTTGCGGGGGCGTCGCTGCCACGGGAACTGGGGCAGCCGGGGTCCTTCCGGCCGCTCTTTTGCCCTTTCTGGGCTTTGTCCCGCGGCATGCTTTGCCGCCTACTATATGGTTGCTCGGTCCACCACCCATTGCTGCGCAGATGACGCAGTGGGGGTCGGCCGAGCATGCCGCGGCTTTGTGGCCAGGACGACCGCAGCGGTAGCAGATTTCACCGCGGTCGTCCTGTGAGGTGCACTGTGACCTGACGTGTCCTGACATCAGGCACCGGAAGCACCTCATGGGTCTTCGCTCAAGCAGAGTTACTTGAGCAGAGACCCAGCCCACTGTTAGACGCCCAGACGACACTTTATTGGCCGCTTCCACGGGGCAGCTTACCACCACCGTGCCACTCCCCCTCAACGTCCGGCGAATCTCGCCGACCTTGACGTTAAGGGGAGGGCAGCCTCCGCGGCGCGCGACTGCGTCAGCCACCTCCTCCCTCGTCACAGAGTCATCCAGACCAGCAATGCGCAAGTCTGCGCACTTGACTGGCCTGGATACGTTCGCCGTCTCAGAGCCGAGCACCTCCCGCAGGCGTGCCGCCAGCCTATCGGCCTTCTCACCGCTGGAGTCACCGGCCACCTCCAATATGGTAGCACCGGTCTGCGCCTTCTTAAAATTCATCTGGGGGATGTCGAAGTCCTGCAGGTCAACCTGCGACTTCAACCCCCGGATGACGTCCGCGTACGTAGCGCCCTTTTCTGAGGCCTCCGGCAGCAGCGTTATCACTACTGCCGAAGAGCGGGGTGCACGCGGTCCCTTCCTCTTGCGTGTACGCCTCTTCTTTTTAGAAGAAGAGGGTGCAGAGGAAGCTGCGGTACGGGCCGACGTATTCGCGAGATAACCGTCTCGCAGAAGGTCTGAACCGCTGCCCACGCCTCATCGCCGCCGTCGACCATAGACAGAACTACGGCCGGCAGCGAGAGGTCCGTCCCCACTTCGGCGATGAGAGCACGGCGCTCCCCAGCCCACGCGGGGCACTCCTCTAGGAACCTTTTTTTTTTTTTTTTTTTTTTTTTTTTTCGTGGTGGAATGCGTTTAGGCACTTCGCTCACCCCCCGCGGGGGCAGGGGGTGGGCTTCGTGTGGGACTCCTAGCCTCTGAGGGAGGCCAGACTACCCACTAAACCACCACGGTGTCCGTCACCACATATCGACGATGGCGGGAACAACATCTTCCGCCATCGTCGTGTGGGTCGCCTGCCACTGTTCTGCGGCAGGCCCGTCTCTGGTGCGGCAGAAGAGGAGTCCTTCTGCCACCCGCCTAGGCAAGGCACACGCGACACGACGTGCGCCTTCAACCTCGAGGCCTATGTAAGGGCAGCAGACGCCCCTGCGTCTACTGCCCGGCCCGGTTTAGGGGGGGAGGAGTTGGTGGTACCGCCTCCTCCGAGCCCCGGTTCTCTTGCGGCGCTGTGGGAGGGAAAGGGGGTCACATTCCCTCTCCCTCTCCGCCGCCTCCTTCCGCGAGATAACCGTCTCGCAGAAGGTCTGAACCGCTGCCCACGCCTCATCGCCGCCGTCGACCATAGACAGAACTACGGCCGGCAGCGAGAGGTCCGTCCCCACTTCGGCGATGAGAGCACGGCGCTCCCCAGCCCACGCGGGGCACTCCTCTAGGGTGTGCTGCGCCGTGTCATCATCGCCGCCACAGTGGTGGCACCCACTGGTCGGCTCTCGTCCCACCCGGCACAGGTAGCTTCCGAAGCATCCATGCCCCGAAAGGACCTGCGCCATGCGGAACGTTACCGACCCCCGCGATCTGTCCATCCAGTCTCTGAGGACCGGACGGATCGCCTCGACGGTCCTTCTGCCAGCCGTGGGATTGGCCAGCCGCCGCTCCCACTCCCGGAGCATGAACCGTCTCACATGGAGCCTCCGCTCTCCCACCTCCGAAGGTGCCGGGAATTCACCCCGGCTCCGGGCCTCCTCGCGCCAATGATACACTGACGCGAGGACACCGGCCTCCAGCTCCCACGGAGGGGAGCCCGCCATAACGCAAGCCGCCTCGAATGAGATGGTGCGGTATCCTCTTATCGCCCCGGCGGCCATCACCCTCTGCGGACGTCGCAAGAGGGCGATGTTGTGTGCCTTCAGGGCGTCGACCCACACGGGGGCCCCGTATAGGGCCATCGACCGCACCACTCCCATGTACAGGAGGCGGCTGCTCGTCTGGGGTCCCCCTAGGTTCGGCATCAGCCGCCGAAGGGCGACGGCCGTGCCGAGCAGACGGGGGACCAGGCGGTTGAAATGAGCGCGGAAGCTCCATCGTGGATCGAGGACAAGCCCAAGGTACCTCATTTCAGACTTGACCTCGATCCGGGTGCCACTCACTACGATGTGGGAGTCCGCCGGTGGCGCTCGCCGAGGGCCATGGAAACAAATGGCCTCCGACTTGTTGAGCGCCACCTCGAGTCCCAGCATCGTTATTCGCCGCACGACCATGGCCACCGACGCAGTGGCGAGGCGCGCGGCGTCCTCATAGGTCGCCCCTCGGGCAGTAACCAACGTGTCGTCTGCGTAGCAGGTCACGTTGGCGCCCGGGAGGCGAGCTCCTCGGAGTACCCAGTCGTACCCGATGTTCCACAAGAGGGGCCCCAACACTGACCCCTGCGGAACACCGCGGCACATGGCCCACCTGTGAAGGCTGCCACCTTCTCCTGGGTACTCCACGTACCGCTCCGATAGGTAAGCGCCGACAATCCTGCGGAGGTAGGGAGGCACATCATGGTATTTGAGCGCCTCCCTTATGCACTCCCAGGGCAGGGTATTGAACGCATTGGCGATGTCCAGTGACACCGCCAATAGCACCCCGCCCTTGCGGACCTCCTCTTGCGCCAGCGCCCTCACCCGAAGGACGGCGTCGACGGTCGAGCGACGTGGCCGAAAACCATATTGGTAGTCGGACAGGCCGCGACCTCCATCCTCGAGGTGCCGGACGATGCGAGCGAACAACACTCTCTCAAAGAGCTTACCCGCCTCGTCCAGCAGCACTATCGGTCGGTACGCCGAGGGCGATTCCGCGGGCCGTCCCTCCTTCTTGATGAGTACGAGCCTGCCCGTCTTCCACCGGACCGGGTATTGCCCAGTTTGCAGGCACGCACTCATCAGCCCGCAGAACCGCTCCTCGAGCTCCCGGAGCGCGACCACCAAAACGCGTCCGGGAACTCCATCGGGTCCAGGAGCCTTCACACCTTTCTCCTGGACCCGCCTGACGGCCACGGCCAACTCCGCCGTTGTGACCTGCGGCACCTCCGTCACGACCTCCTCTCTGCGCGCCGGAGCCATCACCGGGGGAACGAACCCCTCCTCCCCCTGTGGAAACAGGCAGGAGATAACCTCCCCCAGCACTCTCGGCTCCAGGCACTCCGTGATCGGAGGCGCCCATGGACGGAGCTTAGCCCTGACCGCCTTGTAGGGCCGCCCCCAAGGATCCCGGTCAAGGGTGGCTAATAGAGACGCCCTCGAAGCTTCCTTCGCGTCCCCTATTGCCACCCCGAGGGACTGAGCGCACGACCGGTAGTCGGCGTACAGCTGCGCCTCCTCCTCCGGCACCCGCCGCGCTCTGCGGCGGTACCGGGTGTACCGGCGACGTTTCGCGACGCACAGAGATCGCAGTTCAGCGATCTCCGGCGTCCACCAGTACACCTTCCGGTTGGGGAGTCGAGGCTTGGCCCGAGGCATGCACGCGTCGCAGATTTGCGACGCGGCGCTCGCGAACCATTCGGCCTCCTCCTCGACTCCTACTTCCGCCGGAGGAGTCGCCCATGACTGGACGATCGACGCCAGCTTCAACGCCTCCCGGTCTATGCACCCCAGGACCCACCTCTTGGCGGACGGCCCCTCGCGTCTGGGACTCACCACGTGCTGGCCCGTGGAGACATCGTAACGGATGTACCGATGATCCGTTAGATTCTCCACGTCGTCCAGGACTCGCCAGTCCCGGACTGCCAGTGCGACGGCAGGGGTCGTGAACGTGATGTCCACGATGGACCTCCCCTGCTGTGTCACAAACGTGTCGACCGACCCACGGTTACTGATCGTCAGGCCGGTCGTCGTGGCCCACTCTTCCAGCAACCGGCCGCGTTCGTCGGCTGCGGCCGCGGGGCAACCCCAAGCCGTGGAATGGGCATTGAAGTCCCCGGCGACCACCGCCAGACGGGGTGAGATTTGCCCCAGCAGGGCACCTACCACGTCCAGCGCCGTCTCGAACTCGGCCAGTCTCATGCTGGGAGGGAAGTACACCGCAATGATGATGTACCTCCCCCACCCACAGGCCACGAAGCCCCTCCCCCTGGAAATGAGGGAGGGGGGCGCCACTCGCTGTGTCCCAGACGCGATAACGCACACCGACCCGTCCGTGTCCCCCAGCCACAGACCGTGAGGAGGGACGAAGTACGGGTCGGAAACAATCGCCATATCAATGGCCCACTCCGCCATGGACTGCAGGAGGAGGTCCTGCGCCCGGGCGCAGTTGTTTAAATTCGCCTGGAGGAAGCGAAGGGGAATACCGTCCATTACGGTTCCATCGCTTCCTCTCGCCCTTGCGGGGGCGTCGCTGCCACGGGAACTGGGGCAGCCGGGGTCCTTCCGGCCGCTCTTTTGCCCTTTCTGGGCTTTGTCCCGCGGCATGCTTTGCCGCCTACTATATGGTTGCTCGGTCCACCACCCATTGCTGCGCAGATGACGCAGTGGGGGTCGGCCGAGCATGCCGCGGCTTTGTGGCCAGGACGACCGCAGCGGTAGCAGATTTCACCGCGGTCGTCCTGTGAGGTGCACTGTGACCTGACGTGTCCTGACATCAGGCACCGGAAGCACCTCATGGGTCTTCGCTCAAGCAGAGTTACTTGAGCAGAGACCCAGCCCACTGTTAGACGCCCAGACGACACTTTATTGGCCGCTTCCACGGGGCAGTTTACCACCACCGTGCCACTCCCCCTCAACGTCCGGCGAATCTCGCCGACCTTGACGTTAAGGGGAGGGCAGCCTCCGCGGCGCGCGACTGCGTCAGCCACCTCCTCCCTCGTCACAGAGTCATCCAGACCAGCAATGCGCAAGTCTGCGCACTTGACTGGCCTGGATACGTTCGCCGTCTCAGAGCCGAGCACCTCCCGCAGGCGTGCCGCCAGCCTATCGGCCTTCTCACCGCTGGAGTCACCGGCCACCTCCAATATGGTAGCACCGGTCTGCGCCTTCTTAAAATTCATCTGGGGGATGTCGAAGTCCTGCAGGTCAACCTGCGACTTCAACCCCCGGATGACGTCCGCGTACGTAGCGCCCTTTTCTGAGGCCTCCGGCAGCAGCGTTATCACTACTGCCGAAGAGCGGGGTGCACGCGGTCCCTTCCTCTTGCGTGTACGCCTCTTCTTTTTAGAAGAAGAGGGTGCAGAGGAAGCTGCGGTACGGGCCGACGTGCTGGCCTTTTGGACAGCAGCCGGCGCTCCAGCCTTCTTCTTTTTCTGCCTCTTGGCTACCGTCACCCACCCCTCGTCCATTGACGACGGGGCAGGCGGCAGCGGCCTCGGCTCGCTCTCCTTGGGGGTGCTCCTCTTCCCCTTTCCCTTTCCCTTCGACGGACCCGCTTTCGGGGGAAGGGGCGGCGGCGACGACTTAGAAGGAGGCGGTGGTGACGGCTGCGGGAGAGCCGATGGACCGGGTTTTGGGTCGGCCTTGCGCCTGGCATCAGAGGCTAGGAGCGGGCGGAGGCGTGGCTCCGGCAGGAGTCTGGGCTCCAAGCCCGCCCACCTCGCGTCCACCGCGGACAGCACGCGGTCCATGATGGCCCGCGACATCTCCTCCAGTGGAGCCACAGCGGCTGGTTTCGCCGCTGCCTTCTCCTCCCGGAGGAAACGGACCTCTAGGCGAAGCCTCTCCACCTCCGCCCGAAGGGTGGCCACCTCGTCATTGACGTTACGGCCCTCAAGCACGGCTACGACATCAATGACATCGAATGCCGCATCCTTGAGGGCCTTTATGAAGCCACCCTTTAAATTTTTCGACTTGCTGGCGACCTCCAGCACAAGGTCCATATTTCTACGGACCTTGGTCGCCAACTCATCAGTGGGCAGTTTCTCCCATGCAGGGTCCGCTGCTAACCTTCTAGAGGATCGCGACGCCACAGAAGACGATCGCGATCCTGCCACCGAACCCGGAAATTGGAAAACCTCCGACTGGGGGTCCAACTCCTCGACGGCCAGACGTTTTGCGCGGGGTGACCGCGGGGACGCGGTCGACACCGCCGCACCCTGGAGGACCGGGGACTCGGTCTCCTCCTCGCTGCGCTGTCTTTTGTGCGTAGCGCTGCTTTCACGCGACGATGTCGCACTAAGATCCATGTCGGATCCCGCCATGGAAGGCGCAGGTGTCGGAGGCCTCGACAACCTCGACAGCCTCACTGAACAACGACGGGTCTGTCCTTCGGGAACTTGGTCCCGGCACGACACTGCCATCTTCTCTTTGCGCTCACGCGCCTGTCGCTCGGGAGCTTGGTCCCGGCACGACTCATCCTCTCTGCCAGTGCTCGACATCGTCCTGAAAAGGACAGTGCCGATACAGACAGAGGACACCAAAGAACAGTATTACTGCTTGCCGCAAGATTAGCTTTTTCAGATTTAGTCACCCAACGTGCCACTCCGTTACGGTGGTCACGTTGGGGTCCAGGGCACACGACGGGGACGTACTGAAAAGCTCTTGGGGCGTGCCCCCTCCTCTAGGAACCTAACCTAACCTAACCTAACCTAACCTAACCTAACCAACCGCATTTAGAACTTTGTAAAATTTATACAGCTAATTAGCATTGACAACCTATAGCAATATATACATCATTGGATTCGGGACGCTGCCGTCTACACAGCGCGACCATAAATTTTCACAATTTTCATTAAATTTTCAAGAAAATCCTGTACTTACATCACTTTGAGCGATTTTCCGACGTTTTGGAACAGCATATCTGCTTGTTGCGAAACATTTTGTACTGACCGCTGAAATTCTAATTAGACCATATTGTGTGAGACGACTTTGCGCGTCTTCTGAAAGTACACACGAGTAGATCAGGCGAGTCTTGTGCATCACAACACCATATTTCGCCAGCCGAGTAGGGATTTTCGCCGCTTTTTAACGTTAAAATCATTTTTATTAGCTTTTTTGCTACGGACACTCGGTGTTGATCGTATACCATCAAGTGCGCGGATACATTACCTATCCTCCGACATACCGCACGGATACATCATCATCTGTATTTGGTATCATTAGGTCTATTCCATAAGTTGTTTATTAAATTTTCATATTAATTTTAGTTTCTGGCTTTTTAAAGGGTCTAGGGGGGTCCTGGCACCTAGAGACGCTCAAGGAAGACGGCAACTACACCGCCGAGCCGTTCAGGCGATTATACTCCAAGGTGTTCCCGAGGGAGCGAAGTGCCAACTTAGTACCTACCTACTAAAACTTAACTCCTCGTTTTTGCTTTACCATCAGTCGTAACCTGTGCATCTAGCGATTGGAACGTGTCCACTGGGACGCCCTCTGTCCGCCGGTACCGTTCCCGACTTTCTAGGTGGTACAGTTCGCCCAATAATAAACTTTTTATTCTAAATTTTTAATTTAATTTTCAGTTTTTGGGCGTTATTTTCTAAATTTTTCAGGAAAGCCTATACTGCTTTTTGCACCACCGTGTGGCCGCCAACGAGGCCTTTCCGTAGGTACCTCACACGACCTCCTAGGGTCCGTAGTTTTTGAGGAAAACGCGATTTTCATAAATACGAGCCCCGCCCGCCCACCCTGATTTTCTGCCTTAGGCATATCGGCTCGGTTCGGAGGGGTCAAAAAACGAGGTCGCGCGAGACCGGCTGAAACCGGATCGCTGCGGGTACATTTAGTTAGTTTAAGTGACGTACGAAGTAATTCGTACAGTTTGTTTTGTTTTCTGTCTTTGTTTAACGAGTGTATATGACTGTCATCTTATACGGGTGGCACTCAGTATATTTTATTTATTTTAAATTTCTTTTTTAAATTTGAACGCGCACCTCCCCAATAATGAGTACATTCCGCTCACCCTTCGAAAAAAGGGAAGACAGACAGAGGACTTTCACGGTGGAAAGTAGCCCGGAGACCGAGGTAGGGAGGCGCGAGTCCGGCACTGTACGGAGGAGTATCGAGAGGATCCAATCCAAGGTTGGATCCCTCTCTCAAAACTCAAAGAAGGGGGCAGTACACCCGCCCCCATCACCTCCTAAATCCGTGCAGTTGTCGGATCCGCGCCTCAATAAGGCGATTAAATGCTGCCGTACTATAAAAGAGCAGGTTCTTCTCTCACGAAACTTAAAGAGCGAAATCAAGAATAGAATAGAAGGGGCCGTTGCTACACTCGAGGAGTGCCTAAAGGCGTTCAGCGGTAGCGCCGATAGGCAACTGGATCAGGCAAGGCAGGGTGCTGGGGCGGTGGGGTTACCGGCCCCCGACGCCCCAGTCCCTGCCCCGAGTGGGCACGGTATAGAAATTCTAAGAAAGATAGAAGAGAATGAAAGACTTATTAGAGAGAACGGAAGAATGATGAATGAGTTGAAAGAAAGAATAGAGAGACAGGATGAAAGGGAAAAAGAGAGAGAAAGAAAGGAAGTGACGACGTACGCGGGTGTAGCGTCGGGCCGCTCGAGAGCGCAGCCCTCCGAGCGGGCGTCGCTGCACTCCGTAGCCATCACGTCGAAGGATGAAAGGGAAACAAGTGAGCATATAATGGAGAGATTGAGAAAGGTAGCAAACGAGGATGATGGATGGATACAAGTTGAGAAGGTAAGAAAGGCGAAGGATAGAAGAGTCATTGTGGGTTATAAGACGGAGGATGAAAGAAAGAGAGCACAGCAAAGACTGCGGGACAGGGCAGAAAACCTCGCCGTGGAGGAGATCAAAAATAAAGACCCACTCCTCATACTCTACGGCGTCCTCAAAAGTCACAAAGATGACGACCTGCTGAAGGCCGTAAAGTCACGGAACCATGATGTGTTCCGTGGCTTGGCCCCAGAGCAGGTGAGGATGGCCGTATTGTACAGGAAGACGGCGAGGAACCCGCATACGTGCCACGTGGTGCTGAGGGTCTCCCCGGTGGTCTATAACCGTGCTCTAGACATAGGGAGATTGCACATCGACCTCCAGCCCGTAAGGGTAGCGGACCAGTCGCCTCTTGTGCAATGCTCCAAATGTCTGGGGTACGGGCACACACGAAGGTTCTGCACCGACAACGACCCGATATGTGGTCATTGTGGTGGGCTCCACTTGAGAGCAGACTGCCCGGACCACATGGCCGGTGTGGAGCCGGTGTGTGTAAATTGCCGAAGGGAGAAGCTGGGCAGCACGGGGCACAGCGTCTTTAGCGATATGTGCCCGGTAAGAATGAGATGGGATACCATAGCGAGGACCTCCACTCAGTATCACTGCTAATGTTGTTCCTGGGAACGTGACCCCCTACAAGCTGCTGCAGGTGAACCTCCAGAAGAGGAAGCTGGCAACCGACGACTTCATACTCGAGGCCTCGAGGCGAAAAGCCACGGTCGCTCTCATACAAGAGCCCTACGTAGGCAACCTGGCGAGGATGAAGGCATACCAGGGCGTTAGGGTCTTCCAGAACACTGGGCAAGGAGAAGGGACTGTGAAGGCGGCTATTGCCGTCTTCGATCCGACAGTGGACGTCGTACAGTACCCGCAACTCACCACTAACAACATCATAGTGGTGGGGATCCGGACCAGTGCCTGGATGATCACGCTGGTGTCCTTCTACTTCGAGCCAGAGCCAGCACCACTGGGGCCCTACTTAGAGCGGCTCAAAGAGGTGAGGAGAAGTCTAGGTTCCCAGCTTGTTGTTTTTGGGGGGGACTCTAATGCGCATAGCACTTGGTGGGGTCACCCAGACGAAAACGACAGAGGAGAGTTACTGAGGGGGGTACTCGCGGAATTGGACCTCCATGTCCTGAATAGCGGGGATATTCCAACTTTCGATACTGTGAGAGGTGGACAAAGGTACTGCAGCTATGTGGATGTAACGGCCTGCACTAGCAACGCGATTGCCTGGATCGACGCTTGGAGGGTTGATTCAAGCCTCACGCCGAGTTCAGACCACAACGGCATATCGTTCAACCTCAACCTGGTGAAAGCGACCGGTATGAGCATTAGCCGTACGACTCGCGCCTTCAACACCAGAAAGGCAAACTGGGAGGCTTTCAAAGCACATATGACTCGGCGGCTCTCGGATATAGTGATAGGCGACACAAGGCACAACGACGAGCTTGATGTCTTGGCCGAAGCTTATACGAGAGCGGTCGAGGGTGCGTGCAGAGAAAGCATCCCAGTTAAAAAGCCGGGGGGGTTGATCGCTATGCCCTGGTGGTCGGAAAAACTCGCCAATCTGAGGAAGGTGATGATCACCTACAAGCGTCGCATCAGGAACGCTGCGCCGATCCGAAGACGATGGGTGATAGCTCAGTACCATGAACGAAAGGAGATGTATGAAAGTGAGGTAAAAAAGGCACAGGTCGAAAGTTGGAAGGACTTCTGCGGAAAACAGGACAGGGAGGGACTTTGGGAGGGTATATACCGTGTCATCGGGAGGGCCACATCAAGGGAGGAGGATACTCTCCTTACGGCCAATGGTTCTTACCTGGACGCCAAAGGTTCGGCTGAATTGCTCGCCCGAACCTTTTACCCACAAGATCGGGAGGGGGAGGACAACGGAGGGCACCAAATAATTAGAGAGCAGGCCAGAAGGCTAGACGAAGACGTGGGTCATCATGATGATGACCCACCCTTCACCATAGGCGAACTCTACGTAGCCCTCCGAAAGTTCAACCCCAAAAAAGCTCCGGGAGCGGATGGCTTCACTGCGGATATCTGCACCCACGCCATTGGGGCCGACCCTTTACTATTCCTGAAGCTGCTGAATCGGTGTCTCCATCACGGCTACTTTCCTAAGATATGGAAGGAGGCCGTGGTGGTCGCACTGAGGAAGCCAGGGAAGGACTCGTACGCCGTTCCCAAGTCGTATAGACCTATCGGTCTTTTGCCCGTCTTGGGAAAGGTGTACGAGAGGATGCTGGTGGCTCGTCTTAATTTCTATCTACTGCCGACAATTAGCCCCCGCCAGTACGGCTTTGTGCCACAAAAGAGCACCGAAGACGCCCTCTATGACCTTATGGGTCACATAAGGGCTAAGCTCGATGAGAAGAGAATAGTCCTTATGGTGTCCCTGGACATAGAGGGCGCCTTCGATAGCGCGTGGTGGCCGGCCATAAAGGTGCGACTGGCGGAGGAGAAATGTCCGGCGAACTTGAGACGAGTCATCAGTAGCTACCTTAGCGACAGGGAGGTAAGGGTTAGGTATGCGGGCGAGGAGTGCAGACGCTCCACGGAGAAAGGATGCGTCCAGGGTTCCATTGGCGGACCCTTGCTGTGGAATCTACTGCTTGATCCACTGTTGCATAGTTTGGAAGGTAGGGCAGTTCACGCACAGGCATTCGCGGACGATGTGGTGCTGGTCTTCGATGGTGGTAGTGCCTTGGAGATTGAGAGACAGGCCAATGCCTCTCTCGAGCATGTGCGGGAGTGGGGCATCGGAATGAAGCTGAAATTCGCACCGCACAAAACTTGTGCGATGGTGATCACGCGGAGGCTTAAGTACGATGACCCACGCCTCAGCATGGGCGGGGTAGACATTGGACTGTCCAAGGAAATCAAAATCCTGGGGCTCACCATTGACGAGAAGCTCACTTTTAACACACACGTCACCAACATATGCAGAAAGGCGATCGGCATCTACCACAAGTTGGCGCGGATGGCCCGGATTAGTTGGGGATTACATCCCGAGGTGATCCGGACTATCTACAACGCCGCTGTGGAACCGACGGTGCTGTATGCGGCCAGTAGCTGGTGTCCTGCGGTGGAGAACCTTGGTATTCGGAAGCAGCTGAATGTGGTGCAGCGCGGTTTCGCTCAAAAGCTTTGTAAAAGCTACCGCACGGTCTCTCTACACTCGGGGTTGATCTTGGCTGGGATGCTCCCTCTGGACCTCAGAGTTCGCGAGGTGGCCTCGTTATACGAGGCCAAGAGAGGAGTGCCCCAGTCATGGTTGAAGGATAGGGAGATCGAGCGGATGGCTCCAGCTATTGAGACACCTCACCCCGCGGAGCATATGAACCTGGAGTTCGTAAGTCTGGTAGACGAGGAACACTTTCAACGCGTCAAATCGCAGACGCAGATACAAATCTTTACGGATGGGAGCAAGATTGAGGGTCGGGTCGGCGCTGCGTTATCCATGTGGGATAACGGGGCTGAAATAAAGACCCTCAAACTTGCTCTCTCCCCGTACTGCACCGTCTACCAAGCAGAGCTCCTGGCCATATGCAAAGCGGCCAGTGAGGCCCTCAAGCGAGGCGCGGCCACATTCGGCGTTTTCAGCGACAGCAGAGCCGCACTCATGACGGTGACAAATCACCGCGCCCTCCACCCACTGGCAGTAGAAGCCAGGGCTACCATCAAGCGGGGATTGACCCAGGGCAAGGAAATATCCTTGTTCTGGGTCAAGGCCCACGCTGGGTTGGAGGGAAACGAGCGAGCGGACCAGCTCGCCAAAGAGGCGGCTCTGCGGTCGAAGAGAGCGCCGCATTACAGCCTGTGCCCAGTATCATTCGTGAAGCGGGGTCTGCGTGAGACCTCACTTCACGAATGGAACGAACGGTACAGGCTTGGCCACACAGCTTCTGGTACCAAGGTTTTCTTCCCTTGCGCTCTGGACGCATACAGGATCGTTCGGAAGATGGAGATCGCCGGCACCACGACCCAGCTCCTAACGGGGCACGGTGGGTTCTCCGAATACTTGCATCGTTTCAAGTGTAAGGCGGACCCATCGTGCGCCTGTGAGCCGGGCGTCGACGAGACGGTCGTCCACCTCCTCGTGGACTGTCCCATTCACTCGAGGGAGAGATTCCACCTTGAGCAAAAATCCCAACTAAGGGTTAGCATCACCAACTTGCCAACATTCATGACCAAGGAATACAGGGAATACTTCCTCGAGTATTGGGACAAGATAGTGCGGATAGTGAACAGACGAAATAGCACTTAAATACATATCACGCCGATATTTATTAAGTAAATACCTGGCAGAATAGTAGACTCATAGCAAAATATTAAAAGTAAAATCTTGGCAATAAAATGAACGAAACACATATATAATAGTAATAACGTGGAGACGGGCTTTAAAATACCCCTTATCCAGAGCATGAAAGGAAAAAATGAAAAGTATGAGACGAATGACAGAGGATAATTATGAAGAGAATGTAAGACTGATAGAGATAACCAAATACAATGTGAAAAGAATAGAGTAAACAAACAACGTACGTTAAAAAAAAAAAAAAAAAAAAATATAATAAAGATTAAAACCTTAGTGAAAATATTACTGCCAAAAGAATAGTAGAAAAATTGTAATAAAATATATTTAGTTACAAGCACAAGTAAAAACAATATTAACTTCAATTATTAATAAACAAGTTCGCGACAGTGAAACCGTGACGAAATGACTTCGAACTTGGGTCGAAGGTGGCAGTAAAAAAAAAAAAAAAAAAAAAAAAAAAACCTAACCTAACCTAACCTAACCTGGGGCACGCCCCAAGAGTTATCAAGTACGTCCCCGTCGTGTGCCCTGGACCCCAACGTGACCACCGTAACGGAGTGGCACGTTGGGTGACTAAATCTTGATAACTTATCTTGCGGCATTCGAGGTTGACTTGTTTTCGATACTGTCCTTTTCAGGACAATGTCTAACATTGGTTGCGATAGTGAGTCGTGCCGGGACCAAGCTCCCGAGCGACAGGCGCGTGGACGCCAGGAAGAGATGGAGGTTGGGACGGGGGACACGAGGCCTCTCGGCTCTCTCCCAGAGGCGGTGGTGGTGCTGGACCGTCTGGACGTGTCCAGTCCAGAGGGCTCACGCTCGTCTTCCCCGATGGGACGATTCTGGAGAAAGCGGGTCCCAGAGGTGGAAAAGGTGTCACATACACCCAAGAAGCCCCGCGGTCGCCCGATAACGACGGGCGAACTCGCAGGCTTGGCGCAAGCCCAGGCCGAACTGAACGCGGCCAAGCAGCGGGAGCTGGAACTGCGGAGGGAGGAAGAGATGGCCGACGATCTGCAGAGGATGCGGCAGAGGTCTCTCTACCTAAGAGAGACCCCTACCCCTAGCCCACAGCCTGGGCCGAGCCGACAGCCCAATGTGGTAGAGCCACCAGCAGATTCTGAGCCCCTCAGCTCGGAGCAGTTATCGGGTGCCATTGAGGCGGCGGTGGGGATGGTGCAAACCATCGCCACCAAAAGCTCCAATCTAAAGGGGCAGTACGTGCGGGACCTGAAGCTGGCCTGCGAAACTATCCTCCAGCACGTGCGTATGCTCAGGTCTCGCACAGAATCTGAGGAGGTGGCCCAGCTCCAGGCAGAGCTGGCCGCTGTGCGGGCGGAAATGCGGGCCTGGCAGCAGCAGGCGCTGTCTGCACCACCCCCGATGGGACGCGACGAAATCGCGTTCCTCATTGACGCGCGGCTTGCGGGGATTGCGGACCGGCTGCTGCCCGAGACCCGCATCCGCCCACCTCTGCAGGCGGATAAACGAGCGGCGGCTCGATCCGCAAGTGTTGAAGAGCCCGCTCTGGAGCTCCCGCCTCTTCCATCTTCCCCCCCGCCCCACTCTGCTCGTCTGCCAGATGAACAGATGGAGGTAGGAGCAGGCCCTGACGAGCCCAGAGTGCAGAGGAAGGCAAAGAAGAAGGCTCGCGCGAAGAAGAAGTCAGCCGCAGCCAAAGAGGCGGAAGCTGCCCGCCAGAGGACGCCCGCCACTGAATCGCCTTCGGCGGCCATGTCGGTCCCCGCTGCGGCCCCAATGGCCGCATGGAATAAGGTGGCAGCGCGGCCAAAGGTGGCGAGGTGGGCCCCAGCGACATCTCCCCCGACCGCTCCGGTGGATAAGAAGCGTAAGCGTGGTGCCCGCAAGCCGCGCAAACTGCGCGCCCCGACAACTGCAGCGGTCACTGTCACGCTGCAGCCGGGCGCATTGGAGCAGGGGATCACGTACCGCGACGTGTTGTCCAGGGCCGAAGGGGCCATAGACCTCAAGGCCCTGGGCATAGACGGCCTCCGGTTCCGTGAGGCGGCAACCGGGGGTCGCATCATGGAGGTGGCGGGTGAGGACCGTGTCCGGAAAGCGGACAACCTGGCCGCCAAATTGAGAGAGGTGCTGGAGGAGGTCCGTGTCGCCAGGCCGGAGAGGTGTGTGGAGCTGCGCATCTCTGGCTTGAGCGACTCGGCCTCTAAGGAAATGGTGGCGACATCGTTGGCAGCGGAGGGAGGCTGTTCAGCCGCCTCAATTAAGGTGGGTGACATCCAACGCCCACGGGGTCGCCAAGGCACTGCATGGCTGCGGTGCCCGATCGAGGCTGCCAAGAGGCTGACGGACGGCCGTCGGGTACTCGTCGGGTGGTCAGTGGTCAGGCTGACCACCTTGGAGCAGAGACCGGCGCGGTGCTTCCGCTGTCTGGAGCCGGGGCACGTTGGGGCCAAGTGCACTGCGGACATTGACCGCAGTGCGCTCTGCTTTCGTTGTGGGCAGGCTGGCCACAAGTCGGCCACCTGCTCTGCGGAGCCCGGTTGCCCCGTCTGTGCGGCGGCGGGGAAGGCGTCCGCTCATCGGCTGGGGTCCGGCGAGTGTAAGACGGCCCCTGGTAAGAAGGCGGCCTCCGGTAAGAAGGCGACCTCGGGAAAAGGCGGAGCAGCAGGTGGGACGGCACCCAAAACAAATCCCACCCTGCCGCAACATGAGGAGGCGATGGACACCGCCCAATCGTAATGGCACACTCCATCTCCATACTGCAGGCCAACGTCAACCACTGTGCTGATGCCCAGGACCTTCTGGCCCAATCCATGGCGCAGTGGCAGACGACAGTGGCAGTAGTCGCCGAGCCGTACTACGTTCGTGAAAGCCCGAATTGGGCCAGCGACCAAAACGGCTTGGTGGCTATCGTCGCTCAGCGAGCCGCCCCACCCTTCGACATAGTGCGTAGGGGTCGTGGGTGCGTACTCGTCACGCTGGGTGGCGCTGCAGTGGTTGGGGTGTACTGTCCCCCTAGTAGAAGCCTCGCCGAGTTCGAGCAGTTGCTCCTTGAGGTCGGGGCTCTGCTGGTCGAAGTGCACCCCACCCCGGCTGTGGTGGCCGGGGATTTCAACGCTCATTCTAGGGCGTGGGGATCTCCGGAGACTGATGACCGGGGGGAGATGGTCATGGAGTGGGCGGTGTCCCAAGGCTTGGTGCTTCTGAACCAGGGGGTGGTCCACACTCTAGTGCGGGCTCAGGGCAGATCGATTGTCGATCTTTCGTTCGCCAGTTCTGTCCTGGCCCGTCGTATCAACAACTGGCGGGTCGTCAGGGGGTTGGAGACCGCGTCGGACCATCGTTACATCCGGTTCGACATCGTCTCCCCCGCCTCGGCGGCTCGTGTGGAACTCGACCGCCCCTTGGCAGGGGAAGGTCCGCGGTGGCGACTCGGAACATTAGACCGCGAGCTGGCCAAAGAGGCGGCTATCGTCGAGCGGTGGGCTGCTGATGACAGCGGCCTGGACGTGGACGCGAGATGTGAGCGCCTCGCTGGAGCTCTGACTCGTGTCTGCGACGCGGCAATGCAGAGGGCGAAGCCTATTCCGCCCCGGAGGCAGGTGTACTGGTGGCGTCCCCACCTAGCCGGGCTGCGTACCGCAAGTTACGCGGCCCAGAGGCAGTACACCCGCAGCCGAAGGCGGGCTGTCAGAGACCTCGCCCGAGAAGAACAGCTGCACGCCGCGTATAGGGCCGCCCGTGAAGCCCTTAGCTCGGCGATCAAGGCCGCCAAGGAGGAGGCCTGGAGGGAGTGGCTCGAGAGCCTCGACCGAGACCCGTGGGGGCGCCCGTACAAGACTGTGAGTCAGAAACTCAAGCCATGGGCGCCTCCCCTCACCAGAACTCTCGAGCCGAATCTTCTGGGCCGAGTGGTCAGTTCCCTCTTCCCTGCGAGGGAGGAGTGGGTCCCACCGCGGATGGTAGCACCAAGCCAGGTGCCGGCAGACGAAGTGGCGATACCTCCCGTGTCCGAGGCCGAATTAGGGGTCACGATGTTGGCACTCAAGTCCAGAAATCGCGCCCCGGGCCCGGACGGCATCCCTGGGAAGGTTATTGCCACGGTCATGCCGGCACTAGAGGAGGAGACGCTGTCCCTCATGTCGGAGTGTGTGGCGTCGGGGAGAGTGCCGCGACAATGGAAGACCGGCAAGCTCGTGCTACTTAAGAAGCACGGGCGCCCTGCCGAGTCGCCGTCGGCCTACCGCCCCATCGTTTTGCTCGACGAGATGTGCAAGCTCTTTGAGCGGGTGCTCGCTGCGCGTCTCGTCGGTCACCTTGAGGGGGCGGGGCCCAACCTGAGTGACGGCCAATTCGGCTTCCGTCGTGGGAGGTCAACTCTCGACGCCGTATCCCGGCTGCGGGACGGCGTAGACGAAGCGGTCGCCAGGGGTGAGGTGTTGTTGGCTGTATCGCTAGATATAGCCAACGCCTTCAACACCCTCCCCTGGGAGACCATTGCGGAGGCGCTGAGGTACCACAATGTACCGTTGTATCTCAGGCGAGTCCTTGCGGACTACTTCGTGGACCGGATCATCATCTATCCGGCCCAAAACGGAGTTGTCCGCCAAAGTATGTCGTGTGGTGTTCCACAGGGGTCGGTCCTTGGGCCGCTCCTGTGGAATATAGGTTATGACTGGGTCCTGCGCGGTGCTAATCTTCGGGGGGTCGGTGTACTCTGTTACGCCGACGATACCCTAGTCACCGCGCGGGCCCCCTCGTTCCGCGACGCCGCCGTTCTCGCCACGGCAGGCGTCGCCCATGTCGTGCGCCGCATTGGGGCGCTCGGATTAAAGGTGGCCCTCGAGAAGTCTGAGCCCCTCTTCTTTCATGGGCCTCGGAAGACGCCGCCTCGAGATCAGACGATAGTGGTGGGTGGCACTGCCATCGCTGTCGGGAGCAGCCTGAAATATCTCGGGCTCATCCTCGACAGTCGGTGGTAGTTCGCGGAGCATTTCCGGCAGCTGGAACCAAAGTTGCTGGCGTTTGCCGGAATGCTCTCGCGTTTGCTGCCCAATAGCGGGGGACCGGGGTCTGCCTGCCGCCGTCTCTACGATGGAGTGGTGCGCTCCAAGGCGCTCTACGGGGCGCCCATCTGGGCGGACGCCCTCTGCCCAGCAAATGTAGCGCTGCTGCGACGTCCGCAGCGCGCCATCGCGCAGAGGGCTGCACGGGCGTACCACACCGTCTCTTACGAGGCGGCGTGCTTGATTGCGGGCAGTATCCCTTGGGATCTCGAGGCTGGTGTCCTTAAGAGGGTGTATGAGGAGGGCGCCCTGATGCGGCGAGTTGCTGGAGGTCGGCCGGCTCCGGAGGAGATCGATCGCTGGAGACAGGCGGCTTGCGACGATCTCTTCCGGCAATGGGCCGATAGGTTGGCTGCGACAAGAAGCAGCACACTGCTCGTGGGGGCCGTTCGGCCCGTCCTGCGTGAGTGGGTGGAGAGGGGTCACGGGGCTCCAACATATCACCTCACTCAACTTCTCACGGGTCATGGCTGCTTCGCCAAGTACCTGTGGGAGGTGGTGGGGGTGGAATCGGAGCCCCGGTGCCGAAACTGCACCAGCGGCGACCCTGACACGGCACAACATACTTTGGCCGTATGTGAGGCGTGGGACGGACAAAGGACGGCCCTCACGAACATTGTTGGTGAGGACCTCTCGCTGTCGGCTATAATTCCGGCTATGGCCGACAGCGAACATTGTTGGGCCGCCGTCGCCTCGTATGCCAGCGAGGTGATGGCGGCCAAGAGAGAGGCCTTGCGGGAGCGGGAGCGAGCTGGACGCACTCTCCCGCCCCGCAGGCCACCGGCGAGGGGACGCCGGCGAGCACAATTTGCCCGCGTCCCCAACTGAGAGGAGCCACGGGCGGTGGGTCGGGGGACCCGCTGCCCCAATGCTAATGTGGCGGAATGCGCCCCTACGTGTTCCTGGGGCGCATTCTTAAGAGGAGGACGGGCCCCACCATATCGGCACGATGGCCGGGATGGTGGGGCCCCGAGAAGTGAGCCCGCCGAATAGGGCGGGCGTTCCTAGCTGAGTCGCGGTGAGCATTCTATCCCGCGGCTCGGATTGGGCGAAGGAGGAACACCGTGGTGGTTTAGTGGGTAGTCTAGCTTCGGTCAGGAGTCCCACACGAAGCGAGCCCCCTGCCCCCGCGGGGGGTGAGCGAAGTGCGTAAATGCATTCCACCACGTAAAAAAAAAAAAAAAAAAAAAAAAAAAACCTAACCTAACCTAACCTAACCTAACCTAACCAGCAAAACTCAAGAGGGAGGTGTTCACCAGGAGGAACCGTATAAGGTGTGCGGCACCGGTCCGCAGGGCGAAAGTCGTGGGTGACTACTTAGAGTGGAAGGAAAAGTACGAAACGGAGGTAAAAAGGGCTCAGATCAGTAGTTGGAAGGAGTTTTGTAATAAACAGGATAGGGAGGGAATGTGGGAGGTGATCTATAGAGTTATTGGCAGGACCGCGAAGAGAGTTGAAGACGTACCTCTGGAACTGAATGGCGTGGCATTGGATGCGGAGCAATCGGTTAAACTGCTGGCTGACGTCTTCTACCCGGAAGATCGAGAGACGGACGACACGGAGGAACATACTCGTGTAAGAGAGAGCGCAAGGAAAGTGACCGAGGGGCCCTGCGGTATACCGCAGGACCCACCTTTCACTCTTTGCGAACTCGAGATGGCCATTAAGTCGTTTAACCCGAGGAAGGCTCCAGGCGCAGACGGATTTACAGCTGATATTTGTAGCCACGCCATCAGAAACGAGCCAATGCTGTTCCTTGTCTTGGCAAACAAATGCCTCAAACTACACCATTTCCCAGTAGCATGGAAGGAGGCAACTGTCATTGCACTCAGGAAGCCGGAAAAGGAAAGCTATGTTCTTCCAAAATCATATAGGCCTATCGGACTCCTCCCGGTACTGGGAAAAATGCTGGAGAAGATGGTCATGGCAAGGCTGAGGCACCATCTTCATCCACGCATTTGTATACACCAGTACGGATTTATGCCCCAACGGAGCTGCGAAGACGCCCTCTATACCCTAATCCAGCACATACGGATGAAACTGGACGAACGAAAAATAATTACGCTTGTGTCCCTGGACATAGAGGGCGCCTTTGACAGCGCTTGGTGGCCTGCCATTAAGATGCGGCTTGTTGAAGAGGAGTGTCCCGAGGGTCTCAGAAGAATCCTAAATAGCTACCTTGAGGACAGACACGTTAGAGTGAGATATGCTGGCAAGGAACATAGTAAAAGAACAAGAAAGGGGTGCGTCCAGGGCTCTATCGGCGGGCCGATTCTGTGGAATCTCCTTCTGGATCCATTGCTCAGGAGTCTGGAGAGTAGGGGCGATTACGTGCAAGCCTTCGCCGATGATGTTGTTCTGCTTTTCTGTGGTGATACGGCTGCTGAAATCGAGAGAAGAGCCAATGCTGCTCTCGACCATGTTCGGGCGTGGGGTGCCCGAAATAAGCTCAAATTTGCGCCGCATAAAACGAGTGCTATGCTTTTAACGCGCAAACTCAATTACGACACCCCTCGCCTGAGCATGGGGGGGATAAATATTAAAATGGCTGATGAGGTCAAGATATTTGGCCTGACGATCGACAGCGGTCTAACGTTTAATTCCCACATCGAAAAAGTATGTAAAAAAGTCACGAACATACACAAACAGTTAATCGGGGCTGCGAAGGCAAGTTGGGGGCTCCACCCGGAGATAATTCACACAATATACACGGCGACGGTGGAACCTATAGTTCTGTACGGGGCCAGTGCATGGGCACCCGCGGTCGAAAAGCTCGGGGTAAAAAAGCGACTGAACTTCATTCAGCGCAGCTTCGCCCAAAAAATTTGTAGGTCATATCGAACGGTCTCCCTCCACTCAGCACTGCTCTTGGCGGGGATTCTCCCTCTTGACCTTCGCGTTCGCGAAGCAGCGTCGCTATATGAGGCCAGGAGGGGGGATCCTCTCCCGGACTTGGGCGGGCGGGAGGCCGAGCGGATGACATCGGCCATAGAAAACCCACACCCTGCGGAACAAATGCGCTTGGAGTTCCATAGCCTGGAGACCAGTGAGCAGGTGGACGCGACACGGAATACCTCGGTACAAATTTACACGGATGGCAGCAAGATTGGGGGCAGGGTGGGGGCCGCGTTATCCATATGGAATGACGGGGCCGAAACCCGCGCCCGCAAACTTTGTCTGTCATCATACTGTACGGTCTACCAGGCGGAACTCCTGGCCATTTGCGAAGCAACACGGGAGATAAAAAGGCACAAGGCGGACACTTTTGGAATATACAGCGATTCGACCGCGGCACTCCAGACGGTCGCGAATCCCGGTTGTCTCCATCCCCTAGCAGTTGAAACGTGGAAAAATTTAAGAACGATTGCAAACCAGAATAAATCTGTGCATTTATTCTGGATAAAAGCACACGCAGGGTTGGAGGGGAACGAGAGGGCCGACGGCAGCTTTGGGATTGAGGCGTGCGCCGGATTACGACCGTTGTCCGGTTTCTTTTATCAAGCGAACAATCCGCTCGGACTCGCTTGGTAAATGGAACCGGAGGTACGTTTCCGGAGGGACTGCCTCAATAACAAAGCTCTACTTCCCAAGTGCGCTGGACGCGTACAGAATTGTAAAGAAAATCGGCGCCGACTTTTACCAGACACAACTGCTGACGGGGCACGGTGGGTTCTCAGAGTACTTGATGCGTTTCAAGTGCAAGGACAGCCCATCGTGCGAATGTGACCCGGAAGTGGAGGAAACGGTTCCCCACTTAATAATTGAGTGCCCTATTCACAGTAGGCTTAGATTTGATGCTGAGCAAACATTAAATATGAACATAAGCAGAGACACTATTAGCACGATCATGGCCAGAAAAGAAAGAAAGATTTTTATAGATTACTGTGTCCAAATTGTTAAAATAGTAATAAATAGAAATAGATTAGACTAAGCGTATGATGGCAGAATAACTTGAAGTTATTACTGTACACCATAATAAATAAAGTAGAAATAATTATCATGTTAGTTATAACAGTAAGATATATTTTAAAAATAAAAGAATTGTTATGTTTTTTGGTTCTGGTTGGTCTACCGTTCAAAACAGTCGTGTTGCTCGTGTTACAAATTAAAAAGTGCAGTGTCAACGTAGCGGACGCCGCGCGCCGCCGCCACGATGATGCAATCGTCACTACAACTGCAAGGTAAAGTAAACAATTGTTAAGGCGAAGCTATCCACTATCATTAAAATGTCAACTAATACACCAATTAAGCTCAATACGGAGAATGAACATTTACTGTTCAAAGCTTACGCTGACGAAAAAGAAGAAAATGGTAATCTTCGCCAAATTATTCAAAAAATGCAGGCTCAAATTGATGAACTGCAAAAACAAATTATGAGTCTCACTCATGAAAGAGAAGCTACATCACGTAAAATCCAAGCTACTCCAAAAGAGAAAGAGAGTTCGACCCATTGCTCGGAATATTGCACAGACGAAGAAGATTTGGCGAAAGAAACCGAGTGGATACGGGTCAAAAGTAGAAAGAAAAGGAAAATGAGCTCGTCACCTACTCAAGCGGAAGAACCCCAAAAAACCGACTCAATACTTACCAAAAATGTTAGAACTAAGAAGGTCCCACCTCCTCCACCTATCATAGTAGATGGTATTGAAGACTATCAAAATTTTTTTGATACCATAGCAGCTAATCCTTATGGTGACGCATTTACCACTAAAATCATGAACGGTAAATGTGTCAAAATAAATGCCCACAATGAGGACTCATACAAATCCTTAAGGGACATAATAACCCAGAGTGGCCATTTGTGGCACTCTTATGAAAACAAGCAAGAAAGGCCTATAAGAGTAATGGTTAAAAATCTGCATTGCACATGTAAGCCAGAAAGAATCGTTGAAGACGTTCAAAATAAGTCTCTGAAAATATTAAACGCAGCTAACAAAATCAGCTGCAAGAAGAAAGAGCCCCTTAACATGTTCATGTTAACTTTTAGCAATGACGAGGATATCAGTAAAGTCTACGGCATAAAGTCCATATTAGGATGCAAAGTTGAGGTTCATCCTATTAAAACATCTAAACTCGTACCTCAATGTAAAAGGTGTCAGGCTTATGGCCACACGCATAAATATTGTTCTAAAGAATCGCGATGCGTGAAATGCACTGGAAAACACCTCACTCGAGACTGCAATAAACCTGCAGAAGAGAAGCCAAAATGTGTGCACTGTGGTGAAGCACATCCAGCTAACTACAGAGGATGCATAATTGCCAAAGAAATGCAAAACATGAAAAATAAAACAATAAAAAATGCATCTGCATCTACTCAGCAGCGAGTTGTTCCAAAGAAAGCAACAGCACGTCTTAGAAGTGAAGGAATAACTTACGCACAAGCCACTGCTAAACCAGATCACCCTATCAACAATGTGAATAACTCAAACCAATCACAAACTAACTTGTCAGAAAAATTGGACGAAATTATTAAAATAATGTCATCATTCGATGGCCGACTACAGAAATTAGAAATGGGAGCCATGACTGGCCTTGCTAAAAAATCAAATAAAAAATGAATAACACACTTAGAATTATGGCATGGAATGCTAATGGACTACTTAACCATCAACAAGAACTCCAAGTAGTCCTAAATATCGAAAATATTGATATACAGTATGGATACGACATATAGGCATTTACGAAAACCGCTAACCATCCTGGTCCGTAGGAATGTAACCAAACAAAATTTAAACTTAAATTCCCTAATTTAAAAAAACCGAAATTTTCTAACAAAATAATTATCAAAGTAAATGTTGAAAATGAAACGATCCGTATAATGTCATTGATAGTTACTAAGTCATTAATAAATACGCACACGCCTTTACACACATACACATACGCACGGTTTACGACAATAGGGAGGTAGTGTAGTAGGTAGGTAACTTACCCGGAGCGGAGCGGCAACAAAGCACGGCGCCGCGCCGGCGCCGCGGGGCCGTGCCGCCGGCTGGCGCGCTCACGTACCTACGTACGTAAGTAGGTACCACCAGATTCCGTAGAATCACAGGTTAAGACGTATAGTACGCAGAACTTTTAATAACACTGTAGATTGTAAATTTAAATCTTTGAAATTTTCAAAATGTCCGCCACTTGCTTGAATACACAAATTACATCGCCGAACAATATTGTCCCGATTTCGATTCGGATCCAAAGCCATAGCTTTCAATTTGTTAAATGCCTCAAGAATTCGGCTGCGCAGTGCTTCTTGACTTTCAGACACACGTGGATGGCACAATTACAAATAGGTACAATAGGTAATAATAGTTTTAAATAACACACAATTTCAAAATACACAATAGTTATGAAGAAAACACTCACACTGGATGGCACAACACGAAATAAATACTTACTATTATAATAGTTGAAAATAACACTATTTAAAAATACATAAAAGTTAATTAGTGTCAATTTCACTCTAAAAAACCTATGTCGAATAAAATCTCGATGCGAACATGCGCGCGTGCTCGCGGTCACTGGCGAGCAAACGTCGTCACGGGGGAATCCCCGAACGTAGGTACATTTTCAGGTGCATGATAAGGTAAACGCACCAACAACCACCATTTGCATATTATTACTTTTATTTTAGATTTTTTTACTATACACCCATATTGAAGTCTTTGAAAAAAAATGAAATAGGTACGAGTATGTACAAATGTATGATACTAAATTAGCAAATAAGCTATGGGATCCCACCAAGATCTTCGGGACCCAAGCCAACCTCACCTGCAAGCAGGTGCACCTGCTGGAAAACGGAAGAGGCTCTGGCGCTGGGTTTCCTTTCAGGGTTGGGGGGTCAGACGGCAGTCGCCCCCGGAAAGGCCAAAACTTAGCCAAATCGTAAATCAGGCGGACCCTGAGCTCCAAAGGCACCGTGGCCTCGGATGCAATCAGGACTAACGTCTTTATGTAGATGATGATGATGACTAAATTAGCAAAGATATTATTTATGTGCGTTTTCAATTTTTCATTAAATTACTTATTATTAATTATAATTAACGAATTTATTGCGGAATAAATAATTAAAAATCAAATACAAAGTGTGAGTAATCTACGTTAATTGATAGGTATCTACTTATCTAATCGAATACCTTTTTATGTCATCAGTCATCATAATCATAATCAACTATTGTTCTTCTAGGATTAACAGACATGCGTTAAACCAGGTGCTTTACCCTAAACCTGGCGGCATCTCAAAGCATTATTTCTCTCTCTTTTTGGTCGTATTTTTACGAATTTGCTGAATGAATATTTGAATGAATACACAGTGCGGCAACGTCGCATTTTACAATTTCTATAGTAATTAGGTTTTCCATATCTTGAATCAAATCAGGACAAGAAGTTTTTTAGTACTACTAAGGTGGCAGACAAGCACACGGCCCACCTGATAGAAAGTTATTACCGTGGCATATGGATGTATGCAAGACCAATATCCTTTTTGAAGAACCTCATGTTCTAGTCCCTTGGGAGACTCATAGCAGGGAGTTCATTCCACCGCCTGAGTGTGCGTGGGATAAAGTTTCTTTCATACCTTACAGTGTACACCGTTTCTGGGAAACAGTTTCAACGGTCCAACACCAAGCTATGCCGCACCATTAAGACCTGGAACTCTCTGCCAGCTCACGTGTTTCCTTCTTCCTACACGCCCGGGTCCTTTAAGCGGGGCGTGAAAAGGCATCTGATGAGGCCGTCAAGCTGAGTGCCACCACTGTTAACATGGTACATGTTTATGATGGTGACCCTCTTTCCGAGACTTTGCCTTTAGCTTACCATCAGGCGAGGTGAAGTCAAATTGACGTGTCTGTTATTAAAAAAAAACTCATTGGCGACAGCTACTAGCTGATGGACTCACATGGACAAGTAGGAGTGGTCATAGTGTTCTCCGAAGCTCCGTGACAGCATTTTGGAGATGAAAGACTACAGCGCCCAACTTAGGGTCGTAACTCTTGAGGACTGCGTCGAAACTAGGACAAATCCGGGGAAGCCCGGACGGATGGTAACCCTAATAGTAATAAAAATTTTACGACTATCGTTTCTAATGCCGATTACACACTCGCTTACATTTTGTTCTGAATTAAATCTGAATCGTGAATGTAGAAATAAATTTATCTTAAAATTTGTAACAATTTCGAGTCGGTCTTTTCCTGTATGTAAAGTTCAAAGTATTCATGATCAATAAACATAAACACTACTGGTGAAATTATTGAGCATAGGCGGTTTACGGCGGTACATCATCGACCGCGAGGTCGAAAAATCCTGTCTCTGCCTGCCCCTTGACACGGCCATGCCGTCCGCGCGGAGGTGCGGTGCCTCACACGCGCATACGCATAATCACTCTATGATCGAACCGGTCAATTCCGCGTTAAATACATAGGCGCGCGCTACGCGCGTCTATCGCCGTACCGCGTGGATGTCGAGTGTGAAAGAGTCCTTATACGTAGGCATACAATTAACTGAGAATTTAAAGTTCATTGAAAACTGCTATTCTACAGAGTGTTCACAGCTGATCAAAATTCACTAAAATTAAAACTCTTGTTTTTGACCTTAATACTTGACCGATTTTGTTCAAACTTTGCCCGTTTCATGCTAACAGGGTACCAAGTATGTGGCTTCAATTAATGCCTATATGTCGTATCCATATTGTATGTCTGGTGTCAGAAACTCACTTCACCAGGCAATGTCATATTACCTTTAATGGTTATAAAGTATACCATGCATTACATCCTAGTAACAGTGCCAGTGGTGGCAGTGCAGTAATAATAAAGGAAAATCTCTATCACCACGAAGAAATAAAGCATGAATATCCAGAAATACAAGCTGTATCGGTACGAGTCAAGTGTAACCTCTACCCTCTTACGATAGCTGCATTGTATTCTCCTCCAAGACACTCCATAAAAAAAGAAGAATATATAAACTTCTTAAGTCAACACGGGCAAAGATACATTGTGGGTGGTGATTTCAACGCCAAACATAAGCACTGGGGATCCAGACTTATTAACACCAAAGGCCGGGAATTATATAGAGCCATACAAGAGTTAAACTGTGAAGCTGTATCTACAGGCAAACCAACCTACTGGCCCACGGACCCTAACAGGATCCCAGACCTGATCGATTTTTTCATCTGTAAAAATATATCTAAAGGCGATTTTATTATAGAAGAAGGTCATGACATGAACTCGGACCATTCTACTATTCTACTAACATTAAGTAGACGTTTCCTGCATAATGAGAAACAACCCATATTAGTCAATAAGTATACTGACTGGGATAGTTTTAGACTAGACTTAGACAATAGAATAGAATTAAGAGTTCAGCTTAAAACCCCTGAACAACTAGACGCAGAAGTTAGTAAATTTATCATAAATATACAACAGGCAGCTTGGAATAACACTCCTGAGAAACCAAAATTGATAAAACGTTCGGTGTACCCAGCACACATAATGAATCTCATTAAGCTAAAACGAAGGCAACGGAGAAGATGGCATTTAACCAGAAGCCCTCAAGATAAAACTGAACTTAATAACATAACTAAACGTCTCAAAAGGGAAATAATAAGTTATAATAATTTGTTAACAAACAACTATCTACGCCAGTTAACAATTGACTGCAAGTCAGATCACTCGTTATGGAAAGTGACAAAGAATATAAAAAGACCCATCACACAAATTCCTCCTATAAGAGAAGAAAATGGGAAATGGGCTATTAGCAATCAACAAAAAGCTGACAGGTTCGCTCAGTACCTGGAGTTCATATTTCAACCCAATGTGGTAACATCGAACTCCGCTGAAATTATGAATTTGTCACCAAAAACGCAAAGTGACATCTCAGAAATAAAGCTCGCTACTCCAAAAGAAGTATCAAATACGATTAAATGCCATATAAATTCGAGGAAATCACCTGGCTACGACCTAATAACAGGTGAAATCCTACAAAATCTAAATCGCAAAGCAATTGTAAAACTGACCACGCTTATCAATGCTGCATTTCGATTAGAGTATGTACCTGATCTGTGGAAAGTAGCTGAAATAATCATGATAGCAAAACCTAGGAAACCACCAGAGGAACCAACTTCATATAGACCAATATCCTTACTACCAATAATAGCAAAACTTTTTGAGAAACTACTATTAAAAAGACTCAAACCAATTATAGAAAATAGCAATCTTATCCCAGATCACCAGTTTGGCTTCAGAGACCAACATTCAACTATTGACCAGGTTCACAGGATTACTAATTATATCGAAACAGCCCTAGAAGAAAAGAAAGTATGCTCCACTATATTCCTTGATGTAGCACAAGCTTTTGACAAAGTTTGGCACGAAGGTCTCATATATAAACTAAATGTTATGCTACCGAGACAGTATGCGGACATTCTTGAATCATACATATCAAACAGAGCATTTCGCATTCGTTACGGAGATGCTTACTCGGAAACTAAGCCCATCAATGCTGGAGTGCCCCAGGGAAGTGTATTAGGTCCGATCTTGTACCTACTGTACACTAATGATATCCCAGTTACAGAAAATAATCCTATTGCCACTTTTGCCGATGACACGGCTATTATGGCGATAGGTAATACTCATGAAGAGGCAGTGGAAAAAGTCCAAATAGCGGTTAATCAAGTTCTAACCTGGACTAAAAAATGGCGAATTAGGCTAAACGAAAGCAAGTCGATTCACGTCGACTTCACCAATAAAAGATCACAACATTTTCCTGTATTTATTAATGGCCAACAAGTTCCATACTCTAATACAGCTAAATATCTTGGTATGACTCTTGACGCTAAGCTGCGCTGGAAAGAACACGTCAAGAAAAAGAGATCTGAACTGAAAATACGCTACCAGAAAATGTACTGGCTACTTGGAAGACACTCCCCGCTATCAGTACACAACAAAGTCCTATTATACAAACAGGTATTGATGCCAGTATGGACTTATGGTATCCAGCTCTGGGGCTGTACCAGTAAGAGCAATCGTCAGATTATACAACGATTCCAAAACAAAGTACTCAGGGACATAGTTAATGCACCCTGGTATATTCGAAACTGCGATCTACATCAAGACTTAAACATGGATGTTGTAGACCGAGTAATACAAAAATATGCAGAAGCCCACGAAAACAGACTTCATCATCACGTGAATGTCGAGGCTATCCAGCTTCTTGACATCACTAATATAGTAAGAAGACTGAAACGGACGAAACCGTTCGAGTTAGTGTAGTGTTTTAGCGACCAATAAACTTATGTAGTGATTAGTGCTGCTTACAAAGAACACATGAACAAAGTGTCTTCGCCTTAATAAAAACTAAGTAAGTGTTAATGGACGCATTCTTAGGATAATGTTTACGTAGTAATTTAGGTGAAATTTGTTTACTAATTGGCCAACTAGGCTAGATCGTAATATTTTAAATAAAGTAGGTATAAACTACTTTATTAGAAAAAAAAAAAAAAAAAAAAATGTTTTTTGGTAGAATATAAGTACTAATATTATAAGTATAAGTATAAGAAAATTGTAGAAGTAGATTTTAAATAAAAGTGCGTTGTTGCCCCCTATCCCATATAAAATGGAAAAGAATAAAGATAAGTTATAGCTAGCAGGAATAGCAGGCAATCCCACCTGTAGTCGTGCGAAAGAGAATGCTTGAAAGAAAGAAAAAGTATGCAGAATGGAAGTGCGAGAAGCAAAAAAGCGAGAACTAGTATGAAAGTGTAACGTAGCTAAGAACTCCAAAATATTTATACATTGGAGGTGCTAGGAAAAAAAAAAAAAAAAAAAAAAAATAACCTAACCTAACCTAACCTAACCTAACCTAACCTGGGGCACGCCCCAAGAGCTATCGAGTACGTCCCCGTCGTGTGCCCTGGACCCCAACGTGACCACCGTAACGGAGTGGCACGTTGGGTGACTAAATCTCGGTTGCTTATCTTGCGGCAGTTGAGGTTTCATTGTTTTCGATACTGTCCTTTTCAGGACAATGTCTAACATTGGTTGCGATAGTGAGTCGTGCCGGGACCAAGCTCCCGAGCGACAGGCGCGTGGACGCCAGGAAGAGATGGAGGTTGGGACGGAGGACGCGAGGCCTCTCGGCTCTCTCCCAGAGGAGGTGGTGGTGCTGGACCGTCTGGACGTGTCCAGTCCAGAGGGCTCACGCTCGTCTTCCCCGATGGGACGATTCTGGAGAAAGCGGGTCCCAGAGGTGGAAAAGGTGTCACATACACCCAAGAAGCCCCGCGGTCGCCCGATAACGACGGGCGAATTCGCAGGCTTGGCGCAAGCCCAGGCCGAACTGAACGCGGCCAAGCAGCGGGAGCTGGAACTGCGGAGGGAGGAAGAGATGGCCGACGACCTGCAGAGGATGCGGCAGAGGTCTCTCTACCTAAGAGAGACCCCTACCCCTAGCCCACAGCCTGGGCCCAGCCGACAGCCCAATGCGGTAGAGCCACCAGCAGCTTCTGAGCCCCTCAGCTCGGAGCAGTTATCGGGTGCCATTGAGGCGGCGGTGGGGATGGTGCAAACCATCGCCACCAAAAGCTCCAATCTAAAGGGGCAGTACGTGCGGGACCTGAAGCTGGCCTGCGAAACTATCCTCCAGTACGTGCATGTGCTCAGGTCTCGCACAGAATCTGAGGAGGTGGCCCAGCTCCAGGCAGAGCTGGCCGCTGTGCGGGCGGAAATGTGGGCCTGGCAGCAGCAGGCGCAGTCTGCACCACCCCCGATGGGACGCGACGAAATCGCGTTCCTCATTGACGCGCGGCTTGCGGGGATTGCGGACCGGCTGCTGCCCGAGACCCGCATCCGCCCACCTCTGCAGGCGGATAAACGAGCGGCGGCTCGATCCGCAAGTGTTGAAGAGCCCGCTCTGGAGCTCCCGCCTCTTCCATCTTCCCCCCCGCCCCACTCTGCTCGTCTGCCAGATGAGCAGATGGAGGTAGGAGCAGGCCCTGACGAGCCCAGGGTGGAGAGGAGGGCAAAGAAGAAGGCCCGCGCAAAGAAGAAGTCAGCCGCAGCCAAAGAGGCGGAAGCTACCCGCCAGAGGACGCCCGCCACTGAGTCGCCTTCGGCGGTCATGTCGGTCCCCACTGCGGCCCCAATGGCCGCATGGAATAAGGTGGCAGCGCGGCCAAAGGTGGCAAGGTCGGCCCCAGCGACATCTCCCCCGACCGCTCCGGTGGATAAGAAGCGTAAGCGTGGTGCCCGCAAGCCGCGCAAACTGCGCGCCCCGACAACTGCAGCGGTTACCGTCACGCTGCAGCCGGGCGCACTGGAGCAGTGGATCACGTACCGCGACGTGTTGTCCAGGGCCGAAGGGGTCATAGACCTCAAGGCCTTGGGCATAGACGGCCTCCGGTTCCGTGAGGCGGCAACCGGGGGTCGCATCATGGAGGTGGCGGGTGAGGACCGTGCACGGAAGGCGGACAACCTGGCCGCCAAATTGAGAGAGGTGCTGGAGGAGATCCGTGTCGCCAGGCCGGAGAGGTGTGTGGAGCTGCGCATCTCTGGCTTGAGCGACTCGGCCTCTAAGGAAATGGTGGCGACATCGTTGGCAGCGGAGGGAGGCTGCTCAGCCGCCTCAATTAAGGTGGGCGACATCCACCGCCCACGGGGTCGCCAAGGCACTGCATGGCTGCGGTGCCCGATCGAGGCTGCCAAGAGGCTGACGGACGGCCGTCGGGTACTCGTCGGGTGGTCAGTGGTCAGGCTGACCACCTTGGAGCCGAGACCGGCGCGGTGCTTCCGCTGTCTGGAGCCGGGGCACGTTGGGGCCAAGTGCACTGCGGACATTGACCGCAGTGCGCTCTGCTTTCGTTGTGGGCAGGCTGGCCACAAGTCGGCCACCTGCTCTGCGGAGCCAGGTTGCCCCGTCTGTGCGGCGGCGGGGAAGGCATCCGCTCATCCGCTGGGGTCCGTCGAGTGTAAGACGGCCCCTGGTAAGAAGGCAGCCTCCGGTAAGAAGGCGGCCTCGAGAAAAGGCGGAGTAGCAGGTGGGACGGCACCCAAAACAACCCCCACCCTGCCGCAACATGAGGAGGCGATGGACACCGCCCAATCATAATGGCACACTCCATCTCCATACTGCAGGCCAACGTCAACCACTGCGCCGATGCCCAGGACCTTCTGGCCCAATCCATGGCGCAGTGGCAGACGACAGTGGCAGTAGTCGCCGAACCGTACTACGTTCGTGAAAGCCCGAATTGGGCCAGCGACCAAAACGGCTTGGTGGCTATCGTCGCCCAGCGAGCCGCCCCACCCTTCGACATAGTGCGTAGGGGTCGTGGGTGCGTACTCGTCACGCTGGGTGGCGCTGCAGTGGTTGGGGTGTACTGTCCCCCTAGTAGAAGCCTCGCCGAGTTCGAGCAGTTGCTCCTTGAGGTCGGGGCTCTGCTGGTCGAAGTGCACCCCACCCCGGCTGTGGTGGCCGGGGATTTCAACGCTCATTCTCGGGCGTGGGGATCTCCGGAGACTGATGACCGGGGGGAGATGGTCATGGAGTGGGCGGTGTCCCAAGGCTTGGTGCTTCTGAACCAGGGGGTGGTCCACACTCTAGTGCGGGCTCAGGGCAGATCGATTGTCGATCTTTCGTTCGCCAGTTCTGTCCTGGCCCGTCGTATCAACAACTGGCGGGTCGTCAGGGGGTTGGAGACCGCGTCGGACCATCGTTACATCCGGTTCGACATCGTGTCCCCCGCCTCAGCGGCTCGTGTGGAACTCGACCGCCCCTTGGCAGGGGAAGGTCCGCGGTGGCGACTCGGAACATTAGACCGCGAGCTGGCCAAAGAGGCGGCTATCGTCGAGCGGTGGGCTGCTGATGACAGCGGCCTGGACGTGGACGCGAGATGCGAGAACCTCGCTGGAGCTCTGACTCGCGTCTGCGACGCGGCGATGCAGAGGGCGAGGCCTATTCCGCCCCGGAGGCAGGTATACTGGTGGCGTCCCCACTAGTCGGGCTGCGTACCGCAAGTTACGCGGCCCAGAGGCAGTACACCCGCAGCCGAAGGCGGGCTGTCAGAGACCTCGCCCGAGAAGAACAGCTGCACGCCGCGTATAGGGCCGCCCGTGAGGCCCTTAGCTCGGCGATCAAGGCCGCCAAGGAGGAGGCCTGGAGGGAGTGGCTCGAGAGCCTCGACCGAGACCCGTGGGGGCGCCCGTACAAGACTGTGAGTCAGAAACTCAAGCCATGGGCGCCTCCCCTCACCAGAACTCTCGAGCCGAATCTTCTGGGCCGAGTGGTCAGTTCCCTCTTCCCTGCGAGGGAGGAGTGGGTCCCACCGCGGATGGTAGCACCAAGCCAGGTGCCGGCAGACGAAGTGGCGATACCTCCCGTGTCCGAGGCCGAATTAGGGGTCGCGATGTTGGCACTCAAGTCCAGAAATCGCGCCCCGGGCCCGGACGGCATCCCTGGGAAGGTTATTGCCACGGTCATGCCGGCACTAGAGGAGGAGACGCTGTCCCTCATGTCGGAGTGTGTGGCGTCGGGGAGAGTGCCGCGACGATGGAAGACCGGCAAGCTCGTGCTACTTAAGAAGCACGGGCGCCCTGCCGAGTCGCCATCGGCCTACCGCCCCATCGTTTTGCTCGACGAGATGTGCAAGCTCTTTGAGCGGGTGCTCGCTGCGCGTCTCGTCGGTCACCTTGAGGGGGCGGGGCCCAACCTCAGTGACGGCCAGTTCGGCTTCCGTCGCGGGAGGTCGACTCTCGACGCCATATCCCGGCTGCGGGACGGCGTAGACGAAGCGGTCGACGGGGGTGAGGTGTTGTTGGCTGTATCGCTGGATATAGCCAACGCCTTCAACACCCTCCCCTGGGAGACCATTGCTGAGGCGCTGAGGTACCACAATGTCCCGTGGTACCTCAGGCGCGTCCTTGCGGACTACTTCGTGGACCGGGTCATCATCTACCCGGCCCAAGACGGGGTGGTCCGCCGAAGCATGTCATGTGGTGTTCCACAGGGGTCGGTCCTTGGGCCGCTCCTGTGGAATATAGGTTATGACTGGGTCCTGCGCGGTGCTAATCTTCGGGGGGTCGGTGTACTCTGTTACGCCGACGATACCCTAGTCACCGCACGGGCCCTCTCGTTCCGTGACGCTGCCGTTCTCGCCACGGCAGGAGTCGCCCATGTCGTGCGCCGCATCGGGGCGCTCGGATTAAAGGTGGCCCTCGAAAAATCCGAGGCCGTCTTCTTTCATGGGCCTCGGAAGACGCCGCCTGGAGATCAGACGATAGTGGTGGGTGGCACCGCCATCGCTGTCGGGAGTAGCCTGAAATATCTTGGGCTCATCCTCGACAGTCGGTGGCGGTTCGCGGAGCATTTCCGGCAGCTGGAACCAAAGTTGCTGGCGTTTGCTGGAATGCTCTCGCGCTTGCTGCCCAACAGTGGAGGTCCTGGGTCTGCGTGCCGCCGTCTCTACGATGGAGTGGTGCGCTCCAAGGCGCTCTACGGGGCGCCAATCTGGGCGGATGCCCTCTGCCCAGCAAATGTAGCGCTGCTGCGACGTCCGCAGCGCGCCATCGCGCAGAGGGCTGCACGGGCGTACCACACCGTCTCTTACGAGGCGGCGTGCTTGATCGCGGGAAGTATCCCTTGGGATCTCGAGGCTGGCGTCCTTAAGAGAGTGTACGAGGAGGGCGCCCTGATGCGGCGAGTTGCTGGAGGTCGGCCGGCTCCGGAGGAGATCGATCGCTGGAGACAGGCGGCTCGCGACGATCTCTTCCGGCAATGGGCCGATAGGTTGGCTGCGACAAGAAGCAGCACACTGTTCGTGGGGGCCGTTCGGCCCGTCCTGCGTGAGTGGGTGGAGAGGGGTCATGGGGCTCCAACGTATCACCTCACTCAACTCCTCACGGGTCATGGCTGCTTCGCCAAGTACCTGTGGGAGGTGGTGGGGGTGGAATCGGAGCCCCGGTGCCGAAACTGCACCAGCGGCGACCCTGACACGGCACATCATACTTTGGCCGTGTGTGAGGCGTGGGACGGACAAAGGACGGCCCTCACGAACATTGTTGGTGAGGACCTCTCGCTGTCGGCTATAATTCCGGCTATGGCCGACAGCGAACATTGTTGGGCATCCGTCGCCTCGTATGCTAGCGAGGTGATGGCGGCCAAGAGAGAGGCCTTGCGGGAGCGGGAGCGAGCTGGACGCACTCTCCCGCCCCGCAGGCCCCCGGCGAGGGGACGCCGGCGAGCACAATTTGCCCGCGTCCCCAATTGAGAGGAGCCACGGGCGGTGGGTCGGGGGACCCGCTGCCCCAATGCTAATGTGGCGGAATGCGCCCCTACGTGTTCCTGGGGCGCATTCTTAAGAGGAGGACGGGCCCCACTATATCGGCACGATGGCCGGGATGGTGGGGCCCCGAGAAGTGAGCCCGCCGAACAGGGCGGGCGTTCCTAGCTGAGTCGCGGTGAGCATTCTATCCCGCGGCTCGGATTGGGCGAAGGAGGAACACCGTGGTGGTTTAGTGGGTAGTCTGGCTTCGGTCAGGAGTCCCACACGAAGCGAGCCCCCTGCCCCCGCGGGGGGTAAGCGAAGTGCGTAAATGCATTCCACCAGGAAAAAAAAAAAAAAAAAAAAAAACCTAACCTAACCTAACCTAACCTTGGTGGCACCAAGCCAGGTGCCGGCAGAGGAAGTGGCAATGCCTCCCGTGTCCGAGGCCGAATTAGGGGTCGCGATGTTGGCACTCAAGTCCAGAAATCGCGCCCCGGGCCCGGACGGCATCCCTGGGAAGGTTATTGCCACGGTCATGCCGGCACTAGAGGAGGAGACGCTGTCCCTCATGTCGGAGTGTGTGGCGTCGGGGAGAGTGCCGCGACGATGGAAGACCGGCAAGCTCGTGCTACTTAAGAAGCACGGGCGCCCTGCCGAGTCGCCGTCGGCCTACCGCCCCATCGTTTTGCTCGACGAGATGTGCAAGCTCTTTGAGCGGGTGCTCGCTGCGCGTCTCGTCGGTCACCTTGAGGGGGCGGGGCCCAACCTCAGTGACGGCCAGTTCGGCTTCCGTCGCGGGAGGTCGACTCTCGATGCCATATCCCGGCTGCGGGACGGCGTAGACGAAGCGGTCGACAGGGGTGAGGTGTTGTTGGCTGTATCGCTGGATATAGCCAACGCCTTCAACACTCTCCCCTGGGAGACCATTGCGGAGGCGCTGAGGTATCACAATGTCCCGTGGTACCTCAGGCGCGTCCTTGCGGACTACTTCATGGACCGGGTCATCATCTACCCGGCCCAAGACGGTGTGGTCCGCCGAAGCATGACGTGTGGTGTTCCACAGGGGTCGGTCCTTGGGCCGCTCCTGTGGAATATAGGTTATGACTGGGTCTTGCGCGGTGCTAATCTTCGGGGGGTCGGTGTGCTCTGTTACGCCGACGATACCCTAGTCACCGCGCGGGCCCCTTCGTTTCGCGACGCCGCTGTTCTCGCTACGGCAGGCGTCGCCCATGTCGTGCGCCGCATCGGGGCGCTTGGGTTAAAGGTGGCCCTCGAAAAGTCCGAGGCCCTCTTCTTCCACGGGCCTCGGAAGACGCCGCCTCGAGATCAGACGATAGTGGTGGGTGGCACCGCCATCGCTGTCGGGAGCAGCATGAAATATCTCGGGCTCATCCTTGACAGTCGGTGGCGGTTCGCGGAGCATTTCCGGCAGCTGGAACCAAAGTTGCTGGCGTTTGCTGGAATGCTCTCGCGCTTGCTGCCCAACAGTGGAGGTCCTGGGTCTGCGTGCCGACGTCTCTACGATGGAGTGGTGCGCTCCAAGGCGCTCTACGGGGCGCCAATCTGGGCGGACGCCCTCTGCCCAGCAAATGTAGCGCTGCTGCGACGTCCGCAGCGCGCCATCGCGCAGAGGGCTGCACGGGCGTACCACACCGTCTCCTACGAGGCGGCGTGCTTGATTGCGGGAAGTATCCCTTGGGATCTCGAAGCTGGCGTCCTTAAGAGGGTGTACGAGGAGGGCGCGCTGATGCGGCGAGTTGCTGGAGGTCGGCCAGCTCCGGAGGAGATCGATCGCTGGAGACAGGCGGCTCGCGACGATCTCTTCCGGCAATGGGCCGAAAGGTTGGCTTCGACAAGAAGCAGCACACTGCTCGTGGGGGCCGTTCGGCCTGTCCTGCGTGAGTGGGTGGAGAGGGGTCATGGGGCTCCAACATATCACCTCACTCAACTTCTCACGGGTCATGGCTGCTTCGCCAAGTACCTGTGGGAGGTGGTGGGGGTGGAATCGGAGCCCCGGTGCCGAAACTGCACCAGCGGCGACCCTGACACGGCACACCATACATTGGCCGTGTGTGAGGCATGGGACGGACAAAGGACGGCCCTCACGAACATTGTTGGTGAGGACCTCTCGCTGGCGGCCATAATTCCGGCTGTGGCCGACAGCGAACAGTGTTGGGCCGCCGTCGCCTCGTATGCTAGCGAGGTGATGGCGGCCAAGAGAGAGGCCTTGCGGGAGCGGGAGCGAGCTGGACGCACTCTCCCGCCCCGCAGGCCCCCGGCGAGGGGACGCCGGCGAGCACAATTTGCCCGCGTCCCCAACTGAGAGGAGCCACGGGCGGTGGGTCGGGGGACCCGCTGCCCCAATGCTAATGTGGCGGAATGCGCCCCTACGTGTTCCTGGGGCGCATTCTTAAGAGGAGGACGGGCCCCACCATATCGGCACGAAAAAAAAACCTAACCACAGTCGCCCGTCATTCTCCGCGACGACCAGATTGTTTTTTACCGTGCTCCATCGTTAAAAAATCATTTTAGTGGGTTTTTCTTCACCGATTTTCAAGTGTGATAGCTCAAAAGTTGCGTCTTGGCGGCCCCTATCCGCCCGCGAATCGCAAAGTAGCCGCACGAAACCTATATTGCCGGCAACGGCAACTTTTTTAGTTTTTAGTGCAAATTTGCACGAAGATTTGTGCATTTTATATTGAACTCTCTATGACTAGAAGAACTCTCTTTTTCACTAATTCTAAGACTTTTTGTGTATTTTTGTGACCATCCAGCTCGGAGATATCGATTTTTTATCATTTTTTCCAAATTAAATAAAAGGGGGTAGACTTTCCTTGTTTTTAGCGCCGGGGTTGGGTTTAGACAAGCCTTTTACACTTGTTTGAGTCCAAACTAGCCCTTTCTAGCGTCAAAAACAAGGAAAATCGTAATTTCCAACATTTCACACAGGATCCGCACGAAGTTTGCATTTAAGTTATCTCCGGACTGGATCATCCTATTGGAAAAATTTTTGTTTTGCTGGACGTGCTGGGGAGTGAATTTTAGGTTTGATATAATTTTGTGCGTATCTGAGCGTTTTTCTGGAAACTCGCTTTTGGACGCCTGGGAGGACAGAAGACGCCGAGCCAAGCCCAGATATCGATTTTGGGCTCACTGCGACCAACCGTCTAGGAGCTACGCATGGTCAAAGTTTGACCTTGAGCGCGCGCGGCCATCTTGCCTTTTTTCAAACACCTGTAGCTCCGGAACCGGAGGTCGCAGGGGGCCGGATTTCGACTGGGGGCGTCGCCGAAGGGCCATCTATCCCGCACTACACTTTTCCGGAAAATCCGGGAAAATTTTCCCGGAAATTTTTTCAAAATTTTCTTTTCTTTTTTGGCATCATAGAGTCATAGAGGGTGTCGAGCCCACCAGGGAGAAACTTTTCTGGGTTCGCTGGGACGTCTGGAGCTCGAGATATACGTGCCCAAAGTTTGGCACATCCGCCATTTTGAAAAACTTTGGGGCTGTATATCTCTGGAACCGGGGGTCGTAGCGACCTCTGGTTTTCTCTGGGGGACTCGGCTTCCTCCACCGAACCCGTCTGGTGTGGTGGGGGGTAGACCCCACAAACTTGGGGGGGTCACTTTTTGAGTCACCCCTTTTGACCCCAAAGTCGCGTCGGGGGCTAGATCTTGCCGGGGCCTTTTCGGGGAGCCCTCGCTCGGTTGGATCCGACCGGTGGTTCTCGGGATATCGGGGTTTGCAATTTCGTGCGGGCCCCCGCACGAAAACTTTGCGACCCTGCTATCTCCGAACCCTTGGTCCTAGGACCCCCGAGTTTGGGTTCGTTGTGGAGGGCTCGGGGAGCTCTACCCGCTCGACCTAGAGAGGGGACTCTACGTAGAGTTTCTGCTTGAGTCGGCCGTAGAGTCGGCATTTTTGGCGCCAGAGGGCCCAAATTCAGCATCTGCAAGCAGTGTAGGTGACTCTACCCATTGCTTGGGTGACTGTACTAAATTAAGGGTCTCTTTTTGTTTGACGATCGCTATTGCGACGCAATACATAGTTTTAGTTTGTTTTATATTAGGTTAAGCTATTTTAAGACTAGTGCCCTATTGGCATATTATCAGACGGTAGCTGAGCTACGAGAGACGGATAGAGTAAGCTCTATCTCCATTTTATTTTATCTTATCTTTGTGTGTTTGGTGCAATCTTTGTTTTCACCTATATTTTTGCATTTCTTTATTGACAGGGTAGCAGAGCTACCCCTACTTGCTCCGTGTATTGACTGCCACGTGCCTACTTGCATACACACACTTATATTACAAACACACGCACGCATACACCCACGCACCCCAGGTTACATACAGTACACACCCAAACGGGACACAAACACATAATACAGCACTACACAACACATTTACACACACTCAGGCACTCAAACTCTTCTAAGTCTACTGCTCACATCGACTGCCGCAGCCGTATCGTGCTGCGAGCCTGACGTCAATTAGGATTCTTATTTTATTTTGCATACTATCTGTCTCATTCATAATCTCAATTCTGACCATAATTTTGAATTTTATTTTCATTATATACAGTTTTAAAGAATCCAACTCTAATTTAAATTCTTCGACATTGTTTTATTATTATTTTATTTTATTTTTATTTTACAAATTTTGAATTTTACTTTTACATTTTAACGCGCGCCTCCCCGAAGAAGAATGGCACTATTCCATACGCCTGCGGACAAGGCAACTAGCCCCGTAATGGAGAGAAATTCCACTTTCACGCTTGAAGACAGCCCTAAGACCAACAAAGGGGGCCGCGGATCGGGGACTGTTCGGAGAAGCATCGAAATGCTTAAAGCCATAGCTGGGCCACCCCCACAGAACACAAAAAAGGCAGCAGAACACCCGCTGCCATCCCCTAAAGCCGAACAGTCACCGACCGCGCGACTTGCCCTAAGGTGCTGTAAAACCATACGGGAGCAGACTACTCTCTCGCGGAATCTGAAAAGCGAGATAAAAGCCAAAATCGAAGAAGCCGTGAGTGCGCTCGAGAAACACATAAAGCCGCGGGGCAACCCCAAGCCGTGGAATGGGCATTGAAGTCCCCGGCGACCACCGCCAGACGGGGTGAGATTTGCCCCAGCAGGGCACCCACCACGTCCAGCGCCGTCTCGAACTCGGCCAGTCTCATGCTGGGAGGGAAGTACACCGCAATGATGATGTACCTCCCCCACCCACAGGCCACGAAGCCCCTCCCCCTGGAAATGAGGGAGGGGGGCGCCACTCGCTGTGTCCCAGACGCGATAACACACACCGACCCGTCTGTGTCCCCCAGCCACAGACCGTGAGGAGGGACAAAGTACGGGTCGGAAACAATCGCCATATCAATGGCCCACTCCGCCATGGACTGCAGGAGGAGGTCCTGCGCCCGGGCGCAGTTGTTCAAATTCGCCTGGAGGAAGCGAAGGGGGATACCGTCCATTACGGTTCCATCGCTTCCTCTCGCCCTTGCGGGGGCGTCGCTGCCACGGGAACTGGGGCAGCCGGGGCCTTCCGGCCGCCCTTTTGCCCTTTCTGGGCTTTGTCCCGCGGCATGCTTTGCCGCCTACTATATGGTTGCTCGGTCCACCACCCATTGCTGCGCAGATGACGCAGTGGGGGTCGGCCGAGCATGCCGCGGCTTTGTGGCCAGGACGACCGCAGCGGTAGCAGATTTCACCACGGTCGTCCTGTGAGGTGCACTGTGACCTGACGTGTCCTGACATCAGGCACCGGAAGCACCTCATGGGTCTTCGCTCAAGCAGAGTTACTTGAGCAGAGACCCAGCCCACTTTTAGACGCCCAACCTAACCTAACCTAACCTTTTTTTTTTTTTTTTTTTTTTTTTTCGTGGTGGAATGCGTTTAGGCACTTCGCTCACCCCCCGCGGGGGCAGGGGGTGGGCTTCGTGTGGGACTCCTAGCCTCTGAGGGAGGCCAGACTACCCACTAAACCACCACGGTGTCCGTCTTCACCACATATCGACGATGGCGGGAACAACATCTTCCGCCATTGTCGTGTGGGTCGCTTGCCACTGTTCGGCGGCAGGCCCGTCTCTGGTGCGGCAGAAGAGGAGTCCTTCTGCCACCCGCCTAAGCAAGGCACACGCGACACGACGTGCGCCTTCAACCTCGAGGCCTATGTAAGGGCAGCAGACGCCCCCGCGTCTACTGCCCGGCCCGGTTAGGGGGGGAGGAGTTGGTGGTACCGCCTCCTCCGAGCCCCGGTTCTCTTGCGGCGCTGTGGGAGGGAAAGGGGGTCACATTCCCTCTCCCTCTCCGCCGCCTCCTTCTGCGAGATAACCGTCTCGCAGAAGGTCTGAACCGCTGCCCACGCCTCATCGCCGCCGTCGACCATAGACAGAACTACGGCCGGCAGCGAGAGGTCCGTCCCCACTTCGGCGATGAGAGCACGGCGCTCCCCAGCCCACGCGGGGCACTCCTCTAGGGTGTGCACGTCCGCCGTGTCATCAACGCCGCCACAGTGGTGGCACCCACTGGTCGGCTCTCGTCCCACCCGGCACAGGTAGCTTCCGAAGCATCCATGCCCCGAAAGGACCTGCGCCATGCGGAACGTTACCGACCCCCGCGATCTGTCCATCCAGTCTCTGAGGACCGGACGGATCGCCTCGACGGTCCTGCTGCCAGCCGTGGGATTGGCCAGCCGCCGCTCCCACTCCCGGAGCATGAACCGTCTCACATGGAGCCTCCGCTCTCCCACCTCCGAAGGTGCCGGGAATTCACCCCGGCTCCGGGCCTCCTCGCGCCAATGATACACTGACGCGAGGACACCGGCCTCCAACTCCCACGGAGGGGAGCCCGCCATAACGCAAGCCGCCTCGAATGAGATGGTGCGGTATCCTCTTATCGCCCCGGCGGCCATCACCCTCTGCGGACGTCGCAAGAGGGCGATGTTGTGTGCCGTCAGGGCTTCGACCCACACGGGGGCCCCGTATAGGGCCATCGACCGCACCACTCCCATGTACAGGAGGCGGCTGCTCGTCTGGGGTCCCCCTAGGTTCGGCATCAGCCGCCGAAGGGCGGCGGCCGTGCCGAGCAGACGGGGGACCAGGCGGTTGAAATGAGCGCGGAAGCTCCATCTTGAAAGAAAGAAAGAAAGAAAGAAAGAAAACTCATTTATTGGGAAACAGCGCAAAATGGCACACAAAATACACAAATAAAACTATTATCGACAGAGAAAAAAAAAAAACGACTAAAAAGACTAAGTGACGTACTGTTACGGGAGACTTTGGAGTTCGCTTTTTAAAAAAAAGATTTAATTGATTTCACTGGTATATTACTTTTAAACACACAAATTAAAATAATTATTGAGAACTGGTAGATTTAGGAGATAGAAGAGTTCGCGGTCAGAGTTGAGACGAGACTGAGGCTCAAGTCCGGCGGATCTTGGGACTGAGCAAAAGTGCTGACTTGAACAGTAGGACGGGGCGAGAGCTGACACAGCCCTTTCGCTAACATTAGGGATCCGTAACAGCCCCCCGATTAAGAGGAAACTATACCTTTTAAAGGGAAGTTTACGGTAAAAGAAATAGGAAAGTCGAGAAAAGAAGAATAAAAATGATTGGAATGATATATGGCAATCAGCCAATGCGAAGAGAAGGAGCAGGGATAAAATCGGGAATTTCAATTCCTTCATCTTCAGATTCAGGGTTTTGATTTCTAGCAGGTCTTAAAAAGGGGAGATTCCTATAAATACTAGTTCTCTTACAAAGTTTAAATATAAAATAACTTAAAACTAGACATAGAATTAAAACAATTATAATAGTATAATAGTCTTCATACAAAACAATTTTGGGTTTATCAATTATTTCTCTAAGTTCTTTAAGTAACTTTGGATTTTCAAATGCAATAGTATCTAAATCAATATTTTTTAAGTTTACAGATGGGAGATTTGGTGCAATATTCGTATATTTTAATTCGTTACAGCATACATCATTTATAATGTTTAATTTGGTATACATAGGTCTTAAAACTACGTTTACATTGTTCTTAGATATTAATCTTGTATCTCTACTATATGCAAGACATCCTTGAGGTAAGTCCATTATTCCAGTACCACTTATATTTATTTCAGTAATTGATGAATTACATTCTATACTTAATTTAGTTTTTTCAGACATGACAAATAACCATTTGTTATTTTGTAAAGGTTGCCAAATATTTACATTACCAGTAAAGAATTTAGTTAAGCAGATATCGGGAATTGATGTAAGTATTTTACTAATGATCTCCGTCTCACAAGAAGGAGTGGCGAGAGAAGAATAGGAAATAGAAGTATCGCAAAGGTAATGACCGTCTTTTATTGGTTTGCAACCATTTAAGTTATCTAGTTTGCAGTATGTGGACTTATCTTTACTTATTCCTAAGTATTTAGAAGAAGGTATGATAGTAGTATAAGAGACTGGATCCTTAGGGCTGTAAGGCGCCGGACAAGGTAAGTTATGATATAAGAGAAAATTAGTTGGATTCACTAAAGGTATTTCGAGTACGAATACTATTTTATTCTCGCTTAAATAGCATGAAACAGAGGATACATTAATAATGTTTTGAATATTAATCAGGTTTAAAAGAACAGGCAGTCGTCGAGGACTGGGAATGAATTTGTAATTTTTATTTAGTTCATCGTAGAGTTCTTTAGGTGTTAGAACTGTGGGGTATAGAATATTTGATTTGCTGAATAGTATCGCATTAACAAGGTCTTCTACTTTAAAAGATAATGTTAAGAGACTATTCTCGATCATTGAGGTTAGTTCTACTATGCGGGATCTGATATTTAATTCGTTGGTCAAATACGTTAAATTTCGAACATCTATGTACAAGGCGTCAATGGCAACATTTAATTCATGTTCGTTGGATTTTATGGTTTGGATGGTTTCATTAAATGTGTTAAGGGTAGAGGAAGTTATGAGAATATTTTGTTCTACAAGGGATGCTAATTTCTTCTGATCGGACTGAACTTCTTGAATCGCTTTATCGTATCGCGAAGCATCATCTTCATCCATGGTTCCGAATAACTTTTTGGATAGTGTACCGACGATGCCTAGAAGGGCTCCTCTTTTGACTTTGTTAGAAGTGAGATATAGAATGGCATCGCTATCACGAGTTATATCTTCGTAACGAGTTATTAGAGGTTGAAAGAGGTTGTAGCATTCTACGTTATTTAAGATTCCAGAGTTTTCACAGAGTGATTTAGAGGCATTAAGAACATAATATAAATTATTAATATGTGGTTTTATATATGATATATCCACAGGGATGATTACATTAAGGTTACTATCTATTAAGTTTAAAGACCCCAGAGGGTCAAAGTAAATTCCTGAATTGTTCGTCAGGGGCTCGATGAGTTCTTGGCTCAAGATTCCCGAAGTAGAAATACTGTAATGAAAGTACAACTAGTATTAGTTTTACTGATTTTGAAATAATTTACTTTATCATAAGTTGAGGTTAGCTTTCAGCTCTATGAGCTAATTTTAGTTGATCGTAGTGGTGAATCACATGACGTCTATTTATGAGCAAGGTTAGTGTATTTCTACCATTAATTTTAACCACCTTGTAAGGTCCTTTCCAGATCGGTGAAAGGGCTTTACGAAGGCGTACATGATTCTTGAGATAGACGTAATCTCCAACTCCATATTGAACTGGACGGGAGTGAGCATCGTAATAGCGTTTAGATCTTTCTTTAGATATTTGAATGTTTTCTAGAGCTTTCTCTCTTGACAATTTTAGCCGATGATTGAGTGCCTTTACATACTCTGGGTATGTAAGGTCTGCCCTTAATTCATAAACAGAATCAGGTATGAAGGCTTTCTGACCAAACACGAGTTCGTATGGCGTGAAGTTCGTTGTGCAATGAACAGCTGTATTATAGGCCAACATTGCGGTGTAGACGTATTTGTGCCAATTTGATTGGTTTTCGTTTACGTATGACTTTAAGTATTCCTTAAGAGTGGAGTGGCTCCTTTCGAGAGCACCTTGGGTTTGTGGATGATATGGAGAAGACCATAGTTGTTTGATTTTAAGGAAATCACACGTTTTCTTAAATAATTCTGCTGTGAAGTTGGTGCCTTGGTCAGTTAAGATCGATTTAGGAATGCCAAAGATTGAGATAAAGTGTACCAGACATTCACATGTATCTTCTGCTGTAGCATTAGACACTGGATAGGCGAGGGAGAATTTTGTTAGGTCATCTTGTAGAGTGAGAATGAATTTTAGGTTAGTTAGACCTGCTTCGGGTAATGGACCTACAAGATCAAGGCTTAATCGTTCAAAGGGTTTAGTAGAAGTAGTAGTGATTTGCATTGGGGATCTATTTATCTGTCGTAGAGCTTTATTGCTCTGGCATAGTGAACAATTTCTTACATATGTATCTATATCGCTACGCATGTTTTTCCAGTAATATCTTTCCCTGATTCTGTTAAACATGCGGCCTGATCCTAAATGGCCAGCGATAGGAATATCGTGATTTTCTCTGAGTATTTTTGCTATCTCAGAAGGAGTGGGGAAAATTGTAGTATTGCGGTAAATATGAACTGGGACTTGTGAATTATTGAATATGTAGCAGAACATATTATATATTTTTATCCAGGTGTATTTATCAAATGGGTTTCGGAAATCTGTAATGGCGAAACCACAATCAATTTCGGGATTTAGCAGTATTTTGGATTTAAGGTTAAGTAGTGATTTAAATATATCCTGATATGAGCTGTTACTAAAATGGTAAACTTTTGTGAATAAGAAGTATATTTTCTTTTCTTTATGGGTAAAAGAGATAGTGGAGTATAAGGTTCTCTCTTGATTTAATATAGTTTGAGAGTTTTCCATTTCGCTTAGTATTTCTTCTATATATGGATTTGAGTTATCTAAATCTATGGAGGTAGGTATTACAATAATTTTGTTGTTGCATTTTAATATGCTATCATTATATTCGTGAACTATTGCATTGCTATTAAATTGTTTATTGGACATTGTTTTTAGGAAGTTACTATAGTTTTCGTCTAAAGGAGTACTAGTGTCAGGAGGAGAGGCATTAAGGGGAGGAGAAGTAGAAGAACTAGGAACACTAGCAGGATTTGGAATACCAGAGGGTCCTGGTATTGGTTCAGGAGATTCTGCATCAGGATTTAGTGGAGTGATCTGTAATTCAGGACCAAGAATTTCTAGTATATCATCATCATTCTCTAGCAAGTCTACAGAGGGTATATCGTAGGAATCTAGAGGTTCGGAAGGCAGTTCTATGTCGAGGTCGTCTAAAGTCAACGATGAAAAGGTAGGAGAGGGAGACTGGCGGTTCAATCCGGAAGTAGAAGGAATAGGATTGTCGTAAGGGTTTTGAATTGGGTTTACAGGAAATCTGGATAATGCATCAGCGTTGCTGTTAATTACTCCCTTTTTGTATTCGATCTTATAATCAAATTCTTCTAGTTTCAGACGCCATCGGACTAGACGTGAACCGGGATCTTTGCAATTGAATAACCATTTTAAAGGTCTATGGTCCGTGACAATTGTAAATTTGTAGCCATATAAATAGGGTCGGAATACTTTGGTACCAAATACTATGGCCAAACATTCTTTTTCTGTGGTGGAGTAGTTTACTTCGGCTTTGTTGAGTGTTCTAGACGCATACGCAATCGGACGGTCTTTTCCAATATCCCCCTTTTTTTTTTTTTTTTTTTTTTTTATCGTGCGAAAAATCCCCACGGATACCACCTCCACGGAGCCGGTGGAGGCGGTTATGTCGGACTCGAACCGACTAAAACGCACGCCGTCTTGGGTCCTTGGTTGCCGGAGGTGAGATTGCCAAAAGCATATCTCTCGCACCCCGGCAGACCCAGGACCATCTCTTTCGAGATGGCCCCCTTCGGGTTGTGGGGACCAAAATGTCCCCATCTAGCCCCGGTTACGGGGAGGCGCACTTTGCGCCGCCGCCGCGGCCTGCTTCTGCTAGGGTGACAGGCGGCTCCACCGGTCACCCCCAGGCCAGCGCTCATGGAGGACGGAGGTCGTTCTGCGACCTCCGACGTCCGGTTCGCCTTCGCTCTGCACGGGCTTCCCGGGCCCGGAGTCTGGTCCGGACCCGACCGGCCGCCTCCTTCTCGAGCATTACTTGCTCGCAGAAGGAGGCGGCCGCACCCCAAGCGTTTGCGCATCGTACCATCGCTGTGAGCAATGTGACGAGTGTGAGGACTCCCACCCCTAGAGCCGCCACTAGGACCCGCCTCGGCGTGTCCCACGCCGGGTTCCAATATCCCCTTGAGACAAGATAGCGGATATAGCATAGTTTGAGGCGTCACAAGTAAGAACAAATGGTTCAGCAAAGTTAGGATAGATGAGGATCGGTGCGGATGCTAGTTTTCGTTTCAAGTCTTCAAACGCTATTTGTTGTTCATTAGACCAATTAAAGAATGTGTCTTTCTTTAGTAATGTAGTCAAGGGTTTTGCGATTTTGGAAAAGTCTGGAATGAAACGCCGATAGTAAGATACGAGACCTAGAAATGATTTTACGTCTTTGGGACATTTAGGAACTGGGAATTGAGACACTGCACGGGTTTTTCCAGGATTCGGACTAACTCCTTCGTCACTTATTACGTGACCAAGATAACAGACTTCTTTGCGTAGGAATTCGCACTTGTCAGGCTGTAATTTGAGATTATGTTGACGCAGTCTGTCAAAGATTTTGGATAGTTTGTCACAGTGGGAAATAAGATCATGGCTGTATATGACTATGTCGTCGAGATAAACATAGCAATGGACACCTTGTAGACCAGCGAGGGCTGTATTCATGAGCCGTTGAAATGTCGCGGGAGCGTTTTTAAGCCCAAAAGGCATCCTTTGGAATTGGAAATGACCTTGGGGAACAGTGAAAGCAGTCTTGGAGGCATCTCTTTCAGAGATAGCAATTTGATGAAACCCAGAGCAAAGATCGAGAGTGGAGAAATATTTACTATGTCCCAATTGATCTAATATTTCATTTATTTGAGGTATCGGGTAATTCTCCCCAATGGTTATATCGTTTAATTTTCTGTAGTCGATAACGATTCTCCATTTCTTCTGTCCAGAAGAGTCGATTTTCTTAGGGACAATCCATATTGGGAAAGACCAAGGAGAAACGGAAGGTTTGATTATGTCTTGGGAAAGCATTTTCGAGATTTGTGTATCGACTTCTTTTTTATGGATTTCGGGGAATCTATATGATTTTACGTTAATGGGTTCCGAAGGGGATGTATTTATTTCATGTTGTAGCAAGTCAGTGGTCGACAATTTGTCGTGGGGAAGGTGGAATATGTCGGAGTACCGTGAACAAATGTCTAGAAGATGGGACTTTTCCTCCTCATTGAGGTGATTTATTCGCAGCATATTTAGTACTTCATCCCTTCTATCCATGGATGATTTGGGTGAACTAGAAATACTAGACTGGAGAGAGGCGATTTCGAGAGGTTGTAGTTTTATTTTTATATCTGAAGATACGGTGACTGGTTTTTCGGAAATGTTGACTACTGATATATTAACTCTATTGTTTCTTTTGACTTTGACAACACAGTTAGCAACTAAGAGTGAGTCAGAAATGTGTTGATCTAGAACGAGTCCTTCGCGGCACTCGGGGTTATCCACTGTGCATTCTATTATTGTTTCAGAACGAGGCAGAATGTTATAGATGGGTTGGCTGTATTTTAGTTTAATCACAATATGTCGGATTTGGAGCGATGACCCGTTGTAGTTAATTATTGCATCGAGGTTGTCTAAAAGGTCGGTTCCAATTATACCATCGTAATTTAGATCTATTTCTTTAATTACGTGAAATCGGTGTGTTAGCTCAGGTTCGTTTAAGAATAATTGCAATTGAAAGTGACCTAAAGTGGGCATGGTTTCTGTGTTGGTATTAATTCCTTTAAGTTGAATGATATCTGGTTCAAGGATTGGCATGCTTTTGATTGACTGTTCTTTTATCAAACTAACGCAGGAACCTGTATCAATTAAAAAGGTAAGTTCACGACTATTCACTTGAGTGTTGAGGACTACATAAGGTAAGTATCTTTTCGTGGAGTTGGAAGTGATTTCGTATATATTATTTTGATAATTGTCTTTTGTTTCAGGTTTTGAGGATGAAAATGACGTTGAATTAGATTCTAAGTTTTTCACGTGATTTGTTGTAGAAGGAACTGGCGATTGGTAAGATTTAGTGGATATAGAAGGGTTTGTAGTCGTAGATGATTCGGTAGGTACAGGATGTTCAACGGGTGCTGGGGGTTTGGCAGAGGCAGTGGATTTAGTAGAGGCAGTGGATTTAGTAGAGGCAGTGGATTTAGTAGAGGCAGTGGATTTAGTAGAGGCAGTGGATTTAGTAGAGGCAGTGGATTTAGTAGAGGCAGTGGATTTAGTAGAGGCAGTGGATTTAGTAGAGGCAGTGGATTTAGTAGAGGCAGTGGATTTAGTAGAGGCAGTGGATTTAGTAGAGGCAGTGGATTTAGTAGAGACAGTGGATTTAGTAGTGGTGCCATTGACGTCTAAGGAGTTGTTCTTTTGTTGAGGTCTCACGAGACACCGCCGTGAGCCTGTTATTCGTTTAAATGACCTTGATCATCTTGGTTTTGGTTGGAGTCCTCGTTCACGTTGTGAACGCGGGGTTGTTGCCGGTTTGATTGGCCCGGAGGATTATTATTTTGGGTAGGAGATTGTTGGTTTTTAGCGCGGTTATTATTATATTCGCGCTTTCGGCACTCTTCAATCGAGTGACCTATGTTTTTGCAATGTCTGCAAATTTTGGGGTCGCCTTTAGGGTCTGTTTTTACATTGTTAACGTTTTGGCGACGTTGGGGGTTTGAGGTATTATTTTGATTTTGGTTATTCGAAGCGTTTCTTTTATACATTATTTTTTGTATTTTTTCCTCAGAGATGGCGAAACTTATTGCTTCGTTTAGATTTCGGGGAGATTTGCATCTAATAATGTTTGAGATGCGTGGTATTAGTCCAATAAGGAAGTGATGGAGAGCCAGGTCTTCCATGGCCGCGGTACGGCCTGGTGCCTCTTTGGCTTTTGTGAGAACGATTTCTGTTAGCAGTTGTGAAAGACATTCCTCGATTCTAAAACCGAATTGACTTACAGTCTCGTTAGCGGCTTGCTTGCTTTCTTGCAGTTCCGCTAAAAGATGTGAATAGTGTTTAGTGTCTGCAAATTGAGTTTTTAGGAATAACTTCAGTTGTTCCCATTGAGTAAAAGCTTTAATTGAGCTAGCGATCTCGGCTTTCCCTTGCAATTGACTTAGAATGTATCGGAATAGTATGGGCTTTTGTTCGGTGTTAGCGAGCTCATAGGCGTTGTTGCAATTTGCTAGAAAAGAGTTCAAAGTTTGTCTATCGCCATTATATGGTTTTATAAATTTAAATAAAGTATTTAAGTCGATGTTGAGTGGTTGTATTGGTATGGATTTACTGGCTCCAGGTACAGATGTTTGAGCTGTGGCCGCAGCTCCTGTGGCTACGGCTGCCTCTTTAGTGCTCATTTTCTAATTTAGTTAAAATACACAACGAAATTGATAAGAATACACAGGTAAAATACACAGAATTTAAATATAGTACACAGAAAACAAAAATACAACACACAAAAACAATTGGTAAATAAAAAAACGAATAAGCAAATAGACAGATTACTGTTCCTTCTTTTTTGAAGTCGGATAAAAGATTCAGTGATCTAAAAATAGACGCGCACAAAGTTAGTACAAAGTTCACTTAAGCGCGAGTGTCCGGCGTCTGGAACTGATAAGAGCGGCGCACAAAGATTCGGCGAATTAGCGGATGTTATGACTACACGCGTATGGTGTACTTCACTGCACTAGACATCAAATCTGCACTTACAGAATACTGATGATGATGATGTGGGGTGAATACATGTTCACCTTACTGGGTACTTATGGGTTTGCAGGACCGGTGTATTCCCTTCTTAGGGAATGCCAACACGTACTCAGCACGGCTCAGCAAGACACAGCACAGCACACAGCACGCGATCACTCGCGGGATACGGAGAATACACTCACTTATAGTATGTTCACAATTTGCGCGTTTTACGGATATCGGAGGGGTAACCAGGATTTATAAAATCCCTTTCCGCTGCCACCAATGTTACGGGAGACTTTGGAGTTCGCTTTTTAAAAAAAAGATTTAATTGATTTCACTGGTATATTACTTTTAAACACACAAATTAAAATAATTATTGAGAACTGGTAGATTTAGGAGATAGAAGAGTTCGCGGTCAGAGTTGAGACGAGACTGAGGCTCAAGTCCGGCGGATCTTGGGACTGAGCAAAAGTGCTGACTTGAACAGTAGGACGGGGCGAGAGCTGACACAGCCCTTTCGCTAACATTAGGGATCCGTAACAGTACGCTGACGAGACGTCTGACAGTTCTCTGAATGTCAGTGTCACTCGGCTGTCAGCTATACGTCACGGGTCACGCCACTATATGTACCTATGCGACACGACGTGGCATATTTACGTGGCAGATAATTATTTGAACGTCGTTTTTCTTCTCCGCCCTACACAAACCATTAAACTAAGTCATGCACAAGTGCACCGTGTTCCCAAAGGATGAACACTCAGCATACACTGCGATGGGTATCAGCCACCACAACACTGATTTTCAGTGCCACCCTTACATTAAGTGCATACATTACGCTAACGCCGTCATGCAGTATTGCAACTCAAAATCAAGAGGAAGAACATAATACGCATCTAAAAGGTATGTAATGTCGTAAAGATTTTGTTCAATAATACAACAATAAATACAAAAAAATAAAAAAAAAATAATCTTGGATCGAGGACAAGCCCAAGGTACCTCATTTCAGACTTGACCTCGATCCGGGTGCCACTCACTACGATGTGGGAGTCCGCCGGTGGCGCTCGCCGAGGGCCATGGAAACAAATGGCCTCCGACTTGTTGAGCGCCACCTCGAGTCCCAGCATCGTTATTCGCCGCACGACCATGGCCACCGACGCAGTGGCGAGGCGCGCGGCGTCCTCATAGGTCGCCCCCCGGGCAGTAACCAACGTGTCGTCTGCGTAGCAGGTCACGTTGGCGCCCGGGAGGCGAGCTCCTCGGAGTACCCAGTCGTACCCGATGTTCCACAAGAGGGGCCCTAACACTGACCCCTGCGGAACACCGCGGCACATGGCCCACCTGTGAAGGCTGCCACCCTCTCCTGGGTACTCCACGTACCGCTCCGATAGGTAGGCGCCGACAATCCTGCGGAGGTAGGGAGGCACATCATGGTATTTGAGCGCCTCCCGTATGCACTCCCAGGGCAGGGTATGCCCTCGCGTCTGGGACTCACCACGTGCTGGCCCGTGGAGACATCGTAACGGATGTACCGATGATCCGTTAGATTCTCCACGTCGTCGTCCAGGACTCGCCAGTCCCGGACTGCCAGTGCGACGGCAGGGGTCGTGAACGTGATGTCCACGATGGACCTCCCCTGCTGTGTCACGTACGTGTCGACCGACCCACGGTTACTGATCGTCAGGCCGGTCGTCGTGGCCCACTCTTCCAGCAACCGGCCGCGTTCGTCGGCTGCGGCCGCGGGGCAACCCCAAGCCGTGGAATGGGCATTGAAGTCCCCGGCGACCACCGCCAGACGGGGTGAGATTTGCCCCAGCAGGGCACCCACCACGTCCAGCGCCGTCTCGAACTCGGCCAGTCTCATGCTGGGAGGGAAGTACACCGCAATGATGATGTACCTCCCCCACCCACAGGCCACGAAGCCCCTCCCCCTGGAAATGAGGGAGGGGGGCGCCACTCTCTGTGTCCCAGACGCGATAACGCACACCGACCCGTCCGTGTCCCCCAGCCACAGACCGTGAGGAGGGACGAAGTACGGGTCGGAAACAATCGCCATATCAATGGCCCACTCCGCCATGGACTGCAGGAGGAGGTCCTGCGCCCGGGCGCAGTTGTTTAAGTTCGCCTGGAGGAAGCGAAGGGGGATACCGTCCATTACGGTTCCATCGCTTCCTCTCGCCCTTGCGGGGGCGTCGCTGTCACGGGAACTGGGGCAGCCGGGGTCCTTCCGGCCGCCCTTTTGCCCTTTCTGGGCTTTGTCCCGCGGCATGCTTTGCCGCCTACTATGTGGTTGCTCGGTCCACCACCCATTGCTGCGCAGATGACGCAGTGGGGGTCGGCCGAGCATGCCGCGGCTTTGTGGCCAGGACGACCGCAGCGGTAGCAGATTTCACCGCGGTCGTCCTGTGAGGTGCACTGTGACCTGACGTGTCCTGACATCAGGCACCGGAAGCACCTCATGGGTCTTCGCTCAAGCAGAGTTACTTGAGCAGAGACCCAGCCCACTTTTAGACGCCCAGAGGCCACTTTCATGGCCGATTCCACGGGGCAGCTCACCACCACCGTGCCACTCCCCCTCAACGTCCGGCGAATCTCGCCGACCTTGACGTTCAGGGGAGGGCAGCCTCCGCGGCGCGCGACTGCGTCAGCCACCTCCTCCCTCGTCACAGAGTCATCCAGACCAGCAATGCGCAAGTCTGCGCACTTGACTGGCCTGGATACGTTCGCCGTCTCAGAGCCGAGCACCTCCCGGAGGCGCGCCGCCAGCCTATCGGCCTTCTCACCGCTGGAGTCACCGGCCACCTCCAATATGGTAGCACCGGTCTGCGCCTTCTTAAAGTTCATCTGGGGGATGTCGAAGTCCTGCAGGTCAACCTGCGACTTCAACCCCCGGATGACGTCCGCGTACGTAGCGCCCTTTTCTGAGGCCTCCGGCAGCAGCGTTATCACTACTGCCGAAGAGCGGGGTGCACGCGGTCCCTTCCTCTTGCGTGTACGCCTCTTCTTCTTAGAAGAAGAGGGTGCAGAGGAAGCTGCAGTACGGGCCGACGTGCTAGCCTTTTGGACAGCAGCCGGCGCTCCAGCCTTCTTCGTTTTCGGCCGCTTGGCTACCGTCACCCACCCCTCGTCCATTGACGACGGGGCAGGCGGCAGCGGCCTCGGCTCGCTCTCCTTGGGGGTGCTCCTCTTCCTCTTTCCCTTTCCCTTCGACGAACCCGCTTTCGGGGGAAGGGGCGGCGCCGACGACTTAGAAGGAGGCGGTGGTGATGGCTGCGGGAGAGCCGATGGACCGGGTTTTGGGTCGGCCTTGCGCCTGGCATCAGAGGCTAGGGGCGGGCGGAGGCGTGGCTCCGGCAGGAGTCTGGGCTCCAAGCCCGCCCACCTCGCGTCCACTGCGGACAGCACGCGGTCCATGATGGCCCGCGACATCTCCTTTCTCTTGGACCCGCCTGATGGCCACGGCCAACTCCGCCGTTGTGACCTGCGGCACCTCCGTCACGACCTCCTCTCTGCGCGCCGGAGCCATCACCGGGGGAACGAACCCCTCCTCCCCCTGTGGAAACAGGCAGGAGATAACCTCCCCCAGCACTCTCGGCTCCAGGCACTCCGTGATCGGAGGCGCCCATGGACGGAGCTTAGCCCTGACCGCCTTGTAGGGCCGCCCCCAGGGGTCCCGGTCAAGGGTGGCTAATAGAGACGCCCTCGAAGCTTCCTTCGCGTCCCCTATTGCCACCCCGAGGGACTGAGCGCACGACCGGTAGTCGGCGTACAGCTGCGCCTCCTCCACCGGTACCCGCCGCGCCCTGCGGCGGTACCGGGTGTACCGGCGACGTTTCGCGACACACAGAGATCGCAGTTCAGCGATCTCCGGCGTCCACCAGTACACCTTCCGGTTGGGGAGTCGAGGCTTGGCCCGAGGCATGCACGCGTCGCAGATTTGCGACGCGGCGCTCCCGAACCATTCGGCCTCCTCCTCGACTCCTGCTTCCGCCGGAGGAGTCGCCCATGACTGGACGATCGACGCCAGCTTCAACGCCTCCCGGTCTATGCACCCCAGGACCCACCTCTTGGCGGACGGCCCCTCGCGTCTGGGACTCACCACGTGCTGGCCCGTGGAGACATCGTAACGGATGTACCGATGATCCGTTAGATTCTCCACGTCGTCGTCCAGGACTCGCCAGTCCCGGACTGCCAGTGCGACGGCAGGGGTCGTGAACGTGATGTCCACGATGGACCTCCCCTGCTGTGTCACGTACGTGTCGACCGACCCACGGTTACTGATCGTCAGGCCGGTCGTCGTGGCCCACTCTTCCAGCAACCGGCCGCGTTCGTCGGCTGCGGCCGCGGGGCAACCCCAAGCCGTGGAATGGGCATTGAAGTCCCCGGCGACCACCGCCAGACGGGGTGAGATTTGCCCCAGCAGGGCACCCACCACGTCCAGCGCCGTCTCGAACTCGGCCAGTCTCATGCTGGGAGGGAAGTACACCGCAATGATGATGTACCTCCCCCACCCACAGGCCACGAAGCCCCTCCCCCTGGAAATGAGGGAGGGGGGCGCCACTCTCTGTGTCCCAGACGCGATAACGCACACCGACCCGTCCGTGTCCCCCAGCCACAGACCGTGAGGAGGGACGAAGTACGGGTCGGAAACAATCGCCATATCAATGGCCCACTCCGCCATGGACTGCAGGAGGAGGTCCTGCGCCCGGGCGCAGTTGTTTAAGTTCGCCTGGAGGAAGCGAAGGGGGATACCGTCCATTACGGTTCCATCGCTTCCTCTCGCCCTTGCGGGGGCGTCGCTGTCACGGGAACTGGGGCAGCCGGGGTCCTTCCGGCCGCCCTTTTGCCCTTTCTGGGCTTTGTCCCGCGGCATGCTTTGCCGCCTACTATGTGGTTGCTCGGTCCACCACCCATTGCTGCGCAGATGACGCAGTGGGGGTCGGCCGAGCATGCCGCGGCTTTGTGGCCAGGACGACCGCAGCGGTAGCAGATTTCACCGCGGTCGTCCTGTGAGGTGCACTGTGACCTGACGTGTCCTGACATCAGGCACCGGAAGCACCTCATGGGTCTTCGCTCAAGCAGAGTTACTTGAGCAGAGACCCAGCCCACTTTTAGACGCCCAGAGGCCACTTTCATGGCCGATTCCACGGGGCAGCTCACCACCACCGTGCCACTCCCCCTCAACGTCCGGCGAATCTCGCCGACCTTGACGTTCAGGGGAGGGCAGCCTCCGCGGCGCGCGACTGCGTCAGCCACCTCCTCCCTCGTCACAGAGTCATCCAGACCAGCAATGCGCAAGTCTGCGCACTTGACTGGCCTGGATACGTTCGCCGTCTCAGAGCCGAGCACCTCCCGGAGGCGCGCCGCCAGCCTATCGGCCTTCTCACCGCTGGAGTCACCGGCCACCTCCAATATGGTAGCACCGGTCTGCGCCTTCTTAAAGTTCATCTGGGGGATGTCGAAGTCCTGCAGGTCAACCTGCGACTTCAACCCCCGGATGACGTCCGCGTACGTAGCGCCCTTTTCTGAGGCCTCCGGCAGCAGCGTTATCACTACTGCCGAAGAGCGGGGTGCACGCGGTCCCTTCCTCTTGCGTGTACGCCTCTTCTTCTTAGAAGAAGAGGGTGCAGAGGAAGCTGCAGTACGGGCCGACGTGCTAGCCTTTTGGACAGCAGCCGGCGCTCCAGCCTTCTTCTTTTTCGGCCGCTTGGCTACCGTCACCCACCCCTCGTCCATTGACGACGGGGCAGGCGGCAGCGGCCTCGGCTCGCTCTCCTTGGGGGTGCTCCTCTTCCCCTTTCCCTTTCCCTTCGACGAACCCGCTTTCGGGGGAAGGGGCGGCGCCGACGACTTAGAAGGAGGCGGTGGTGATGGCTGCGGGAGAGCCGATGGACCGGGTTTTGGGTCGGCCTTGCGCCTGGCATCAGAGGCTAGGGGCGGGCGGAGGCGTGGCTCCGGCAGGAGTCTGGGCTCCAAGCCCGCCCACCTCGCGTCCACTGCGGACAGCACGCGGTCCATGATGGCCCGCGACATCTCCTCCAGTGGAGCCACAGCGGCTGGTTGCGCCGCTGTCTTCTCCTCCCGGAGGAAACGAACCTCCATTCGAAGCCTCTCCACCTCCGCCCGAAGAGTGGCCACCTCGTCGTTGACATTACGGCTGTTCGACCCATAAATATATTTACGTTTTGTTAAATTATTATTGTGGTAGGCAACACAATTTTTAGTGTCAAATAGATAATCATACGAACCACACGTCTTTCATTTTCTCACAAGCAAATCACGCAAAACAAAACCTTATTGTCTCAACATATGGTCCAAATTCGAGCCGCATACCGCGCAGTGAGCCGAGCGCCCGACTACTTGCCAGCCGGCCGCCCGAGAACAATTATAGACTCGAGATAATACAGGTTATTAGTGCAACTGTGCAAGTTTATAACAAAATACAAAACTAATAGGTTTTATAACGTTTGCTACGTTTGATTGTGACAAAACTTATTGGAAATTACGTGACATTACAATGGCTACGGAAGTGCAACAAGCGTTAAAAGTTGTGGGAAACATAGCTAAGAACTTGAGTAACACGCAAGCAAATTTGAAAAAGTGCCCTAAGTCTAGATTAACTAGAAATTACATTGAAGCACGCATCAAATGTGTCGAAGATTATTGGGCGATCTATCAACAGACTTACAATGTAATAATAAGCAAGATGTCGGATGAGGACGCCAAAGTACCTTATATTGCAAATAATGAATTTTATGAACATGAAGAGTTGTATATTACGTTGAAGTCGAATCTTATGAACTTGTTGAAACCTGTAGAAGTTAGTGAAGATACCTTTAGTGCACCAATACCCAGTGGTCCTCAGCAGCCGCGCGTGATGTTACCCAAAATTCAAATACCTACATTTAGTGGACAGTATGAAGAGTGGATGTCCTTCCATGACCTTTTTAATACACTTGTACATATGAACAAATCCCTTAGTAATGTGCAAAAATTACATTATTTAAAAACAAGTGTTACGGGAGAAGCTGCTTCTATACTGAAACATATACAAGTAACGGATTCAAACTATGACAAGGCATGGGATATGTTGAAAACAAGGTATGATAACAAACGCATCACTACTAACACTGTAATGAGAAGATTATTTTCACAAAAGAAAATATTGGTAAACAGTTCGAGTGCCATTAAGAACTTACTAGACACCACTTTTGAATGTTTACATCATCTTAACAACATGGATGTGAGTACTAAAAATTGGGATCCAATAATAATATTCGTTATGGTGCAGAAATTAGATATTGAGACTCATAAATATTGGGAAGAACATGTAAGCAACAATTGTGTAGATACCAATTGTCTACCCTCGCTTGAAATGTTTGAAAAGTTTTTGGAAAGCCGTTTTCGCACATTGGAGCTTACAGAACCAGTCAAACAGAGATCAACCACTGTCCCCATACGAGAAAAGACGTTTCACAGTGCAACTAATGAGAATGACAAGGCATGCAAAATGTGTAATGAAAGTCACACACTAAGCCATTGTAAAGTATTTGCAAAGAAAACACCATTACAGAGGAGCGAATTCTGTAAGACAAACAATCTGTGCTTCAACTGCCTCTCATCAGGACACTCTGTCAGGCAGTGTCGCATACCAACATGCTGCCGAATATGCAAAAGACGTCACCACAGCCTTCTTCACGAAAGGGATGAGAACAACACAACCATAACGGGCAACGTCGAGTGTACAAAGAGTGATCAACCCGGAATGGTTTTACATACAAATGTGGAGAAGATAGAAGAAGATATGACACTCGTGGCGTCTCATATTTCAAGCAAACAAACAACAGCATTATTGGCCACAGCAATGGTACAAGTATGCAGCGAGGACAATTACAAGGTAACTCTACGTGCTTTGATCGATCAGGGCTCACAAGCGAGCTTCATAAGCGAACGAGCAGCACAGTTAATCAAGGCTAAGCGCTATCCAATAAGAGGCACAGTCGTTGGTGTGGGATCAACTAGAGCAGATATCAAACATGTAGTGCAGCTTAAGCTGCAATCAAAATATGAACCATTTGACATAGATGTTAAAACATATGTCATGTCAAAACAACTTACTACCAAAATACCATCCCACACAATCCAAACAAGCAATTGGCATCATCTAGATGGACTAGTCCTGGCTGACCCAAGCTACTACAAACCAGGTTCCATTGATCTACTTTTAGGTGTTGATGTGTATGCTCAGATAGTGCAAAATGAGTTGATTAAGGGTCCATCAGGGTCTCCATGTGCTCACAAGACAACCCTGGGCTGGATTTTATTTGGCAAAATTGAAGATAAACAACCAATTGATTCTATTCTCGTCATGCATCACCAGATCGTAACCGATGATTTCTTAAAAACACTATGGGAAGTAGATCAAGACACACAAAGAAAGTATACAAAGGAAGAACAAAAATGTGAAGCCTTTTATGAAGAAACATATAAAAGAAATAGCAGTGGTAAGTACGTGGTCAGACTGCCCTTCCGTACCATGAGTCCTGTAACTCCAAGTGGAAACTCTAGAGATATAGCTATGAAGCGATTGATTCAACAAGAAAGAAGATTACAACAAACACCTGAGTTACAAATGGAATATGACAAGGTTTTAGAAGAATACATTACAATGGGACACATGACGGAGGTGCCAAGAGAGGAAATACATAAACCTTCTGTTTATTTACCACACCATGCCGTAATAAAAGCGGACAAGGAGACCACAAAGGTACGTGTAGTTTTTGATGCATCATGTAAGTACAACCATGGGCTTTCTTTAAATGACGAACTGATGGTTGGACCAGTACTGCAGGAAGACATGAGAAGTATCTTGATGAGATGGCGCATGCACAAGGTATGCTTCGCAAGTGACGTCACAAAGATGTACCGAATGGTCATGTTAGATGAACAAGACTCAGATTACCACCGAATACTATGGCGTCGCAACAGGCACAACTTCAATGAAGGAGCAGATATCAAGGACTATAGATTACGTACAGTCACGTTTGGTACAGCATCAGCCCCTTATCTCGCCGTGAAGACATTGATGAAACTGGCAGAAGATGAAGGAGAACCCTACCCTGAAGCGGCTAGAATAATTCGAGAAGACTTCTATGTTGATGATCTGACTTCAGGCTCTGACACAACCGAAGAAGCAATCCAGGTCAGTCAGCAAATAATTGATATCCTACAACGTGGCGGTTTCGAACTCCAAAAATGGGCCTCTAATGATACCGAGTTTCTAAAGTCGATGGACATCAACAAAATCACCACCAGGGCGAACCTAGATATTAAATTGGATGGCATTATCAAAGCTCTAGGCCTGTCATGGAATCTTGGACATGATGAATTTCATTACCAACTACAATTGGAACCTATTGCAACCATAACAAAGAGAACTATATTATCAGATTTGCAAAAATTGTTTGACCCACTAGGGTGGATAGCACCAGCTATAGTACTGGCAAAAATATTAGTACAAAGACTGTGGCTGGAAGGAATTGGTTGGGACCAAGAAATTCCCAAGCAACTGATAGATCAGTGGAAATGTATCAGAGAAGACTTGAAGAATGTTAATAAGATTAAAATTATACGTTGGCTAAATACAATCAGCACCGAAAGCGAACTAGTCACATTGCATGGCTTCTGTGATGCGTCAGAAAGAGCATACGCTGCTGTTGTATACTGTCGTGTGCCAACGAAGGATGGAATTAAGACACACCTCGTGGCTGCCAGAACTAAGGTAGCTCCTGTTAAATCAATTTCACTACCAAGACTAGAATTGAGCGGAGCAGTATTACTATCAAAGTTATTACATAAAGCCAGCCAAGCTATGAGAATACCAGCACAACATATATATGCTTGGACAGATTCAACCATCGTTTTAGCATGGATTTTAGGAGAACCAAACCGGTGGAAACCATTTGTCGCAAACCGTGTTGTGGAGATACTGGAACAGATAAACAACAGTCAATGGTTTCATGTGCAGTCTTCTCATAACCCAGCTGATATAGCGTCAAGAGGTTTACCAATATCAGAATTACAGTACAACACTCTATAGTGGAACGGACCTGCCTGGCTTATGAGTGAAACCATAGAATTTGTAAGACCTCCAACACTGTCGACAGATATTGAGAGAAAGAAAACCGTACTTTCCCACATTCAGGTGACAGAATGTGAAGAGAAATGTATCAAATATGAAAATTTTGATTCACTTAGTGAATTATTGAGAGTAATAGTTCACTGTAAGAGGTTTCTGAACATGCAAAAGCAACCGGAAAGATTACAAGTTTCAATAACTGTAGAAGAAATGCAAACCGCTTTGGACTGTTGCATAAGGTCAGTACAAGAAGAGGAGTTTGCAGAGGAATTAAGAAGACTGAGAGAAGGGAAATCTGTAAAGAATACAAGTAAGTTGAAGTCATTAAACCCGTTTATAGATGAACGAAGTATCGTCAGAGTGGGCGGAAGGCTGCGAAACGCTGACACGGATGAAAACCTGAAACATCCCATTATATTAGGTAAGAGGAACCATCTCGTACCCCTGGTCCTGGCTGAAGCCCATCAGAAAACATTACATGGTGGAATTAAAATGATGATCACTTACCTGATGAGTACTTACTGGATCCTCGGCTGCAAGAGTCTGGTGAGGCAATACGTACGCAGATGCCTCATATGCGCAAGGCAGCGTGCTACTACTACACAACAACTAATGGGTGACTTACCTGAGTCTCGGGTGACCGCAGCACGTCCATTTTCTCGGAGTGGCGTCGACTTTGCTGGCCCGGTGTATGTGTTGAACGCCAAGGGAAGAGGAACCAAGACCAGCAAAGCATACATCTGTATATTCATCTGCATGGCTGTCAAGGCCATACACTTAGAGCTCGTTAGTGATCTAACTTCTGATGCTTTTATTGCTGCATTTAAGCGCTTCGTTGCCAAAAGAGGAAGGTGCAATGAAATATGGAGTGATAATGGTACTAATTTTGTAGCAGCCAATAAGGAGCTGTTTAAGATGTGGAAGGAAGCAGGTCTCGAAGTGCCTGGGCACATCACTGATCAATTGGCGACTGATGGCACGCAGTGGCACTTTACACCACCATACAGTCCAAATTTCGGAGGGCTCTGGGAAGCCGGAGTCAAATCAGTAAAACATCATCTTCGGAAAATTCTCAATTCGAATCTGACATTTGAGGAATTTAGTACTGTGCTCACCCAGATTGAAGCATGTCTAAATTCACGGCCATTGACACCGATATTAACAGAGGTAGACACGATCGATGACATACAGGTCATCACACCTGGACATTTTTTAGTTGGAGAAGCGCTGGTTACTGTCCCGGAACGTAGTCATGAAAATGCCAACGTAAACCTGTTGAGTAGATGGCAACATACTCAGAGATTGGTACAGACATTTTGGAAGCGGTGGCAGACTGAGTATTTGACTCAACTTAATCAACGGCCTAAATGGCTAAAGAAGACTCCAGAATTTGAAGTCGGTGATATAGTGCTTATGAGAGGTGAAAGCATGCCTCCTAGTAAGTGGCCACTAGCACGAGTCATGAACAAACACCCCGATGCAAATAATGTAACGCGAGTGTATACACTCCGTTGTAATGGTAAAATGGTTAAAAGGTCTATTTCAAGTTTATGTGCATTGCCAATTTGTACCAGTGACTAATGATTGTGTTTATAAATAGTTTGTTGTGTTTATTGACTGTGGGCATTCCACAAAATTATGTAAATAATTAACATTACTTTGTCCTGGCAATCACATGTATATAGTTCTCCTGAAGTGCCTGTATCACAGAACATTATATTATGTGATATTATAGGTTTGTTAGTAAAGGATGACAATGCCAACATATACCTACAATTGCATTATTAGAATGATTAGAAGTGAAATATTCTATTTGTTGTTTCTTTTCATAACTATTAATTTCGTGTAATTTCGGTTTAGTTTGAAATTCAAAATGTTTGTTTGTTTAAGACCAGTATGTACTTAACCTACCTGATGTTGATTCATAGGATAAAGATAGTGTATTCTTTGTTATTTCTATTTTCTTTGGTATGTATTCAATGTTCATCTCTCTAGAACGTTAAATATTTGTTAGTTTGTGCATTTATGTTTACTGTAATGTAAATTTACAAAAAGGGCTTACAGTCCTTTTGGTGGGCGGCATGTTCGACCCATAAATATATTTACGTTTTGTTAAATTATTATTGTGGTAGGCAACACAATTTTTAGTGTCAAATAGATAATCATACGAACCACACGTCTTTCATTTTCTCACAAGCAAATCACGCAAAACAAAACCTTATTGTCTCAACAACGGCCCTCAAGCACGGCTACGACATCAATGACATCGAATGCCGCATCCTTGAGGGCCTTTATGAAGCCACCCTTTAAGTTTTTCGACTTGCTGGCGACCTCCAGCACAAGGTCCATATTTCTACGGACCTTGGCCGCCAACTCATCTGTGGGCAGTTTCTCCCATGCAGGGTCCGCTGCTAACCTTCTAGAGGATCGCGACGCCACTGAAGACGATCGCGATCCTGCCACCGAACCCGGAAATTGGAACACCTCCGACTGGGGGTCCAACTCCTCGACGGCCAGACGTTTCGCGCGGGGTGACCGCGGGGACGCGGTCGACACCGCCGCACCCTGGAGGACCGGGGACGCGGTCTCCTCCTCGCTGCGCTGTCTTTTGTTAGTAGCGCTGCTTTCGCGCGACGAAGTCGCACTGAGATCCATGTCGGCTCCCGCCATGGAAGGCGCAGGTGTCGGAGGCCTCGACATCCTCGACAGCCTCACTGAACACCGACGGGTCTGTCCTTCGGGAACTTGGTCCCGGCACGACACTGCCATCTTCTCCTTGCGCTCACGCGCCTGTCGCTCGGGAGCTTGGTCCCGGCACGACTCATCCTCTCTGCCAGTGCTCGACATCGTCCTGAAAAGGACAGTGCCGATACAGACAGAGGACACCAAAGAACAGTATTACTGCTTGCCGCAAGATTAGCTTTTTCAGATTTAGTCACCCAACGTGCCACTCCGTTACGGTGGTCACGTTGGGGTCCAGGGCACACGACGGGGACGTACTGAAAAGCTCTTGGGGCGTGCCCCAACCTAACCTAACCTAACCTTTTTTTTTTTTTTTTTTTTTTCGTGGTGGAATGCGTTTAGGCACTTCGCGCACCCCCCGCGGGGGCAGGGGGTGGGCTTCGTGTGGGACTCCTAGCCTCTGAGGGAGGCCAGACTACCCACTAAACCACCACGGTGTCCGTCTTCACCACATATCGACGATGGCGGGAACAACATCTTCCGCCATCGTCGTGTGGGTCGCCTGCCACTGTTCGGCGGCAGGCCCGTCTCTGGTGCGGCAGAAGAGGAGTCCTTCTGCCACCCGCCTAGGCAAGGCACACGTGACACGACGTGCGCCTTCAACCTCGAGGCCTATGTAAGGGCAGCAGACGCCCCCGCGTCTACTGCCCGGCCCGGTTAGGGGGGGAGGAGTTGGTGGTACCGCCTCCTCCGAGCCCCGGTTCTCTTGCGGCGCTGTGGGAGGGAAAGGGGGTCACATTCCCTCTCCCTCTCCGCCGCCTCCTTCCGCGAGATAACCGTCTCGCAGAAGGTCTGAACCGCTGCCCACGTCTCATCGCCGCCGTCGACCATAGACAGAACTACGGCCGGCAGCGAGAGGTCCGTCCCCACTTCGGCGATGAGAGCACGGCGCTCCCCAGCCCACGCGGGGCACTCCTCTAGGGTGTGCTGCGCCGTGTCATCAACGCCGCCACAGTGGTGGCACCCACTGGTCGGCTCTCGTCCCACCCGGCACAGGTAGCTTCCGAAGCATCCATGCCCCGAAAGTACCTGCGCCATGCGGAACGTTACCGACCCCCGCGATCTGTCCATCCAGTCTCTGAGGACCGGACGGATCGCCTCGACGGTCCTGCTGCCGGCCGTGGGATTGGCCAGCCGCCGCTCCCACTCCCGGAGCATGAACCGTCTCACATGGAGCCTCCGCTCTCCCACCTCCGAAGGTGCCGGGAATTCACCCCGGCTCCGGGCCTCCTCGCGCCAATGATACACTGACGCGAGGACACCGGCCTCCAGCTCCCACGGAGGGGAGCCCGCCATAACGCAAGCCGCCTCGAATGAGATGGTGCGGTATCCTCTTATCGCCCCGGCGGCCATCACCCTCTGCGGACGTCGCAAGAGGGCGATGTTGTGTGCCTTCAGGGCGTCGACCCATACGGGGGCCCCGTATAGGGCCATCGACCGCACCACTCCCATGTACAGGAGGCGGCTGCTCGTCTGGGGTCCCCCTAGGTTCGGCATCAGCCGCCGAAGGGCGACGGCCGTGCCGAGCAGACGGGGGACCAGGCGGTTGAAATGAGCGCGGAAGCTCCATCGTGGATCGAGGACAAGCCCAAGGTACCTCATTTCAGACTTGACCTCGATCCGGGTGCCACTCACTACGATGTGGGAGTCCGCCGGTGGCGCTCGCCGAGGGCCATGGAAACAAATGGCCTCCGACTTGTTGGGCGCCACCTCGAGTCCCAGCATCGTTATTCGCCGCACGACCATGGCCACCGACGCAGTGGCGAGGCGCGCGGCGTCCTCATAGGTCGCCCCCCGGGCAGTAACCAACGTGTCGTCTGCGTAGCAGGTCACGTTGACGCCCGGGAGGCGAGCTCCTCGGAGTACCCAGTCGTACCCGATGTTCCACAAGAGGGGCCCTAACACTGACCCCTGCGGAACACCGCGGCACATGGCCCACCTGTGAAGGCTGGCACCCTCTCCTGGGTACTCCACGTACCGCTCCGATAGGTAGGCGCCGACAATCCTGCGGAGGTAGGGAGGCACATCATGGTATTTGAGCGCCTCCCGTATGCACTCCCAGGGCAGGGTATTGAACGCATTGGCGATGTCCAGTGACACCGCCAATAGCACCCCGCCCTTGCGGACCTCCTCTTGCGCCAGCGGGACATCGATGCCACAGCACAGTCTTGGTTGGGGTGTACTGTCCCCCTAGTAGAAGCCTCGCCGAGTTCGAGCAGTTGCTCCTTGAGGTCGGGGCTCTGCTGGTCGAAGTGCACCCCACCCCGGCTGTGGTGGCCGGGGATTTCAACGCTCATTCTAGGGCGTGGGGATCTCCGGAGACTGATGACCGGGGGGAGATGGTGATGGAGTGGGCGGTGTCCCAAGGCTTGGTGCTACTGAACCAGGGGGTGGTCCACACTCTAGTGCGGGCTCAGGGCAGATCGATTGTCGATCTTTCGTTCGCCAGTTCTGTCCTGGCCCGTCGTATCAACAACTGGCGGGTCGTCGGGGGGTTGGAGACCGCGTCGGACCATCGCTACATCCGGTTCGACATCGTCTCCCCCGCCTCGGCGGCTCGTGTGGAACTCGACCGCCCCTTGGCAGGGGAAGGTCCGCGGTGGCGACTCGGAACATTAGACCGCGAGCTGGCCAAAGAGGCGGCTATCGTCGAGCGGTGGGCTGCTGATGACAGCGGCCTTGACGTGGACGCGAGATGTGAGCGCCTCGTTGGAGCTCTGACTCGTGTCTGCGACGCGGCGATGCAGAGGGCGAGGCCTATTCCGCCCCGGAGGCAGGTGTACTGGTGGCGTCCCCACCTAGCCGGGCTGCGTACCGCAAGTTACGCGGCCCAGAGGCAGTACACCCGCAGCCGAAGGCGGGCTGTCAGAGACCTCGCCCGAGAAGAACAGCTGCACGCCGCGTATAGGGCCGCCCGTGAGGCCCTTAGCTCGGCGATCAAGGCCGCCAAGGAGGAGGCCTGGAGGGAGTGGCTCGAGAGCCTCGACCGAGACCCGTGGGGGCGCCCGTACAAGACTGTGAGTCAGAAACTCAAGCCATGGGCGCCTCCCCTCACCAGAACTCTCGAGCCGAATCTTCTGGGCCGTGTGGTCAGTTCCCTCTTCCCTGCGAGGGAGGAGTGGGTCCCACCGCGGATGGTGGCACCAAGCCAGGTGCCGGCAGACGAAGTGGCAATACCTCCCGTGTCCGAGGCCGAATTAGGGGTCGCGATGTTGGCACTCAAGTCCAGAAATCGCGCCCCGGGCCCGGACGGCATCCCTGGGAAGGTTATAGCCACGGTCATGCCGGCACTAGAGGAGGAGACGCTGTCCCTCATGTCGGAGTGTGTGGCGTCGGGGAGAGTGCCGCGACGATGGAAGACCGGCAAGCTCGTGCTACTTAAGAAGCACGGGCGCCCTGCCGAGTCGCCGTCGGCCTACCGCCCCATCGTTTTGCTCGACGAGATGTGCAAGCTCTTTGAGCGGGTGCTCGCTGCGCGTCTCGTCGGTCACCTTGAGGGGGCGGGGCCCAACCTCAGTGACGGCCAGTTCGGCTTCCGTCGCGGGAGGTCGACTCTCGACGCCATATCCCGGCTGCGGGACGGCGTAGACGAAGCGGTCAACCGTGGTGAAGTGTTGTTGGCTGTATCGCTGGATATAGCCAACGCCTTCAACACTCTCCCCTGGGAGACCATTGCAGAGGCGCTGAGGTACCACAATGTGCCGTGTTACCTCAGGCGCGTCCTTGCGGACTACTTCGTGGACCGGATCATCATCTATCCGGCCCAAAACGGAGTTGTCCGCCAAAGTATGTCGTGTGGTGTTCCACAGGGGTCGGTCCTTGGGCCGCTCCTGTGGAATATAGGTTATGACTGGGTCCTGCGCGGTGCTAATCTTCGGGGGGTCGGTGTACTCTGTTACGCCGACGATACCCTAGTCACCGCGCGGGCCCCCTCGTTCCGCGACGCCGCCGTTCTCGCCACGGCAGGCGTCGCCCATGTCGTGCGCGGCATCAGGGCGCTCGGATTAAAGGTGGCCCTCGAAAAGTCCGAGGCCCTCTTCTTTCATGGGCCTCGGAAGACACCGCCTCGAGATCAGACGATAGTGGTGGGTGGCACCGCCATCGCTGTTGGGAGCAGCCTGAAATATCTCGGGCTCATCCTCGACAGTCGGTGGCGGTTCGCGGAGCATTTCCGGCAGCTGGAACCAAAGTTGCTGGCGTTTGCCGGAATGCTCTCGCGCTTGCTGCCCAACAGTGGGGGACCGGGTTCTGCCTGCCGCCGTCTCTACGACGGAGTGGTGCGCTCCAAGGTGCTCTACGGGGCGCCCATCTGGGCGGACGCCCTCTGCCCAGTAACTGTAGCGCTGCTGCGACGTCCGCAGCGCGCCATCGCGCAGAGGGCTGCACGGGCGTACCACACCGTCTCTTACGAGGCGGCGTGTTTGATTGCGGGAAGTATCCCTTGGGATCTCGAGGATGGTGTCCTTAAGAAGGTGTATGAGGAGGGCGCCCTGATGCGGCGAATTGCTGGAGGTCGGCCGGCTCCGGAGGAGATCGATCGCTGGAGACAGGCGGCTCGCGACGATCTCTTCCGGCAATGGGCCGATAGGTTGGCTGCGACAAGAAGCAGCACACTGCTCGTGGGGGCCGTTCGGCCCGTCCTGCGTGAGTGGGTGGAGAGGGGTCATGGGGCTCCAACGTATCACCTCACTCAACTCCTCACCGGTCATGGCTGCTTCGCCAAGTACCTGTGGGAGGTGGTGGGGGTGGAATCGGAGCCCCGGTGCCGAAACTGCACCAGCGGTGACCCTGACACGGCACATCATACTTTGGCCGTGTGTGAGGCGTGGGACGGACAAAGGACGGCCCTCACGAACATTGTTGGTGAGGACCTCTCGCTGTCGGCTATAATTCCGGCTATGGCCGACAGCGAACATTGTTGGGCCGCCGTCGCCTCGTATGCTAGCGAGGTGATGGCGGCCAAGAGAGAGGCCTTGCGGGAGCGGGAGCGAGCTGGACGCACTCTCCCGCCCCGCAGGCCCCCGGCGAGGGGACGCCGGCGAGCACAATTTGCCCGCGTCCCCAACTGAGAGGAGCCACGGGCGGTGGGTCGGGGGACCCGCTGCCCCAATGCTAATGTGGCGGAATGCGCCCCTACGTGTTCCTGGGGCGCATTCTTCTTAAGAGGAGGACGGGCCCCACTATATCGGCACGATGGCCGGGATGGTGGGGCCCCGAGAAGTGAGCCTGCCGAACAGGGCGGGCGTTCCTAGCTGAGTCGCGGTGAGCATTCTATCCCGCGGCTCGGATTGGGCGAAGGAGGAACACCGTGGTGGTTTAGTGGGTAGTCTGGCTTCAGTCAGGAGTCCCACACGAAGCGAGCCCCCTGCCCCCGCGGGGGGTAAGCGAAGTGCGTAAATGCATTCCACCACGAAAAAAAAAAAAAAAAAAAAAACCTAACCTAACCTAACCTGGGGCACGCCCCAAGAGCTATCGAGTACGTCCCCGTCGTGTGCTCTGGACCCCAACGTGACCACCGTAACGGAGTGGCACGTTGGGTGACTAAATCTCGGTAGCTTATCTTGCGGCAGTTGAGGTTGACTTATTTTTGATACTGTCCTTTTCAGGACAATGTCAAACCTTGGTAGTGACAGTGAGTCGTGCCGGGACCAAGCTCCCGAGCGACAGGCGTGTGAGCGCGAAGCAGAGATGGAGTTCGGGACGGAGGCCACGAAGCCTCTCGGCTCTCTCCCAGAGGCGATGGTGGTGCTGGACCGTCTGGACGTGTCCAGTCCAGAGGGCTCACGCTCGTCGTCCCCCATGGGACGATTCTGGAGAAAGCGAGTCCCAGAGGTAGAAAAGGTGTCCCATACACCCAAGAAGCCCCGCGGTCGCCCGATAACGACGGGCGAATTTGCTGGCTTGGCGCAAGCCCAGGCCGAACTTAACGCGGCCAAGCAGCGGGAGCTGGAACTGCGGAGGGAGGAAGAGATGGCCGACGACCTGCAGAGGATGCGGCAGAGGTCTCTCTACCTAAGAGAGACCCCTACCCCTAGCCCACAGCCTGGGCCCAGCCGACAGCCCAATGCGGTAGAGCCACCAGCAGCTCCTGAGCCCCTCAGCTCGGAGCAGTTATCGGGTGCCATTGAGGCGGCGGTGGGGATGGTGCAAACCATCGCCACCAAAAGCTCCAACCTGAAGGGGCAGTACGTGCGGGACCTGAAGCTCGCATGTGAAACTATCCTCCAGCACGTGCGTGTGCTCAGGTCTCGCACAGAATCTGAGGAGGTGGCCCAGCTCCAGGCAGAGCTGGCCGCTGTGCGGGCGGAAATGCGGGCCTGGCAGCAGCAGGCGCAGGCTGCACCACCCCCGATGGGACGCGACGAAATCGCGTTCCTGATTGACGCGCGGCTTGCGGGTATTGCGGACCGGCTGCTGCCCGAGACCCGCATCCGCCCACCTCTGCAGGCGGATAAACGAGCGGCGGCTCGATCCGCAAGCGTTGAAGAGCCTATTGTGGAACTCCCGCCTCTTCCACCTTCCCCCCCGTCCCACTCTGCTCGTCTACCAGCTGAGCAGATGGAGGTAGGAGCAGGCCCTGATGAGCCCAGGGGAGAGAAAAAGGCAAAAAAGAAGACCCGCGCCAAGAAGTCAGCCGCAGCCAAAGAGGCGGAAGCTGCCCGCCAGAAGACGCCCGCCACGGCGTCCACGTCGGTCCCCACTGCGGTCCCGCTGGCCGCATGGAATAAGGTGGCAGCGCGGCCAAAGGTGGCAAAGTCGGCCCCAGCCACATCTCCCCCGACCGCTGAAAAGCGGAAGCATGGTGCCCGCAAGCCACGCAAACTGCGCGCCCCGGCAACTGCAGCGGTCACCGTCACGCTGCAGCCGGCCGCGCGGGAGCAGGGCATCACGTATAAAGACGTGTTGGCCAAGGCCGAAAGGGACATAGATCTTAAGGCCCTGGGAATTGACGGCCTCCGGTTTCGCGAAGCGACCACTGGAGCTCGTATATTGGAGGTGGCGGGCGAAGACCGAGCTCGAAAAGCGGATAATCTGGCCGCGAAACTTCGGGAAGTGCTTGAGGAGGTCCGGGTCGCCAGGCCGGTGAGGTGCGTGGAGCTGCGCATCTCTGGCTTGAGCGACTCGGCCTCAAAAGAAACGGTGGCAGCGTCGTTGGCGGCGGAGGGAGGCTGCTCCGCTGATTGCATAAAGGTGGGCGACATCCAACGCCCACGGGGTCGCCAAGGCACTGCCTGGCTGCGGTGTCCGATCGAGGCCGCCAAGAGGCTGACGGACGGCCGTCGGGTACTCGTCGGGTGGTCAGTGGTCAGGCTGACCACCTTGGACCCGAGACCGGCCCGATGCTTCCGCTGCCTGGAGCCGGGGCACGTTGGGGCCAAGTGCACTGCGGACATTGACCGCAGTGCGCTCTGCTTCCGTTGTGGGCAGGCCGGCCACAAGTCGGCCACTTGCTCCGCGGAGCCCAGTTGCCCCGTCTGTGCAGCGGCGGGGAAGGCGTCCGCTCATCGGCTGGGGTCCGGCGAGTGTAAGACGTCTTCTGGTACGAAGGCGGCCTCCGGTAAGAAGGCGGCCTCAAGAAAAGGCGGAGCAGCAGGTGGGACGGAACCGAAAATATCCTCCACCCTGCCGCAAAATGAGGAGGCGATGGACACCGCCCAATCGTAATGGCACATTCCATCTCCATACTGCAGGACAACGTCAACCACTGCGCCGATGCCCAGGACCTTCTGGCCCAATCCATGGCGCAGTGGCAGACGACAGTGGCAGTAGTCGCCGAGCCGTTCGCGAAAGCCCGAACTGGGCCAGCGACCAAAACGGCTTGGTGGCTATCGTCGCCCAGCGAGCCGCCCCACCCTTCGACATAGTGCGGAGGGGTCGTGGGTGCGTACTCGTCACGCTGGGTGGCGCTGCAGTGGTTGGGGTGTACTGTCCCCCTAGTAGAAGCCTCGCCGAGTTCGAGCAGTTGCTCCTTGAGGTCGGGGCTCTGCTAGTGGAAGTGCACCCCACCCCGGCTGTGGTGGCCGGGGATTTCAACGCTCATTCTCGGGCGTGGGGATCTCCGGAGACTGATGACCGGGGGGAGATGGTCATGGAGTGGGCGGTGTCCCAAGGCTTGGTGCTTCTGAACCAGGGGGTGGTCCACACTCTAGTGCGGGCTCAGGGCAGATCGATTGTCGATCTTTCGTTCGCCAGTTCTGTCCTGGCCCGTCGTATCAACAACTGGCGGGTCGTCAGGGGGTTGGAGACCGCGTCGGACCATCGCTACATCCGGTTCGACATCGTCTACCCCGCCTCGGCGACTCGTGTGGAACTCGACCGCCCCTTGGCAGGGGAAGGTCCGCGGTGGCGACTCGGAACATTAGACCGCGAGCTGGCCAAAGAGGCGGCTATCGTCCAGCGGTGGGCTGCTGATGACAGCGGCCTGGACGTGGACGCGAGATGTGAGCTCCTCACTGGAGCTCTGACTCGTGTCTGCGACGCGGCGATGCAGAGGGCGAGGCCTATTCCGCCCCGGAGGCAGGTGTACTTGTGGCGTCCTAGCCGGGCTGCGTACCGCAAGTTACGCGGCCCAGAGGCAGTACACCCGCAGCCGTAGGAGGGCTGTCAGAGACCTCGCCCGAGAAGAACAGCTGCACGCCGCGTATAGGGCCGCCCGTGAGGCCCTTAGCTCGGCGATCAAGGCCGCCAAGGAGGAGGCCTGGAGGGAGTGGCTCGAGAGCCTCGACCGAGACCCGTGGGGGCGCCCGTACAAGACTGTGAGTCAGAAACTCAAGCCATGGGCGCCTCCCCTTACCAGAACTCTCGAGCCGAATCTTCTGGACCGAGTGGTCAGTTCCCTCTTCCCTGCGACGGAGGAGTGGGTCCCACCGCGGATGGTGGCACCAAGCCAGGTGCCGGCAGACGAAGTGGCAATACCTCCCGTGTCCGAGGCCGAATTAGGGGTCGCGATGTTGGCACTCAAGTCCAGAAATCGCGCCCCGGGCCCGGACGGCATCCCTGGGAAGGTTATTGCCACGGTCATGCCGGCACTAGAGGAGGAGACGCTGTCCCTCATGTCGGAGTGTGTGGCGTCGGGGAGAGTGCCGCGACGATGGAAGACCGGCAAGCTCGTGCTACTTAAGAAGCACGGGCGCCCTGCCGAGTCGCCGTCGGCCTACCGCCCCATCGTTTTGCTCGACGAGATGTGCAAGCTCTTTGAGCGGGTGCTCGCTGCGCGTCTCGTCGGTCACCTTGAGGGGGCGGGGCCCAACCTCAGTGACGGCCAGTTCGGCTTCCGTCGCGGGAGGTCGACTCTCGACGCCATATCCCGGCTGCGGGACGGCGTAGACGAAGCGGTCGACCGGGGTGAGGTGTTGTTGGCTGTATCGCTGGACTGTATATAGCCAACGCCTTCAACACTCTCCCCTGGGAGACCATTGCGGAGGCGCTGAGGTACCACAATGTCCCGTGGTACCTAAGGCGCGTCCTTGCGGACTACTTCGTGGACCGGGTTATCATCTACCCGGCCCAAGACGGGGTGGTCCGCCGAGGCATGACGTGTGGTGTTCCACAGGGGTCGGTCCTTGGGCCGCTCCTGTGGAATATAGGTTATGACTGGGTCTTGCGCGGTGCTAATCTTCGGGGTGTCGGTGTACTCTGTTACGCCGACGATACCCTAGTCACCGCGCGGGCCCCCTCGTTCCGCGACGCCGCCGTTCTCGCCACGGCAGGCGTCGCCCATGTCGTGCGCCGCATTAGGGCGCTTGGATTAAAGGTGGCCCTCGAAAAGTCCGAGGCCCTCTTCTTTCATGGGCCTCGGAAGACGCCGCCTCGAGATCAAACGATAGAGGTGGGTGGCACTGCCATCGCTGTCGGGAGCAGCCTGAAATATCTCGGGCTCATCCTCGACAGTCGGTGGCGGTTCGCGGAGCATTTCCGGCAGCTGGAACCAAAGTTGCTGGCGTTTGCCGGAATGCTCTCGCGTTTGCTGCCCAATAGTGGGGGACCGGGGTCTGCGTGCCGCCGTCTCTACGATGGAGTGGTGCGCTCCAAGGCGCTCTACGGGGCGCCCATCTGGGCGGACGCCCTGTGCCCAGCAAATGTAGCGCTGCTGCGACGTCCGCAGCGCGCCATCGCGCAGAGGGCTGCACGGGCGTACCACACCGTCTCTTACGAGGCGGCGTGCTTGATCGCGGGAAGTATCCCGTGGGATCTCGAGGCTGGCGTCCTTAAGAGGGTGTACGAGGAGGGCGCCCTGATGCGGCGAGTTGCTGGAGGTCGGCCGGCTCCGGAGGAGATCGATCGCTGGAGACAGGCGGCTCGCGACGATCTCTTCCGGAAATGGGCCGATAGGTTGGCTGCGACAAGAAGCAGCACACTGCTCGTGGGGGCCGTTCGGCCCGTCCTGCGTGAGTGGGTGGAGAGGGGTCATGGGGCTCCGACGTATCACCTCACTCAACTTCTCACGGGTCATGGCTGCTTCGCCAAGTACCTGTGGGAAGTGGTGGGGGTGGAATCGGAGCCCCGGTGCCGAAACTGCACCAGCGGCGACCCTGACACGGCACAACATACTTTGGCCGTGTGTGAGGCGTGGGACGGACAAAGGACGGCCCTCACGAACACTGTTGGTGAGGACCTCTCGCTGTCGGCTATAATACCGGCTATGGCCGACAGCGAACAGTGTTGGGACGCCGTCGCCTCGTATGCTAGCGAGGTGATGGCGGCCAAGAAAGGGTCGGGGGACCCGCTGCCCCAATGCTAATGTGGCGGAATGCGCCCCTACGTGTTCCTGGGGCGCATTCTTAAGAGGAGGACGGGCCCCACCATATCGGCACGATGGCCGGGATGGTGGGGCCCCGAGAAGCGAGCCCGCCGAACAGGGCGGGCGTTCCTAGCCGAGTCGCGGTGAGCATTCTATCCCGCGGCTCGGATTGGGCGAAGGAGGAACACCGTGGTGGTTTAGTGGGTAGTCTGGCTTCGGCCAGGAGTCCCACACGAAGCGAGCCCCCTGTATAATTTATATAGCTAATTAGCATTGATAAACCTATACAATATATACATATTTAGATTCGGGACGCTGCCGGCTATTCAGCGCGACCATAAATTTTCACAATTTTCATAGATTTTTCACGAAAATCCCTTACTTACGTCACTTTGAGCGATTTTCAAACGTTTTTTGGCAGCAAGTTCGCTTGTTGCCAAACTTTTTGTACCGACCGCTGAAATTCTAATTACACCAGTTTCAGAGTGATCTAACTGGAGAAGCCAGGAAGTGATGGTTGATTTGAGTATATTAAGTCTTTTGTGAACCTGTTTGTACAGGTAGGTACTCAGAATGAAGTACTGCCGCTCCGCTAGTGTGGTCTTATGGTGGGTCATTAAAGGGTTATTTCTTCGCTTGCTAGGGTCTGAGGGAGGGACACTTGCGTGTTTTCTGAGGATAGAGCGTAGTATGTATAGCTGTCGGACAGTTAGGACCTTGCAGTCCCGATATAGCTGAGTGGTCGGGTATCTACGAGGCTTCAAAGTCATTACTTTCAGGATAGCTCGGAGTGCTCTCTCAACTTTCATAAGGTGGGTGTCACAAGCGCCTCCCCAGACCGGAATGCAATATCCCATGATAGACTGGCACAGTGATTTGTAGACCAACTTAAGTGTTACTGGGTCCGCCGAGTTTCGGAGTGTTTTGAAGACATGAATGAGTCTCATGGTTCGAATTTTGAGTAGCTCCAGGTGCTTTCCCCAGTTCAGGGCAAAGTCAATTTGAATGCCCAGATATCTCGTGTCTTCAGTCCGAGTGAGATTCATGCAGAGACAAGAAGATGGGGTAAGTGAGCATTTGTGCACTGTAATCGAGAAGTTATGGTGTGGCAAGTTTATTCGTCTAGGGGCAAAGGGAACGAAGCATGACTTCTTTACATTTAATGTGAGAAGGTTGTTATTTAGCCAAGAGGAAATGTGTCTTAGGGCAAATTCTGAGCTATTCTTGACCCTGTCCCAGGAAGCTCCATGAACCAGGATGGCGGTGTCATCTGCATAAGCGTATATTTTCGCATTAGGGATTGACATATTGTACAGGTCATTGATGTAAATTTGGAATAAGATTGGGCCAAGGATGCTTCCCTGTGGGACACCGTATGTTACGGATTCTTCGTCGCTAAGAATATCACCAATTTTAACTTGCTGGGTGCGGTTAGAGAGGTAGCTTTTGAAGATATCAAGGGCGATACCCCTGACACCCACGCGCTAAATAGGTATTGTACTAATTACAAGAACAGAGAGGTAATTGGCGCACTTTATTTTTTTTTAGTTAGCACAGGTCACCCCGCGCTGTGTAGCCAGCACGTACCAGCCAGTAATCCGTACCATTTGATTCCATACCATACCATACGATTTCTATGAATGTTAATGTTCCAAATTCAAATCATTTTACCGGCCCACTGCTTGGCTCTGAACAGAAAAGAGCTATTGTGCTCCCCGCTACCGTGACAGTAAAGTGACATTTTTCGAATAGAAGGGATGAAAAATAGTAGATTGTATAACAAGGGAACAAAGTAGTATTTTTACGGCGAGGGCGCTACTTTGAATCAAGAGCAAAGCGAAGGATTCTAGAATAGAATCCCGAGCGTAGCGAGGGATTCTAACGTAGAATCCTGAGCGCAGCGAGGGATTCAAAGTACACCGCCCGAGGTATAAATAATTTGCTCCCAAGTTATACACTACTTTGAATATGAGAAAATATTTCACCCGAGATTTCGGGCGTAAACATTTTGTACGGCGTTGTTAGCTTCTATAATAGTTGTTTCAGGAGTTAATGCATTGTCACTTCCATAACTCGACGGTTGAACTCATATTCTTTAAAAATACAACTTAAATAGGTATTGTACTAATTACAAGAACAGAGAGGTAATTGGCGCTCTTTGTTTTTTTTTTTAGTTAGCACAGGTAACCCCGCGCTGTGCAGCCAACACATACCAGCCAGTAATCCGTACAATTTGAGTTCGATTTCTATGAATGATAATGTTCCAAATTCAAATCACTTTTACGGCCCGCTGCTTGGCCTTGAACAGAAAAGAGCTATTTTGCGCCCCGCTACAGTGACAGTAAAGTGACAATTTTCGAATAGAAGGGATGAAAAAAATATGTTTGTTATTCTAATACTGCTGTATGATATTCTTCTATGTTATCTGACGTTAGATATAGGTATATAGGTTCCGTAGGTGTAAGTATGGGCCCCGGTAACCTATTAGTGTCGGGAGTTCCGTGGGCGTATGGGGCCCGAATCCAAATGCTTTCCATTCTAAAAATAATTAGGAGAATTTGATACAGCTAATTGATTCTAATTTCTAAGGCGAAACGAAGTTTGCCGGGACAGCTAGTATAATATAATAGCGAGATTCACAGTCCGCACTGACACTATTGCAATGTGCGCTCATTCCTTCCTCAGCCATGGTGTTAGTGCGGCCGGTGAGCCTTGTCCTTAGTGTCGCAGGGACGGCGCAGTGTTCTGATCGGCTTCAAAGTTTGAACATTTCATTTGCAAATATTATGTTTATTATTATTTGTGGCATAATATTATGGCATCCAAAGCTTTCACCTCGAGTCCGTCGCCCCGCTTTCTGGTTTTTACTTTTCCACATCGCACAGTCCTGGGTACCTATGGAGACCATTGGCACGTATCTCATCCTCTAGGAAGCCAATGCAACACCTTTTCCGTCTACACCTCTTACTGGGGCTCGGTGAAGGCTTCTTGGTCAGCCGCAGCCTGGCAATCACTGCAGAACTTGGCCGCACCAGCGGTAGTGACTTGCCTGTATTATAACCGCTATGTCACGGAAATGAAGGCTGCCCCGGACGCAAGAGTTCCTCACGCAATCCCTAAGCGTGACTCCACATATCCACAGCATAATTTTTATTTTATATTCTATCTGTATTCAGTTACCTAACATCAAGTTTATATGGTAAGATTGTTGTAAACAACCAACTCTGCAAAAACATACTGTAGATATTTAATTATACGTAGCTACCTATTGAATGAACTGAAACCGAGTAGATAACTCACACAAGCTATGTTTCATTCACCAAGGCCCAAGTTTAAAAAATAGAGTGCTCGCAAGATAACTCCGCGCGCGGGAGAAATCGGAACAGCTATTTTATATTCTATTGTTCGCTCCGAACCCAAACTCGATTTTTTTACTAGATGGAGTCCGCTGACGATTACTGATTTGTCAGTTTTTATGAAATAAAAATAATCACAATAAATACACACTCCGAAATATTATGTCATTTATGATTGCAATAAAATCAATCTTTGATTCTTCTGTTCAAGCGCCTGATCAATCTGCCACCGCAACTTATTATCGAACCCTTTTGTTATATCGTATAACTAATAGTATAACGAAGTGGATAAACCCGGAGCATGGGTTCGACTTCTCCTGCACTTTCGCGTGCCCACTGTTCGAAGTGTTGACGTGATATCGCAATTCGCGAGAGATACCAGATCTGTACAGACTTGTCGTGAGAGGAAGCCCTTACCTGAGAGACTTTGACGCCGTCCACCAGCCCCAGATGAGTGCACGAATCAACCCAGAATCTACTCCGATACCTTGCAGCTGGTGACATCGTGAATTTGCTATCGAAGGGATCATCATCGAACGGCGCCATTTAGTTAACAGCCTAGGCAGTTCATTGAACGGCTGATGAAGGTAGTTGGCTGCGATATACATAGTATGTGGAAAAAGTTTACATAATAGCGGGTATCACAGTCCGCACTAATAGCTGCAATACACGAGCGGATTTAGCCGCCGTACCTAGGTACGTATGTACCTATATTCGAATGTTTAATTAAACGAAGTAAATTGACAGCAGCTAATGTCAATTCATGACATAATGATAACACTACTATGTAGTGATCACAGGGTGGCCCTATTCAACATCTATAAATTTTAGTTATACATATATGAGGCAAACATGAGACAGACCATGAAACATCACTTTGTCTCTTTTTTTCTAATATACAGTTTTGCCTGTATAAAAGAGACAAAACATTTAAATTATTTCTCACTTGGGAAAATGAGTGTATAGATTTGACAGCGTGCCGAGTTTTGGCAACATCCATGAATGATTTGTTACACTCATTCATTACTTTACTCTACACGAAACTACAAGAAGCATGATAGTGATGTATTCTAACAAATGATTTGTCGACGAAAATACTCTTTTTTCACATAATAGTACAAATTAAGTAATAGCTGGTACAGATAACTCACTGTCTGGAAAATCAACAATCTAACTCTTTTAATTTCCTAAAGTTCACGAGATTAACCTCTACATACCTACAAATTTGTCGGCCTACGGTTATTATTATTTTCTTACTTTGCAGTCGCTGGGCCACACCCCGCCAAAAATAGCTTAGTGGAGATCGCCGAAGATCATGGTGATCTTTATGATACATACGTTGAATGTGTTAAAACAAATATTGATGCGTATACAGAGAGTATTACGCAATACTTAGCTGGCTTTATTACAAGGAGTTTTATTTCGTTGTTCCGTATATGTACTAAAATTTATGAGTGTACAATAAAGATTTTTCTTATCTTATCTTATCTTTTATTAAAAAAAAAAGCGAGGTTTTGCATCATTACTGCTCGAGGAAGAAGACGTGAAGAGCCTCATTTACATAAAAAAAAGGAGGAGGCCTTATATACGCCTCATCGAGCCCGAGCGTGGTAAACGTACACATAACACAAAAACAGAAAAAAATATTAAAATGCACCTGACAAACAAGAGAACCCCCGAAAATTATTACTTATATATATATTTAAATTCATGTGTGAATTTTATGATATGAAAAATATTTTTGCCGATTCTGATGCAACACATAGTCCTAATCACAAGTTTCTTTTAACTAAATGTTACACATTTTACAGATTACAGACTTTTCTAGACATTATGTTTAGCCACCACGATCGTACACAATGTGATAAGCTGTCACATCGACAATATTTAAATAAAAAATGCTTATAATATTTTTATTGTTACTTTCTTCGCATAAACCGTCATGATGATACCATGCGCCTAGCATTTTTCTATACTCCTAAATATAAGATATCGACAAATATTACGATAGTAGAAGCTACAGCCCTATCGTAGTAACCGTCGGCCATACGTTCATTCACGAAAATGGAACGTAGGTATACACGCCTAATCTGTAGTTACGGCCTATCTACTAAGCGCGCGAGCGTTCTTCCTATATCTATGGTAGTGATGCATTCAGTCCTCGTTCACTCATGGCGCAGCAACGCCACCCTCAAATTGTCATGACTGTCTTGACGGATCAAAGAAGATGTGCGGGAATCAAGAATTTTGAATGAAAACAACTGGGTGTGTTTTTGGTGTTAACGGTGCAATCTTTAACCCTAGAACCGTACCCATCTTGGACATACACTAACGGTACCATGGCCACTTATTTGAAACTCTGTGCGTATTAAGACGCTTCTAAGAGTACACTAGTGATGCTACAGTTGTATAATAGCGGTCAGTGATATTTAAACAGCTTTAGCTAATTAAAAGCTGTATTAAGGCTGATTAAGACCGACAAAATCACCATTAATACGCTAAGAGTGCTATAAAGGTATGTTTTAATTACTCTATTCAGCTTCAAACCTTTTCTATTGCCTAAACCGTAGTAAGGACTGTTTAGTGCATAAAATTACGCCAAATGCTGTTTAAGAAGATATTTGTGAACTCCTATTACACTGACTTATTAAAGGGGCACGTGTGAACTATTTTGAAGTGAATAGCTGTATAATGGACGATATGTGGCCCATATTACAGCTTATACCTGAATATGTCTACCGCTAATCAGCCTTTATACTGCAATTGATAGTATCTGCATAGCGGCTATTTAAACATTCACTAGATGCCTCGCAGCTGCTTAGAGACTCACTAGTGTATAGAATTAACGGCTTCTACTTTATAATGGTTCACATAAGTACCTTAAATCCGACGTTATCTGAATAAAAGTAACATATGTGGTACTGTAATCAGTCAGTGGAACTAAGTTGAAACCATATCCAACGTATTTTTATTTGCTATATATTAAAATGAATTCGCGTAATTCGTGGAAATTGAAAGCAAGAACAGGAGGCATTAGAAGAAAATTATCGAAAGAGTATCAAAGAATTATAAAGGTAGAAGAAATAAAACCTTCAAGTCGGGACGTAACGTATATAGAATATAGAATAGAATAGAATCTTTATTTGCATGAAACACAGTGTGAAGGATGTTACATAGTATGGTTTCTAAGCGTGCAGTGTGTCTCGCCGATCTATCGACATGCAAACTTTGTCATTAAACAATTGTCAAAATTATGCTACAGTCACAAAATTCTTCTCATTCTAACGTTAACATTTTTTCAAAATTTGTTAGCCTTTAGATCATTAGGTATTATATAATGTTTATAAGTTCTTAAGATATCACATCAAAAAAAAAATAAGAATTTAAATAAATAATAGAAAAAAGTCAATATTAAATTAATTAGAAATACAATTTTTTACACGAATTAGGCATTAATGAAATTTTTTAAATAATATTTTACTTATATTAATTATTAATTCTTATAATAATTAGGTACATTTATTCTCTAGAAATTCACGAATTGTGTAAAAGCACTTTTCAGTTAACCATTTGAACAATTCCTTCCTAAATTTTGGAAAAGGTAACTCCCTCAGTGTTCTTGGTATGTGATTGTAAACTTTAACAATCATGCCGTTACAATTACTTTGATTAAAAGTGCTTACAGACCGGGTGACTGCTAGTTTGGTTACATCTCTTGCAAGGTATTTTTTATTTATGCATGCTTTCTCAAATAGTTTTGGGTTATTTTTAACAAAAAGAGCTATCTCGAATATGTAGATGGAAGTAATTGTTAATAATTTATTTTCTTGAAAAGGTTTTCTGCAAGAGTCCAGTGGGTCTAATCCAAAAATCGCTCTAACGCATTTTTTTTGGGAAATAAATACTTTATTTATATCTGTCGAGTTGCCCCAGAGTAACACGCCATACCTGAGTACAGATCCGACATAGCCATGGTACGCTGTTAGGGCAGCTTTTTCACCCACTTGTTTTTTTAGATTTCTAAGCGCGTAGACAAATTTATTTATACGAGCACTTACATTTTGCACGTGTGTTTTCCAGTCGCAATGTTTGTCTAGTACTATACCGAGAAATTTTATATCTTGGACTTCAGCAATTATTTTATTATTCATTTTTATTTCAAGTTTGTCATAGTTATTTTGATGGTTATGAAACTGAATTATTTTAGTTTTCTCTAGGTTGGGTGTGAGGTTATTTGCCTCCAACCAGGTGTGCACTGTATTTATGGTAGATTTGAGGAGCCCCTCATAATTATCATAGTGACGGTCATTGCAGACTACCACTGATATATCGTCTGCAAAGAGTACGCACTTGTGTTCTATAACTTTTGGTATATCATTGATATATAGAAGGAACAAAAGCGGCCCCAATACACTGCCCTGTGGCACACCATATTGGTTTATGCTATAATTTGATTTAACAGTATTTTCTGTTTGTTTTTTATCAATTTGTGCAATTTCTACACTTTAAAGCTTGACAAATAGTTAGAAACAGGATGGTTCCGTACAAAATATGAATAACTCCGAAGGGTGAAATATTGCGTTTATGTTGTTGTACAATTTAATTTTACAATAAAAAATAATAAATATATTAATTATATATTACTATATCTTACTACCCAACTTGAAAGTTTCGCACACGCGTAAAATAGTGTTCTAAATAATACTGCTTTGACAATTTTGTAATGGAAGTCCATGCGGTGGTTTTAGATTTAATACTAGGGATCCCTAAAGAGTCGGTATAATAACTGTTTAATTATTCACATCATGGCTAAAGGTAGAGCTTGTGAACAATTAAAAGTAAAGAAAACAGCTTATAGCTGTATACAGTTCACATTATTCAGTTTTTTTGTAGAATAACAGCGCACTAGTGAACTATTAGACAGCCTGTTGTAGAATATAAGAGTTTTAACTATTCACGTTGCTGTTTAACATAAATCCACCATTTTATTTTATAACCTAAACATATTCTGATTGATTTTTCAACCTTTCCGATGTTTTGTGCAAGAAATAAAATGTATTGCACTAGTTTTTACTTCCTAATATCATAATAATAACTTTTTATCTTATAATTCTTTTCAAAGCACTACAATTTTTTTTGTCATAGTTTACATCACAGCTTATTTATATCACTAAACTAATTAAAACCAAAATATTTTCATGGCGCATTAAAATTTTCTTAGATAATATATATGTATAATGTCAGTAAAATTAAATTCTCAATCATTTTTCCTTTATTACTATGTAAAACAATGTACTTATCAGGGATATGAATATATTATCCACCATTAATTTCGTTTCCAATATTCACTTCACGTAACAAAGTGCAATGTCCATCAAGGCAGCTAGAAGCACCGGTAAATTGCTTAAACCCAGTATTGCATGTTCATTAATTTTACACAGGCCGCAATTAAGTAGCCTTTCGCGGTTTACAATATGTATAGAGCGCGCATTACAGACATATTTTCTGAATAAAGAGTAACTTGTGATCTCTTAGTCAGTCGGATTTCAGCGCAAAGTACTGTCGATACCCTTTATAACACTGTTACATTTCTGCTACACAGCTCATAAGCAGCTATGTGAACTTGAGGCTAAATAATTTGTGCTGTTACCCTTGATAACACTGTTAAGTTGCTGCTACACAGCTCTTAAGCAGCTATGTGAACCCAAGGCTGAATAAATTTGTGCCCATTTAAGAGTTATAAGAGCTGAATAAGGTCGTATACAGACTTAATGCAGCTTCCTTATTTGGCTTTAAGCGTTTTGGAAATCCGTTATTTGGCTATTAAGCAGCCTCGTGTGCTGCTTGGGGGGGTACTGGGTAACCCCAATAATAATAACAACCTTTTGGAAGATTAATAAACTTTTATTATAAAATCAACTTACATAGGGCTTAACACAATAGTTTAAGACTTGTTAGTCATAATTATATCAAAATATTATGGAACTACAAACAATTTTCGCATATTTTGTTTTGATGTTCAATACACATTTATATGTTTTGCATTTACAAATTGTGTCCGTGTTTTGCGGTCTTTGAACTTCGGAAAGAAAGAACACCTACCAGTTTTTAATCTACAAGGGTGTAACCCTGATATTCCTGTTTTATTTTGCAATATATCCCCAATACTTATTTGGAGAGGGGTTGGTAAAGTTCGGTATTGAAATCGGTCTTCTAGGTGCAGCTTTCATTCATTTCTTCATCTCTCTAGCCTCTCCTACAACCAGATCTTCTCCATCGTCAGTCTCCAAAAGTAAATTATGTACATCAATTTCATTCAAATTTGATCTTGACGACATTTAAAAAAAATACTCGGGTCATGATGTACAAGTACAAAAAATACAGTAAAAATATAATAAAACTTCATTATCTGATGTAAATGATGGTAGAAACTTTACAATTAGGAATGTGAAATTAATTTAACATGAATAGACATACGTATATATTCAATTTTATATCAGTAAGTATCTAAGAAAACGTGAAAATGATCACAAAAAGAAACACAATATAAGAATTAAAGACTTACGTTAATCGTACCCAGGGGTACTGGTGTACCCCACAAGCAGCGTGTCTTGTCCACTGACCAGCCAGACCACAGGCCGACTAAGGAATCGTTGTGTCCCTCCACCTCACGTAAATACAAGGACGCGCAAAACAAACCGTATAATAATAAAAAAGTTATAAACTATTTTCCAAAAAAAATATTGATTGTACCCCAGGGTACGGTTCTAGGGTTAATCGATGCCTGACATAAAATAAGGCTGTGATGCATACAATAAGTAGGTACCTATTCAACGAAATTAACTTAACGGTTTAGATAGCTTCGTTAAATTGGGCGTGTGATGTTGCAGTGGGAGATTGATCAGGCGCTTGAACACAAGAATCAAAGATTGATTATAATAGGCAATCCTAAATGACAAATTTAAGATTGTGTATTTATTGTGATTACTTTTATTTCATAAATACTGACAAATCAGTAATCGTCAGCGGACTCCGTCTAATTAAACAATCGACTTTAGGTTCGGAGCGAACAATAGAATATAAAATAGCTGTTCCGATTTCTCCCGCGCGCGGAGTTATCTTGCGAGCACTCTATTTGTTAAACTTGGGCGTTGGTGAATGAAACATAGCTTGTGTGAGTTATCTAATCGTTTTCAGTTCATTCAATAGGTAGCAACATATAATTAAATATCTACATAGTACGGTCAACTACAAAGAGATGTATCCAATTTAATCTTACAAAATGATGTACCCTTGCGAGTGCCACTATGAACTAACCAAAGATTGTGACAGACATGGTATCCACCGAACTTTACAGTAACATGTATGCGTGTAAAGCGCAATAATTATGTATCCCACTACATTTCCTGTGATATGTACACTTACAATCTTAATTAAAAATCTATCCAAATACTGTGAAAGAAAATTGTATACATTTAATGTTCCAAAGAAATGTAACCATAATAAAAAGGATGAAAAATAATATAGTACCAATCGCGACGCGATGCAGCCTTCATGCATTGGCACGTAAAACTCACTCGTGTCTGTTAGCATTTTAAGGTTATGGTACTGACACGGTCGGTCACGGTGTCACGGGTCGAGCCGTTCACCCGCCCACACTTAGCGTACATGTACTGTAGCGATGTCACGATGTCCGGTCCGTTGTGCGTGTCACAAGTGTGGACGCACCATAATATTATGAATTTATTTTTAAATGGCATTCTCAAAGAAACTTTTTTGTTTTCACTAGCACTTCTATATTCGTACACACACATACTATGTGCATAGTATGTGTTTCAGCTGCAGCGTCTCGGACCCGCGATATTTATGTAGTAAGACACTTTCAGGTGTGTGGCGGATTTTTTTTTTATCGTGCGATAAATCCCCATTCGTAAAAACCGTACGCCGACTGTGGGTCGTGGTGCTAGGCCGGAGGTGAGGTTGTCATCGATATTTCCTTCGCACCCCGACTGACCCAGGGCCATCCCTTACGGTCTGGCCCTCCTCAGGAGGGGGGACAACGGTGTCCCCAACTCGCCCCCGGAATGGGGAGGCGCGCTTCCCAGCGCGCCGCCGCCGTGGCCTGCTTCTGCTGGGGTGACAGGCGGCTCCACCCGTCACCCCCAGGCCCGCGCTCATGGGGGACGGAGGTCAGTCAGTGCCCTCCGACGCCCGAGTTGCCTGCGCGTGCGGGTGGCGCGATCCGCGAGTCTTTCTCGCTCGCACCGCCTCTACCGTTCCGCCGTCTCCTTCACGACCATTACCTGCTCGCTGAAGGAGACGCCGGCCGCTCACGCGTCCGCGCAGCGGCCCATTGCTGTGAGCAGGATGGCGAGGGTGAGAACTCTCACTCCCAGGGCCGCCACTAGCTCCCGCCTCGGACCGGCCCATGCCGGACACTCGGTGAGCGTGTGCAGCCCTGTGTCCTCGCTCGCGTCGCAATGATGGCACTCGGACGTTGGCTCCTTTTCGAACCGACACAGATACCGCCCGAAGCACCTGTGCCCGGTGATAATCTGCGTCAGTCGATACGAGAGGCTGCCATGTGGCCTCTCTAGCCATTCCATTACCGCCTCTATGACGGCATGACATGCGCGTGGTTGCTCAAGTCGTCGCTCCCACTCCGCCACCATGATCCTGTGGAGCCGGGATCTCGCGGCCCGAATGCTCGGCTCGGGATCGTATCCCCGCTCCTGCGCCTCCTTACGGAACCGATACAGTGCCGCAAGGGACCTCGCCTCCAGGATCCACGGTGGCGATCCGGCTAGGAGACCAGTCGCTTCGAAGGATATCGTGCAGTACCCCCTAATGGCCCTGGAGGCCATCCTCTGCTGCGGCGCAGGCAGCTGCACGAATCTGGCCTGCAGGGCGTCCGCCCACACGGGGCACCCGTACAGGGCCATGGACTGCACGACACCCGCGTAGAGTCTCCTGCAGGAGTCCTCTGGGCCCCTCAAGTTGAGCAGCAGCCGCATCAGCTGCCCAACTTGAGGCCCAGGAAGTTTGCATAGCAATGTACATCATATATTTTTTTTAGTTTTATCATTCTCTTATTTTAGAAGTTAGAGGGGAGGGGGACACATTTTATCACTTTGCAAGTGTATCTCGCACAAACTATTCAGTTTAGAAAAATATATCTTAGAAACCCCAATAGCATTTTTGAAGACCAATCTATAGATACCCCACACGTATGCACACACAATTTTTGTGGGAAATTCTTAATGCGGTTCGTAGAATACATGTACTTCTTAGCAAGTTTCAACAGTGTTCAAGAAAGTTTTTATGCCTTATCTAATTTCGATACCTCCTACGTAAGTTGTTGTATCCCACAAAATGTCATTTAGCGTTTTTACTCAAAAAGAGCTTTATTTTGCTGTAATTTACGTATTCAAAGTGAAAAAATAACAAAAATGTTGTTTTATCGAACATTTTATAGACGTAAATCGTTGTAACTTTTGAACGAGAACGGACTACAACGTTGTATAGTTCTTGGCAATAGTTTACGCGGGGCTGCACCTGCAGGGAGGATCACGCGCTCGCGAGTTGTATCGGCTACATACAACAGAACACGCTGGACATTAAGACGAACGCACGCATGTCGAAATATTATTGGTAAGGTACTATATTATATTATTTCTTATACATTATTGAGTATAATATCTTATTTTTGCCGACTACAACCTAAAATGTTGTAAAGATTACTTACAACTGTATACGCTGTTAAGTTTACATTCAAAAAGGTTGTATGTAATACAAAAAACATTTTACGTAGTTCAACGTGTATTACAAAATGTTGTATGTCGTACTTACAATATTTTACTTTGTAGAGCGTGCATTATAAAATATTTTATATAAAACATACAATATTTTACGTTGGAATAAAAACTAAAATAAATGTGGCGTGTAGTAAAAATAACATTTTACTTCAGAAATCGTTATTCAAAACTCAGCTTTCGAGTACCGGGACTTCCTATATTTTGTACCTATTACTTTTTTCTTGCTTTATCTCTTAACATAAAGCATTTTTTTATTGTTGTTATATACTATGTGAAACTATTTAAAGCGCTCTTGTCTACCTATCTGACTGACATAGAGCCCTAAACGGAGCACTACTTTGCTCGCTTACTAACTAGAAATGCTTGCTTGTTTACTAACAGTAAAATTTCTTTTTCGTTTAGTTTTCTCCACTTCCAATAAGTTTCAATAAATCGGAAATGAATGCTTTAGCAAATATGATAGATAGTGACATCTTTGATAATGTATCAGAAGAAGAAACAGAGTCTAATACAAAAAATAATGAGACACTTCCTCTTCTTGTAGTATCAATCATTTGGATTACGACTGTGATAATGATTTTTGCCCATATTATATACAAAAGGAAAATATATCGGCGTTTGACATTTCACCTCAATCCTCACCAGTGCTTTCTAGCTGCTCAACGTGTACAACAGTGAACAATAGTCCACTATCAAATATTTTAAATAGTCCAAGCACGTCAACCGCCAACCGCCCGTCGTCAATTAAGGAAAGATAAAGGTAATGTAAGAAAAAGACATTTTAATGAATGGATCGATAGCAAGAGAAAGTTCTTGCGTAATTTATGAAAAAAATATGTGTCAAGAAAAGGTTCAATGCAACCAAGTAGAAAGATGGGCCCGCCATGTTCCTGCCGGAAAAAATGTTCCGATAAATTATGCGAAGAAAGATTGTTGACAGTTTTTGGAATTTAGGCAATCGAGAAAAGCAGTGGATGTATGTGGCTAACATAGTAAAGAAGCAAAATAAACGTAGAGTGTATACTGATAGCAATTCAAAACGTAAGTATACATTACAATATTAGTTACCAGTGGGATATAATGAAGATGGCATTAAAACATTTTATAAGCACTTTGTCCGTCAGTGATTAGGTTATTAATGAGTCTAGAAAAGATGGACAAGACAACGGGAGTATTAGTTCCAGATCAAAGAAGAAAACACTCAAACCATCCAGTAAAGCTAACTGGTAGTCTTAAAAACAGTGTGTGTGACCGTATCAAGAGTTTACAGCCAGTTGAGTCTCATTATACGAGACAAAGGTCAAACAAATTGTATTTAGATGGAGACCTAAATTTTCATAAGTTATTTGAAATGTAAAGCTGAAACCGAACGCCAATATCGAGATATTGCAAATAAAAACTTTAAGCTCAGTTTTTATATCCCTAAGAAAGATCAGTGCGATCAATGCCACGTTTTTTAAAATATCCATAGTCCAACTGAACAACAGATTGCAGATCATGAAAACCATGTCTCAAATAAGAAGTTATCCCGACAACTCATGAAGCCTGACAAAACTGAAAGCTTAACTTCCCAAGGTAAAATTGTTAGCGCTACAAAAGATTCTTAATGCACCGCATGGTCAATTAATATTTTGTATTATAAGCGAAAGTTATCAGTTTTTAATTTTACGATATTTGATTTGGCAAACAAAGAAGGCCATTGATCCTCACTGTTGGTTTTTTACGATTTTATTGTAATTTTTTATTTTTAAAGAAGAATTTGTTATGTTATTCAAATATCATAGTGAGTTATTTTATCATTATATTTCTTAAAAATAATATTACATACCTTCCTACCTATTATTACCTAATAGTTGAATACATTACATACTTGTTTTAGAAGTAAACATATTAAAACGTAGTTTTTGTGCAATAGTTCTAATAAAACCTTTATCCAGTATTAACTATGTTGTTTCCTTTAAAAAAGAATGATAATTTGGCTTTGGCAATATTACTTTTTATTTCCTGAGTAATAATGCTTACTCAAAATTGTGTTCAATGTATATTGTTAATGTCTCATACAATTGGACTAAAATAAAAAATTCCAGTGTATATTGTTGTAACTATCGTATACAACAACGAACGTAATGTAAACTCCGCAGTATAATATTGTAAGTATGAGATACAACAACTGAAGAAATCTAGACTGCGCAGTATAATGTTGTAAGTATGAAATACCACAGCTGGCACAGTCTGTTTTCCGCAGGAAAGTGTTGTAAGCACCAAATCTCAAAAAGTTCATAATATTTTCTTAATTATCTTTCAACATAGTCAAGAATACCATACAATACATTCATATACCAAGTTTTACAAAGCTACATAAATAAATGCAGTTTTTAGGCCAATTTGAATCTTTAACTCGCTCTCCTGTAAAATTGCAGTTTTAGAGATACAACAACTTACGTAGGAGGTATCGATTTATTGAACACGTTTAACTTCTTGGTTGCGTAGCCAGAAAATTAAAATATATGTTTAGTAACTGGTTGTGAAACTTAGTTGACATGGTGGCAAATGGATTACATATTCGCAACTGGTTGCATATTTCGACAAAATATTCTACATTCACAACTGGTTACCAAAAAAGAAGGAAAATTCCACCTTTGCAACTGGTTGCGAAACGGCTGAAGGGGTCTTATAGCCTTTGTGGTTCTTTCCCAAACTCCAGTGGGTAAAACGAATAGTGAAGAAACAGACAGCTCAGCGCGCTCCCGGAGGATCGAGCGCTAGTGCCCTCCCAACTCCTACAACATACCTGCCCGTATTTTAGTTATCATAGTCATCATAGCGATATTTGATTCATTACAAACAAATAAGTATTTACATATTCAATAAACACAACAAATTAAATGTTGCATAATGTTGTTGTTGCTGTTTACAAACAGCGCGAGGAGGCGCGGTATAAGTGTTGGGCGTCGCACCGCCGCAGTAGTGTAGCAGTAGTGTAGCTCGGCCACAGCATGCGCCTCTTGGATCTGTTGTAAGTCCTCTCACTCGATCTGTTAGCCCACCGCTGTGCACACCCTGTCCCGACGTGCGCCTTGTACGTCCAGCATGTTGCAGTCCCTCTCCACGCTAGCACTCGTCCTGCCTGATGCGTGTGGTCACTGTGTTGTCTCCGCAGGGGCCTGGCGCTGGCGAGCGCGCTGGGCGAGGTGGCCGCCTTCTGGGACATGGGCACCACCACGTCGCGCAGCTTCGAGCGCACGGACTGGACGCATCGCCAGAGCCGCTTCCGCTGGCAGCGCTCCGAGTCCGACATGTTCCGCCTGTTCTACCCGTGGTGGAACTGGTACGAGCTGGAGTTCCGCCGCCGCCTGTTCTGCGTCGCCGGGATCAGCCACGGTAGGTGTCGGTAAGGGCCCCAGCCTGCACTCGGTGCCAGTACAGCCTCAGTCCAGTCACGCCAGTCCCGTTGCAGGCATGGTGAACATCAGCACGGGCGCCCTCCTCAACCGCCGCACGGTGCTGACGGCCGCCAACTGCCTGGACCCGTACATGGCCCACGCGCTGGAGCTGCGCGTGTGGGCGCTGGGCCGCGCCGGCCAGCACATCACGCCGTACCGCTACCGCGCGTGGCGCGTGACGCGCGTGTTCCCGCGCAGCCGCAACCCCGAGCACCAGCACGGGCCCTGGGCCTACCACTCGCCGCGCCACGACATCGCCATCATCCACACGCGCGACCAGATTTACCTGTACCCCAGCATAGCGAGCCGCTACCACTACGCCACCCGCGCCTTCCTGCCGCCGGAGAACATATACCACCTGGGCTTGGAGGTTATGTACTTTGCGGGCTCGGGCTTCGAGTACCTGGAGCACGTGCTCGAGAACTACAAGATCTTCTACGCCCCGGTGTACCGCGAACACATCCGCGACTGCTCCGAGGTGCTGCCCAAGTGGTGGGGCAAGTTCATCTGCTTGGACAACGTGTACAACTTCTCCGGCGTGCAGAACGGCGGCGGCCTGTTCGACTACGAGGTGGTCGTGGGCTTCGGCTGCTTCGAGATCCGCTACAACGAAATGCGCGTGCTGGTGTTCACGGACCTGCGCTACTACACGCCCACCATCATGCACTGGGCGCACGTGACGCCGGGCGAGTACTACGAGTACGCATACCCGCAGTGGTCCATCACCACCAACTGGGTGGGCGTCTTCTCGTCAGGCAACAACCCCTACATCCCCACGTACAACATTGCGGACGACATGTACCCTATGGGCTAACTGCACTACCGAGTCAGATCTGGGCATTGGGAGTCCGACACAGTCATCTTGGGTGGCGCTGGGAGCCACCTACCCTTCAGGTCCCGTCTGAGCATTCCCTTTTTTTCAATTTAAATCAATTTGAGTTGTTAGTTGGTAAGTAATTATTGCTTTACAATTCCATAAAATCGGCTTAACTACTGTACAGTCAGCGTCACAAATATCTTGACGACGGTGTCTCAAAATGATCTTAAAACTCTCGTATTAAGAGCAAATCAAACTGTTTTGTTGATTTAAATGGTATTATTGTTGGAACTAAAGATGTGTACCTACCAAATATCAGAACAATCACTCAACAGGGAGGGGGTGAAATACTAAATTAAGATCATTTTGAGTACTTTGTACGTCAACATGTTTCTGATGCTCGGCGTACGCATCAAACCGTAGACCTGCGCCGTGTGACGTCGAACAGTCGAATGTTGAAGACAGTCGGTGTCCCGGCATGCCCGGTGTCCCCCGGCGCGGGCGGCGCTCCCAGCAAGCACGAAGGCAATGCACAATTTCACATATATTAAAATATTATTGTCACCATTGATAGGTTTATTAATTTAGTATTAATGTAACGGATATATGACGGAGGGTGCCGTGCAGTAGTGCGTAGATGACAACGAGCTGTGATTATACGTATTAATATTATACTGCGTTTTATTGTACAGAACATCGCACACACATTCGGAGTTAGTATTTAGGCGGTTGGCTCCTCGGGTGTATACGGTATACCGCCTCTCGGCGCGATAGCTGGCGGTTGTGTACAGGTTCGACTCAGACACGGGCGAGGCCTTCCTGGCTGTCGTGCCCTATGCCCTAACCAACCACTAGGTCCTGCTACAAGCTTTCTTCTCTGTGATCGATCTTGAAGTCAAAGAAAGTTAAGAAAGATACAGTATATCTACTTCCTACAGTCCCGGGTCCTCTAAGCGGAGCGTGAAAAGGCATCTGATGAGGCCGTCAAGCTTAGTGCCAACACTGTCAACATGGTACATGTTTGCGATGGTGACCCTATTTTCGAGACTTTGCCTTTAGCTTAACATTAGGTGAGGTTAAGTCAAATTGACGTCTCCTTTATAAAAAAAAAGTAGAGCGGACACCAGGGTCCGAAGTGCAATCTTTCTTTGCATCCAAATTGAACTAGCAGTCCGCTATGCAGATCTGATTCGCCCTATCACGTAGTAGGAAGTGATCCGACTCCGAGTGACCACGGCGGTGGTCACCGCTGGCGATCAACAGCGTGCACGTAATGGAATAGGAAATTGTGCATTATGTTATAAATTAACGAATGGTCGGCGCGATCCAATTAAATTCGCGTGGCATTGTCGCGCCGCCGCCATTGAGCGGGGAGCCTCCACGATTAGATTTTGTGAACAGCAGAGACCTTTACCTCTCATTGTACTCGTATTTGTCCAGCTAAAGTGGCTTCTTCTTCTGTCGACAGCTTATTGTGTCATACTCTGTTCGCCCAGCGTCCAAACACCCTGATAGCGTTCTCAAAGGCGTTCAGTTCTGGGCGGGGACTGCTGAGAGCCACCTTGACCTAGGCACATTGAAAACTTTAGAGTTCGAAAAACATCGGAAAAAATGAAATGCTCAAGTGAGACTTGAACTCACGACCTTTCCCTTAGGCCGCGTCCTGGACGACGGCGGGCGGAGCGGGCGGAGCGGGCGGTGCGGGCGGTGTGCGCGGTGTCCTTCGCCACGCCGCGCCGCCCGCACCGCTGTCATCGAGAACAGCTTCACACAAATGTACGAGTTTGATAAAGACGCGGGTGCCGTCGCCCGCGCCGCCCGCTCCAGCCGCCGTCGTCCAGGACGCGGCCTAACAGGGGGAATGCTCTTCCAACTGAGCCATTGATTCATCACCCTCATAGAGACGTGCTTTCCTGATTGCATCCGAGTATAAGACGAACTGGAAACTCAGGTTCCGCCCTCCAGTTCTTCCTCCTCCACTTCCCACGATTTGGGCGTTCATGGTAGTGAGACCGTTGACACATATGTCACCCTACACGACGTCAAGCCAGGGCTTCTGTAACAATGTTTTTTGTACACAAAGCTTACAGTTTAACTTTGAAGGCGGTGTATAATTAATTAATCTCGGCCCGATCGCGGAAGCTGCGCGGGTGCCTCTAACAATGGCGCCTAGGCTGCAGCGAGCGGTGCTCGGTTATCCGCACTCACATCGTGCACAAGCGCCGGAAGGTCAACGTGTGAAGTAGACGCTTATCTACAGCACTGCGTCAAGCCGTTACCACTGAAACTACAGTTCCTGATATCTGTTTGTTCCTGCTTACCTGCTGACTAATACCTAGCACTGTGGTTGCATACGTATAGACTATAGCTCGAGGTGAAGCGATCTCAGCACAGCAGACGCACCACTCGACAGGACAGGCACTGAGCTGTGTTGACGTGACAATATTGTACAGTTCGATGTATCGTCTACGTACGAACCAGGCTGTGGCGCAAGACTTTCCTATCAAAGTTGAAGGGTCAGACCGAAAAAGAAAGCTAATAGTAGTGTGGCGATACCACATGTACCCAGCGACGTCTAGCGACAGCGTCACTACGAATCCTGCATCGCGAAAGTGAAGCTCGCGCGCTGGTACATTATTAACGACAATCGTTGGTTGGCGTGATCACCTTGCCTGGTCGGAGGATCCTCCCTTTGTGTTGGAGGAACATCACACCTCGTTATAGTGGTGCTATGGTATCCATATAAGGGCGACCTCGGACTGGCCTACGAGCTCACCCCCCGGCTTTCGGCGTCGAGCACAAGAGTAGAGGTCTGTGCTGCGTCACATCGTGTCACAGATGATGAGGAACGTCGCGGTGTGTGGCTGGTGGCAGGGAAGGCCCCGCGTCAGCGCGCGGTGCTCTCGCCGCCGGCGGCGTACAAACAGATTATGAATGTACAGCGCTATGATTCACCTAGCGCTCAGTTTTGGGCCTTTGTGGCCACAATACAATCATACATACCTGTACTGACACCTTTTTCATGTGGAGTAGGCAGAGACTCCTGTATTACACACTTGAAGAACATCCCCCTCTAGTGTCATTTGATTTTATAGGAAATTCTTCCAGTTTGTGGTACTTTTGACCTGTCCTTTTGTCATCAATGTGATGTGTGTATGTGTTGCGAGGTCGCCCCAGGCCGGCTTACCCGCGCACGGTCTCTTTTAGAGAATGTATTAAAGTTATCCTGGTAGCTTGTTTATTGGATATTCAAAACAACATCATGTCATATTGGTAAATATCAAGTGGACTCTAACATCGCGGGTAGTGACCATGACAGTCTTAATACTTTGCTGAGGATGAGAACAGTTCCATAATTTAGAATAACATCACCACATAGAATAAGGAAAGTCGCTTTCCGCGTCTATCCGTCCCTATATATGCATATATCTTTAAAACTACGCAACGGATTTTGAAGCGGTTTCTTTTAATAGATAGTGTAAAGATTAGGTAGTCGGTGGATAGTAAAGAATACGGCAGATATAGGATTTTAGGGGATTTTATTACTCGGACCAATTTATATTAAAACAAAGGAGCGAGGGAGCACACGCGATGGCCGTCGATCGGGTACTACATTCAATGTAACTAAATTATAGCCAACTAAGGTAAAAATGCTTAGTTGGCAGACAGTGTACGGTTGCATCGTACATGCTCCCGGGCCGAGAGATACAAGAGATTACACCTCTTCTGGGATAAAGCGACATTTTTTAATAATAGGTGATGTAGCTTTATCCCGTTTGCCATGGGTAATTTCACTTTGATTCACTTCAGGCTGTCGGTCAGCCGTGCTCTGCTTTCGCGAAAACACTACACTGGACACATCTGACGATATTTGCACTGTAGAAACTGCTCGCCTCCTTCTCCACAGGAACCAAGCTGCTAAAGTAGCTACTATAGCTACGAGTAGTAATCCGTAGCATATAATGTACTGATGGACGTCATGGGAAGACATAGGGTCATCCGTGTTAGTATTGGCAGATTTCAATTGTGTAATGCGTTCCTCCAAATCGGCTAATGTTGTATTCAGTGGGTCTGGGTAGTCCGGGTAGTGGCTCAGTGAGATGTTAACTATGTGGTTTAGTTCATCTATCTGTGGTGTTGGGATGTCAGATTTTACTCGTATGCTATTGGCTAAATTAGCATGGGAGTACAGGGTAAAATCCTTCCCTTTTATGACGCATTTAGATTCTAGGTCAATGATACCAACTCCAGTCATATGTTTGAAGTCAACTTGATCTTGACATATGATCCTCACCGCACAACTCTTACAACAAAAATAAAGGTACCTAGATTGTACGCTTAATTGTCGCCAGGTGTCTTGACATGGAGATTTAATAACAATGCATTGTTTCCGTTTACTGTCCACTTTGCAGAATTTTTCTTCAATGTTTAAATAATTTATAGGTTTATTAATTTGACAAAGATATGAATTTTCGTTATATAGACACAATTGGAGCTCAAGAAAGGACATTGTAAAGAAAGCGTCTTTTCTCAAGTTTATTGCAATAAATTCTGCAACTGGTAGAACGCTAATCATGTCACCTTGAAGTTGCCGGGGGACGGGAAGTATCTTATAAATTTTGTAGCTATCTCTGCTGGTCAATGGAAAGGTAATCTCAAATATGAGGTAATCTTCCATCATTCTAGCTCTCACTTTCAACATATTATATATATATCGAAGATCAGTCTGTATATTGTCTACGGGCAAAGCTACGTCCTTAGGTAACTGCAGACCATGTAAAATTATTGTTATTGTGTTCGCTCATATTTCGTATTTATCTGTGTACCACCTACCTTGTCAATTATATTATATAAGTATCTGGTAGTATTAGCACAAACCTCAGTGGTTTATAAATACTACTATACCTTTATTTATACCTGCACTATGTAAATTGATAAATAAATAAAAAAAAAAAAAAAAAAAAAACTGACCCGAAATGAATTCTAATTCACGCTGTAGCTGATCAGGGGCTAGCAGGTGAGTGTCAAACTTTCCGTGGTAGATGTTGGTGATGGTATCCAACAGGGTACCTTGGATACTTCTAAGATTTTGGGTCAAACTAATAGCTGAGATCGCGGACAACATAAAATCTTGAGTCCTCTCTAGATTTTCTACTTCTTTCTTAAGAATTATGGAAGCGTTATCTAATTGATTAAGATGTTTATTTATCATCTTATGTTGCAGTTGGATCGATTGCTCTGTTCTTTTCAATACATTGTATTCCGCTTCGATGACGGAAGTCTGATTTCTTAATAGAGAAGCTAGGTGTCGCTCGTTTTGTTTTACTAACTGTATATCCTTCTTGTACTGTTCTGCGAATCGTTCGTCTAATACTCCGAACAAACTGTTAGCCAGGTAACCAACACCATTGATTAAGCCGCGACGCTGTCTGTTGTGCGCACTAAAGTGTTGATTAAGCATGAGTTTATTATAGTGCTGTATTTCTGTATAGTCGTGATTTAATTGTAGTGTTATAGTACTACAGTGACCTTTGTCGTTTAGATATGAGCAGAGTCTATCTAAATACTGCAGAAACTTTGTAGCTGCGTCGTTCCCTTCCCAATAGGGACTCATGTCATAATACACAATTAGATTCCATTTATCTCGTATTACCTGCATATTATCTATCGATTCAAAATATAAGGAATTGTTGCTAGGTAATTCTGATATATTGAACGCTGCTTGAGTGTTTGTAAACACTGACATGAAAAATATTAAAGAAATTGCAATGTATGCAAACATAGAGCCTCGTATACATGCTGCTTTTTGCGATTGTGATTTCTGGTTTTTCTTTTTATATTCTTGATCATCATTGCACTTGTCATCCGTATTGCTGGAAGAAGCTGGTATAGGGAGTTTCGAAAGTTTGACCACTGGCCGCTTGATACGGCCTCCCTTTGTTCTTAAGGTTACAACACGTACCAAACCGTCGTCACCTTTATGTTGCTCTACTATTCTACCCATCATCCATTTTCCAGGTGGCAGATTATCGTCCTGTATAGTAACTAAATCACCTATATTCAGGTCACTTTCAACCTTCCTCCATTTAGTTCTTACTGATAGTTCTGATAAATATTCCGCTCTCCATCTTTTCCATACATCATTCACCAATTTCATTGATAAATGCCATCTAGTTCGAGCGTCTCTTTCTGTGTCCATTATTTCCGTCCCACTTCTGCCTATCAGGAAGTGAGCCGGTGTAAGCACATTTAAGTCCTCGATGTTTTCTGATAGTGCACATAGTGGCCTACTGTTGAGACAGGCCTCCACCTGTGCTAAAACAGTGGTGAATTCTTCGAAGGTTAGCTTATGGTCTCCAAGAATTCGCTTAAGATGATGCTTTAAGCTTCTTACGGCTCTTTCCCAGTAACCTCCGCCGCTCGGCCAGGATGGGGCGTTAAAGTGCCATTCTATGTTTAATTCCGCTAGCTCGGCAAAAAATGTAGAGTCATATGAGCTCTTGAAATCATGATAACTCTCTTCTAGCATTCTATTCGCTCCGACGAAATTCGTCCCATTATCACTGTAAATGTGCCGAGGTGCTCCTCTTCTAGCTGCCATTCGACGTAGTGCTGCTAAGAACCCAGAACTGCTTAGATCGGATACAAGCTCTAAGTGTATAGCCTTAGTCGCCATACAAATGAACAACGCAATGTACCCTTTTGTTGTTCTAATGCCCCGTCCCTTGCTACATTTCACCTCAACGTAACCGGTGTAATCCACCCCGGTGTGATAGAATGGGGGAGCAGGGTTACATCTAGCTTCGGGTAAGTCTCCCATTAACTGCGTATGCAATTTAGGATCATGCTTTCGACAAATTACACAGTTTCTCACTTCTTTCCTTACTGCTTTGCTGCCACCGATTATCCAGTAGTTTTGTCTGAGAAAAAATAAGGTTAATCGTGGTCCACCATGGAATGTTAACTGATGAGCTTGCTGTATTAACAGAGTGGTTAATCTAGAGCTATAAGGTAATATCGCAGGATGTTTCATTTCCATGCTCATATGTGATTTACTTAAACGGCCGCCAACTCGTAGAATGCCATCTTGATCAAGGAACGGATTTGATTTAAGTAAATAGCTTTTGCTATGTAATGCATTGTGACTCCTTAATACATTTATTTCTTCAAAAAATTCAGCCCTTTGTACATATTTTATTATAAGTAACTTCGCTCTTTTCAATTCTCGTAAGGTTAGAAATTCAGGCAGGCTAGGCCGCTTATTTGCTTTCTTAGTAAACGATATCGTAGTGATAGCTCGCAATAGCCAAGCTAAAACGTTAGTTACCTTACGGAACGAGCTGTGTTTCAATAACAGCTTTTCGATAATGCTATCCGCGGCACTTTGTTGAACAGAGTTTGCTGAGCCCGCAGATAACTTTGTTTTTGTTTCTTGATCGGTGGTGTATGCAGTGGGCTCCGAATCCTTTTCACAAAAAGATTGTAATGACTGTGGCCCATGCCACCATAGAATTTGATTTTTCAGTTGAGAAGCTAAGATTCCTCTGCTAGCTGCGTCTGCTGGATTGTCTTTAGATATAACATATCGCCAGCAGCTGGGCTTCATCACCTCCGTTATAAGTTTCGTTCTGTTTGCAACAAACGGTTTCCAGCGGCCTGGGTCGCCCTGTAGCCATCCCAAGACCACCATTGAATCCGTCCACCCATAAATGCGTATATTTTGACAGCTCAAACTATTAATGACTTCAGTCATTAACTTCGCTAATAACAATGCTCCACTTAACTCTAATCTCGGTAAGGAGATGCTTTTAGATATAGGTGCTAGTCGTGCTTTGGCAACAACTAGAGTCGTAGATTGCTCGTATTTCTTCCGCTGACATGCGTAAATAACCGCTGCGTAAGCCTTGGTGGATGCATCACAATATCCATGGAGTTCAATGACCTCATTGGGTTGACATCCGATCCAGCGCGGTATTTCACAGTAACTAATATTCGCCATGTCTTCACTGATTGTCACCCATTCCTTTTTTATGCGTTCCGGAACTTCTTCATCCCAACTCATCTTGTTCAACCATAGATCCTGAAATATCAGCTTTAATTTCGTAGTTAAGGGTGACAACCATCCTAACGGGTCGAATACTTTTGCTATCTCTGATAAAAGTAGTCGCTTGGTAATTTTGACGTTGAGATTAGCTGTATTGTATTTAAAAGTAAAGATATCGCTGCTAGAATTCCAACGTAGACCTAATGTTTTCGACGTGCTTTCGGATTTGAAGTCAAAAGTAGCTCCGACTTGGCTGTTGTTGTTTTTGACATTGCTAAGAAGATTCGGATGATTTGAACACCACTTTTGCAAGGTAAAACCTCCTGTTCGTAATAATCTATTCAAGTCTTCGATGAGCTGCTGTCCTTCTATGATGGTGTCGGACCCGTGTAACATGTCATCCATGTAACACGAGTTTTCTATGACCTTGGCAGCCTCCGGGAAGTTCAGCCGCTCATCTGAAGCCAATTGCTTGAGAGTCATCATAGCTAGAAAGGATCCTGGCTTAGTACCGTACGTTACGGTAGTTAATTTGTATGCTTGTAACTGCTTATCCTGACTATCTCTCCATATAATTTGCTGATATTGTTGGTCGTCTTCGCACACCTTTATTTGCCTATACATTTTTTCAATATCAGATGTAAAGGCATACCGGTACTGACGCCACTTCAGAACCAATTCCTGAAGATCCTGCTGTAAATTCGGTCCTTTAAACATTAGGTCATTCAAGCTATATCCACTAGACGTCCTTGCTGACGCATTAAATACCACGCGTAACTTTGTCGTAGTAGATTCCGCTCGCAGCACTGAGTGATGCGGTAGGTAACATGATATCCGATTGTTATTATTGCTGTAACTCGGCACCATGTGTCCTAAGGCTATGTATTCACTGATGAATGCTTTATATTGTTCCGCTAAAATTGGTTGCTTATTAAATTTTCGTTCCAAATTTTGGAACTGTGCTATTGCCATCTCTTTAGATGAGCCTAAATTTTCATTTATTTCCGGTTTTAATGGCAATCTTACTTCGTATCGCCCGTCCTCTTGACGTTTTGTAGTAGCTGAATAGAAGTCAACGCACTGTTGATCTTCAGCTGATAAGCTAGATTGCTCGCTAATATCCTCAATCTCCCAGAATCGCTGTATATCCTGGGTATCATTGACGACCACATTGCATTGATAAGACGGAATTTCACCGCCGCCGTATATTATCCAACCGAGCTGCGTTTCTTGTAATACGGGTTGCGATAGGCTTTCTCCTTTTATCAGTCCTCCCAGCAATATCATACCATAAACTTGAGCGCTTAATAGTAAGTCCACTGGGCGGCTACGGTCAAAGTATGGATCGGCTAATATCAGATTACCCAAATATGACCACTTCGACGCGTCAAAGGATTTAAGTGGAATATTCCTAAGTACGTTATGCATAACGAGTACATCCGTAATAAACGAAAATTCGTTGTATGTAGAAAAGCAGTTCAGTGTGACAACACCATTACAGTTGTTTTCGTTCTCGCCTATACCGACGATTAACCCGTTGAACTTTGATCGCTGTAAGCCTAATTTCTTTGCTGCACTCTCTTTTATCACAGAAACTTGAGACCCTGGGTCTATTAGGGCTCTTAAAATGTGATGAGATCCATCTAGCGCTGCTACTTTAACTAGAGCTGTGGCTAACAATACCTCGTTAGAACCAGGACCGTATTGTGAGACATGCGCTGTTATCGGTACATTTTCCTCTGTCAAATTTGATTCGCTTATTGTCGCCGTTGCAGTATTCGATTGCGACTTATTTTTTGAGCATGCGTCATGTAAAACGGAGTGGTGATTTCCTGCACATTTGCGACATCGCCTAGCGGAAATGCACTGCTGGCCATTGTGATCAAATAAACAATTTTTACACAATTTCAATTTTGCTACAGTGTTTAATTTAGCTTCGTTTTGCAATCGCAGAAAATTTTCGCAATTATACAGGGTATGTTGTTTATTGCAAAATGGACATTTGATCGATGACACGTGTAAGGCTTTGGAATACGATTCTGGTTTATTCGACCTGTGGTCTGAATTATTATTGAAACGGTTTGGTTTTTGATTTTGATGTGAATGGCTAGATGATTGCTGATTATTGGGTTTTGCTGACACCTGGTCTAACTTTCGACGAGATGTTTCCCAACCAGTGAATTTGCTCTCCAGATATTGCAAAAAATCTTGCAACACAGGTTGTTGTTTTTTATTTTTCAGGGAATCGTTGTAATCGTCGTAAGTATCGCTGTCCAACTTTTGAGATAGTAAATATACGAGAATCGGATCCCAGGTGCTGATGTCAATCCCCAAGTTCCGTATCGCGTATATGCTTTCTAGAGTTACGTCATGCAATTTTTTTACATGACTAAATGATCGCTGCTGAGTATTGGGAAGACTTAGTAAGTTATTCATTATAGATATGAAAATAAGCCTTTCGTTATTATATCGATGGTTGAGAATCTCCCAACAGGCGTCGTAATTTTCGCTACTGATAACAAGATGCTGTAAAAGTTTTCCTGCTTCCCCTACAACCTTTCCTTTCAAAAATTGCATCTTTTGAGCTTTGGAAAAGATCGGGTTGTTGTGAATGACTTCTGTGAAGAGGTCCTTGAACGATTTCCAGTTCTGAAAACGTCCTGCAAACTCAGGTATTTCCATTTTAGGAGCGGAGTGTTCTCGGTGGGACACGCTTGATAGCTTTCTGTTGATCATTAGCTTCAGTTTGGTATATGATCGCTCGTGCTGAGTATATACTACTTCATACTCGTCGTCCTCTCCACTTATTTCGCCGTCCAACTCCCAGTGAAGAGAGTCAATTTTTGACCAGCGTGCTTCTAGTGTTTTTAGAGCGTCTACCATTTCCCATTTTTCGGACATGGACTCTACATCGAGAAGCGTGATAGTTCTCTTGAACGCCTTAAAATTCGCCGCTTGCTTGCGAATCATATCGTCCAATTGGCTTTTGCAGCCCCGTGATTTCATTGCACGAAGTATGCTAGATCTTGATTTTTGCTCGTGACCCGATGGTTCACCTTCTTCAGGTACCTCAGGTTGCTTAAATGGGGGCTGGGGACTTCTAGTGGTTTTTGACAGAGTTGGATCGCCTCCGAACTGCTGTCGCTGCTGCTGTTGCTCCTTAATCAATGCTTTGGCTGCTGTATATGCCTTGCTTACTTCTTCATGCTCGGAATTTGAAAGATAGGGATGTTCCTTGACCCCATATTGACAAAAGACTAAATGATTGTTCTGAAAGTCTGACCAATACCTTTCTAACAACTCTAACCGTCTTCTGAAGTAATCATCCGTCTTTCTATCGGCGCTGTCCTTTTTGATGTTGATAGAGATTTTCTTTATCAACTCGCTGAGCTCACACTGCTGTTCGTAAAGTTCTTCCATTTTGCTGCTGATTTGCTGCTTAAGTAAAAAAAGGAAAGACCTTACTTGTTGATGGCTGCTAAACTGGACGCTAACGTCCTTGCTGCTAGATGCTACTGCTGAGTAGCGATGCGTTGGTGCTGCTGAATAGCGAAGCTGTTGCTAAACAATGAAGCTGTCGCTATATACCGACTTGCTGCTGCTGAAGTTGCTGGTTGTCTCTTGCCCGAGACGCTAATAAATCACAGATGCCGGTGAAAGTATTTGCTGCTGGGATTTCGTTCCTGTACGCTTAGCTAGTTAGATACGAAACCACGTTGACACTTTCCTCGTGACACTGTAATCCAATGCTAGTTCACCTGACCGGTTCACTCACAAGTACCTAATGTCCACGTCACTCCCGAAAAAATAACGAAAACTAGCACTCGCGATATGTCGGCCGATGGCTTCGAAGGACCATGTAAAGATTAGGTAGTCGGTGGATAGTAAAGAATACGGCAGATATAGGATTTTAGGGGATTTTATTACTCGGACCAATTTATATTAAAACAAAGGAGCGAGGGAGCACACGCGATGGCCGTCGATCGGGTACTACATTCAATGTAACTAAATTATAGCCAACTAAGGTAAAAATGCTTAGTTGGCAGACAGTGTACGGTTGCATCGTACAGATAGAGTAATTCAAGAAGAAGGTTTATATGTATAATACATACTTATTATAATAGAGGGTGCAGCGGGAACGGAATCGGACATCACGCGGGCGGAAAAAAATTGGCGGCACGAAGTTCGACGGGTCATCTAGCATAATATTACATTTAATACGAAAGCACAGAATAGATAAGGACGAAATTTACTGTTTCTGTCTGTCATGGTTTCACGACTAAACCACTGAACCAATATTGATGAAATTTGGCTACGTTTGGTCACGATACTGACGATCCACATGAGCGGAGCCGCTACTTATACATACCTCTGCCTATACATCTATAGAGAATATGCGAGAGCATACAACAGAGCAGTGAGCATGAGTAGGCAACGCTGCGGTCAGCCTGTCGGTCTGTCTGTGTGTCATAGTGGGAAATTAGGTAGATCGCCGCTAGCCGAGGTGACTGTCGACACTGTCGCACTGACGCGAGCGTCATCAACCGCTGCGGTCGACGCCCGACGTCGACGGTGTTCGGGACATGAGCTACGCAACGTCCTGACGTCAGTGCGTCCACCACAATACAAAATATTAGCTCGTATATGTACGCCAACAATTTATAGTATAGCAGTAATAGGCCTTTACATCTTATGTAGATGATTTAAGCAGTATCTGTGTGGCACAGTCGGGAGTGAAAGTACCGTCCGCATGATCGACACCTTTTTTTTTTTTTTTTTTTTTTTTTTTTTTTTTTCGTGCGGAAATCCCCACGGATACCCCCCCTGCCGGAGCCGGAAGGGGAGGTTATGTCGGACTCGAACCGACTAAAACCGCACGCCGACTGTGGGTCTTGGTGCTAGGCCGGAGGTGAGGTTGTCAAAGACATATCCCTCGCACCCCGGCTGACCCAGGGCCATCCCTTACGGTCTGGCCCTCCTCAGGAGGGGGGACAACGGTGTCCCCAACTCGCCCCCGGAATGGGGAGGCGCGCTGTTCAGCGCGCCGCCGCCGTGGCCTGCTTCTGCTGGGGTGACAGGCGGCTCCACCCGTCACCCCCAGGCCCGCGCTCATGGGGGACGGAGGTCAGTCAGTGCCCTCCGACGCCCGAGTTGCCTGCGCGCGCGGGCGGCGCGATCCGCGAGTCTTTCTCGCTCGCGCCGCCTCTCCCGCTCCGCCGTCTCCTTCACGACCATTACCTGCTCGCTGAAGGAGACGCCGGCCGCCCACGCGTCCGCGCAGCGGACCATTGCTGTGAGCAGGGTGGCGAGGGTGAGAACTCTCACTCCCAGGGCCGCCACTAGCTCCCGCCTCGGTTCGGCCCATGCCGGGCACTCGGTGAGCGTGTGCAGCCCCGTGTCCTCGCTCGCGTCGCAGTGATGGCACTCGGACGTTGGCTCCTTTTCGATCCGACACAGATATCTCCCGAAGCACCCGTGCCCGGTGATAATCTGCGTCAGTCGATACGAGAGGCTGCCATGTGGCCTCTCGAGCCATTCCCCCATGATGGGCCTTACCGCCTCTATGACGGCATGCCCTGCGCGTCGTTGCTCAAGTCGTCGCTCCCACTCCGCCACCATGATCCCGTGGAGCCGGGACCTCTCGGCCCGAATGTCTTCGGGCTCGGGATCGTATCCCCGCTCCCGCGCCTCCTTACGGAACCGATACAGTGCCGCAAGGGATCTCGCTTCCAGGATCCACGGTGGCGATCCGGCTAGGAGACTCGCCGCTTCAAAGGATATCGTGCGGTACCCCCTAATGGCCCTGCAGGCCATCGTCTGCTGCGGAGCATGCAGCAGTTGCACGAACCTGGCCTGCAGGGCGTCCGCCCACACGGGGCACCCGTACAGGGCCATGGACCGCACGACACCCGCGTAGAGTCTCCTGCAGGAGTCCTCTGGGCCCCTCAAGTTGGGCAGCAGCCGCATCAGCGCGTTAGCTGACACCAACAGTTTGGGGCGCAGACTTCGGAAGTGCTCTCCGAAGTCCCACCGACCGTCAAGTACGAGCCCCAGATATTTCAGCCGGGGCTTGATGTCGATGGGAGTACCTCCTACTGTCAAGCTGGATCCCGGGGGTGGCCTGCGCCGAGGACCATGAAAGAACAAGGCCTCGGATTTGTGCAGAGCCACCTCGAGACCCAGCCGCCGGATTCGATCCACGACTTGAGCAACAGCGGTCGTGGCCCTCTGGGTCGCCTCGCGGTGTGTAGCGCCACTCACCGTCACTAGCGTGTCGTCCGCGTAGCACGTGACGGTGGCACCGAACGCGAGCTCACCGCGAAGCACCCAGTCGTATCCGATGTTCCACAGGAGCGGCCCCAGGACCGATCCCTGTGGGACACCGCACGACATCTCACGCCTACCGACGCCGGTCGCACTTGGGTAGATGACGGCCCTCTCCGTCAGGTACGCCCCGACTATGCGGCGGAGGTAGAGAGGCACATCGTGGTACACGAGCGCCTCCCTGATGCAACTCCAGGGCAAGGTGTTGAACGCGTTGGAGATGTCCAAGGACACCGCCAACATCACCTCGCCCCGGGCAACCGCATCCTCCGCCAGAGTCCTCACGCGCATGATGGCATCCACAGTGGAACGCCACCGGCGGAAGCCGTATTGAGTGTCCGCTAGGTCCGGCCCCACTCTAGAGAGGTGCTCGACGAGGCGCTTGGCAATCACTCTTTCGAAGAGCTTGCCCACCTCGTCGAGCAACACAATGGGCCGGTACCCGGACGGCTCGTCCGCCGGGCGTCCGTCCTTGCGGATGAGGACCAGTTTCCCCGTCTTCCACATCTTCGGAAACTGGCCCCGCTCCAAGCATGCGCTGAGGAACCCTCGCAGTCGGGGTTCGAGGCCGTCTTCTCCTAGAGCTAGGACCCACGCACGGCCTGGAATGCCGTCGGGTCCCGGGGCGGTGTTCTTCTTGGCTCTAAGCCGTCGCACCGCCAGCTCTAGTTCTACCCAAGTGACCTCGGGCACGTCGTCGTCAATAGCCACGCCGGGCGCATCAGGCGACCGAGGTGGCGGAGTCATCTGCGGCGGAACGTGTTCCGCCCGCGCCGGGAACAGGGATGCCACCACTCCTCCAAGCAGAGCCGGCTCGAGAACCTGGGTCAGGGGAGGGGCCCGGGGGCGCAGCTTTCCTCTTACCAAGCGGTAAGGCCGCCCCCATGGGTCCCGCTCCAGTGTCTCCAGCAGCTCCCTATAGGAAGCTGCCTTGGACCGCTTGATCTCCGCTCGGAGGGCATTCCTGGCCTCCCTGTATCCCACTTGCAACTCCGCCACTAGGGGATCTGTGTCTGCGGGGCGGCTACGCCTCCTACGGAGCCTGGCCCACCGGCGGTGCGCGATCACGCAGGCTTGACGCAGCCTCGCGATCTCCGCAGTCCACCAGTAGACCCGGCGCCTCGGACTATAGGCTGGAGCCCTAGACATACCCGCATCGCAGACAACAGTCATGGCCTCCCGGAACCACGCCGCCTCGTCATCAATGTCGTCAGGCCTGTCCGGCACCATGGCCCAGGCCTGCACGGAGGCGGCTTCCAGGAGAGCATCCCTATTCAGTCCCCTAAGCACCCAGCGCGGCTCGCGTGGGGCCGGTGTGACCGGCGCATCACTCTCGGGAGGGGAGACTTCAAACCGAACGTATCGGTGATCCGACAGTGTCTCCACCTCCACGACAACACGCCAGTCCCGCACACGTTGCGACAGCGAAGCGCTCGCGAATGAGAGATCAACGATCGAACTCGCCCCGCGCTCCGCCACCCAGAACGTGGCTTCGGCCCCGCGATTCTGGAGAACCAGACCGAGAGTAGCGGCCCAGCTCTCCAGAGCCCTACCTCGCGGGTTCGTGTGCCGGGACCCCCAAGCCTCAGACCAGGCATTGAAGTCTCCAAGCACAAGAACCGGGCGAGGGTGACAGGCATTGACGACGTCGGTCAGCCGCTCCAGCGACTGCCGATACTGCCCTATGCGTCGGTGTGATGCCGGCGTGAAGTAGACGGCCACGACCGCAATCTCCCCCACACGCGCCGCTACGATGCCATGCTCCCTTGCGATCACCACAAAGGGAGGGGCACCCGCAGCGGCGTTACGCACCAGTGCCGCCGACCCATCCAGGTCGACCACCCAGGCAGGCCCGGGGGGCCGGTGGGTGTACGGATCGGCGACAGCGGCGACGTGTATGGACCACTGTGCCATGCTCTGGAGCAGAAGAGCCTGAGCATCGACACCGTGGCCCACGTTCGCCTGCAGGATGCGGAGCTGGGGATCCATTATGGAACCATCTCCGCATCCCGCTGCGAACAGTTTGCGGAACGCCCGCCTCGTGGCTTCGGCTCCCCTCCGGTGCAGGCCTTACTGCCAACCCGATGGTCGGCCGGTTTGCCCCCCGCTGCACACCTGAAACAGTGCAGCGGAGCCTCGCAACCACCGGCCCTATGACCGGGTTGGCCACAGCGGAAGCACCGGTCACCGACCGTCACCTCCGCCGTGCACTGCACCCCCACGTGCCCGACCGCCAGGCACCTAAAGCACCTGGCCGGTCGAGCCTGCAGGAGCTGAGCCCGCACCCCAACAACGCCGTCCACCACGAGGACCCGCCGATCGGCAGCCTTTTGAGCTGCTGCGATGGGGCAGCCGACAACTGCCGCCCCCTGTCCGCGACGGCCGTAGCGAATCGCTCCGACCTTAACCGCCTCCAGGGGGCAGCCCCCGGCCTCCGCCACGGTGGCCCGAATCTCTTCGGCCGTGATGGAGTCGTCCAGGCCCGAAATACGCAGTTCTGCGCACTTTGTGGGCCTGGACACCCGGACGTCGGCTGCGTCCAGCGTCTCCCTTAGCTGAGCCGCTATGGCATCAGCCTGGGGAGCGCTGGAAGCGCCAGGGACCTGTATGAGGCGGGCACCCGTCCGGGTCTCCGTGACTCGGAGGGGCTTCGCCAGATTAAGAGACCTCATATCTATGAGGCCTCTGGCCCGCCTCACCAGATCCGGGTATTGCACACCCCTCTCCGCAGCCTCCGGCGTCAACGTCAGGACGACGGCCGTTGTGCGGGGGATGCGCAACCTTCCCGGCGCTCCCTTCGCAGCAGCCTCAGCCTTTCTGGCCTTTTTGGCTGCCTTTCTTTTGGCGTTCCGCTTTCTCCTCGACTCACCGACTACCTCCCAGCCCCCCGCCGGTGCGGAGCTTGTGGAGGCGATCGGGGCCGGAGCCGAGGTTGAGGCTAGAGCCAGGGCTGGGGCTGGGGCTGGGGCAGAGGACGTCTTCCCCTTGCCCTTCCCCTTTCCCTTGCCCTTGGGCTGAGCGCCCTGCGCAGCAGTAGTGGCAGCGGCAGCGGCAGCGGCCGGAGCAGATGGCACAGCGGGTGCGCTGCTGGCCGACTCCTGTGGGGTCCGCGTCGCTATTGGGCGACCCCTTTTGACTGCTCCGGCATACCCTGCAGGCGACGCCAGGGGCGGACGGCGGATAGAGTCCATGATGGACTCCAATCCGCGCTTTGTCCGCTCCTCGTGCGCCGCCTGCCGCGCCTCCTGCGCCGCCTGCGCCGCCTCCAGCCGCCTTTCCATGGCGGCCAGAGCCGCCACGACAGCCGCCAATGGGTCCGCAGGCTGCACCGGCATCGGCACCGGCGGCTGCGGTCGGACAGGCGGTGACGGTGGCAATTCCGGCTGCACCGGTGCCTCCAGCCGCAGCGGCGACCTCGACCGCACGGGCGACCGCACCGGCGACCGCACCGGTGAAGCCAGCCGAGCCGACGACTTCGGCTCTGCCGGCTGCGCGACCGGCTTCCGCCGCGCCGACCGCGTGACGCGCCCCTCCGGCAGCCCGGCGACGACCTTTTGCAGGTCCGCAAACTCAGCCGCCATCTTGGCCATCTCTTTGCGGTACTCTGCCGCCTGCCGCTCCGAGGCATCGATTAGCTCGACCTGTCGTCTGCCTAGCTGAGCCCGCTCGTTCCGCGACCCAACCAGCTCCGCTCTGAGCAGGCCGAACTCCTCGATAAGGCGCGTCGTCGCCCGTCGCAGCCGGACTTCCTCCGGCCCCATAGACCCAGCACGGGTCCCTATCACTTCCTCCAGGGCCTGCAGTACCTCCCTAGAAGTAGGGTCGGTACGGGGCATGGGCGTGGGCGCCGCCGAGGTGGAGGGACTCGGCGGCGCTACGTCATCTCTCAGGGCCGGGACCCGAGAGGAGGGCGTTTGGGGGATGGCCCTCTTGCCACCCCGCGTCTTCCCCCGACCGACCATGGCAACCTTGGGCGGGGGGGAGTCCTCGCTGCCGTTGTTGGGCTCCTCGTTGGAGGACGAGTCGGTCAAGGTGACGGCTGCGTCCGACTCGGTCCTCCGTGGAGGAGGAGCAGCCTTCTTGCCGCCGTTCCTCCTCCGTGCAGATTTTCGGGTCTGCAGACCCACCGGGCTGTTCGCCCTGCTCTTCTCGGTGGCGGTGTCGAAGTTTTCCGACACCGCCGCAGTTGGTGACGCGACCTCCGCGTCGTGGCGCTGCGCGACCTCCGCGCAGTCTATTTCGCTTGGTAAAGGGGGGGGTTTTATGTTGTTTAAAGAATGCATAAATGTTCCCACGAGCATGAGACGAAAGGTTACACTTCCCGGGTGACGCTCTTTCCGAGAAGCGGGGTACATACTGTGGAGGTCCCCTGGTGTCCACAGGTTTTAATCGACTTCGCTGTCGGGTTTTTAAGACTTTTCCTTGTCGCGGGCCGGCCAATTAAGGCAAGCCCCGCGGCCTCCAGGTTACCGGCATACTGAGTGTGGCTAGCACTCAGATCGTTGTCGATATCTAGGAGGTTACGCGACGCGGGGGAGCAGCCAACTCTCCCAACACCGACGGTGGCACGAGTGCCTGTCAGCCCCTGCGCGAGCAGTGGGCCAACCCGTCCCTGGATCTCGCGGAACCCTTGCCTCTCCCCTGTCCCCTCTGAGAGCAGAGGGATACTGGGAGCGACTAGCGGGAACCGGATCTCTCTCCGCGGGCCTTGAAGCCCCGCCACACCACGACCCCCTCTGGGTCGACTAGCCCTCAAAAGGGCTGTTTGAATGGAAGGAATCCTACGGATCCCTTCCCGCGGGCCTTGCAGGCCCGCCATACCACGACCCCCTCTGGGTCAGCTAGCCCTGAAAAGGGCTGTTTGAATGGAAGGAATCCTACGGATTCCTTCCCGCGGGCCTTGCAGGCCCGCCATCCCACGACCCCCTCTGGGTCAGCTAGCCCTCAAAAGGGCTGTTTGAATAGAAGGGATCCTACGGATCCCTTACCGCGGGCCTTGCAGGCCCGCCATCCCACGACCTCCTCGTGCACTGAGGTCGGCCGTTGGGTTATTCGTCAACGGCCAACAGAACTCCTAAGGTGGGAGTCTGTTAGCCGTTGTCCAGGATGCACCAGCCCCTCCGCTTCCGCTCCCCAGGACCGCAGTCCAAAGGGAGAAGAAACGGAAAGGCCAACGTGGAGGTTACCCAACCCGCACCCCGCATGATCGACACCTAAACTGCGGGTCGCTCAAAAGCCTTTCGGGGTGGGCAGACGAGGCAACCCCTGCGCTCCCGTGTTTCTTCTTACGCTTTTCGGCTAAGGTTCGAAACCAACAGTTGTCATGGGTGTGTTGCATCCATCAACCAGGGACTTCCTCCGCTTGGATCGTCAGCCTGGTTTTCCCATACTTTGGGGTTGATATCAAAGGCCATCAAGTCGCGTTTTGTGCAGTCCTTGAAGCAATATATTGAACAATTTATAACGAGTTGTCAAAATGTGTGTTCCGCCGGGATATAGTCCTGCCGCATTCGCCTCACTTGATTGGTTGTCGCCCTGTGTGTCGAATATAAAGTTTATGTATAAAGCCATCCATCCATACGCTCACGCCTATTTCCCTCCGGGGTAGGCAGGGACAACTGTCCGCCGCGCGCCGTTTGACTCTATCGAAGGTCAATTTTTCTTTTTGCGCACCCACCCGTGATAGAGGCTCTTATTTGCTGGAGTATTTTACTAGTATCTGACGCGCTCGAGTAACTACCGAATTTCCTTCTACCCCTAACCTACTAAAAGACTTACCGTTAGTACTGCTTGTCCTTGTCATATTTAGCTACTAAGTTAGCACTTATAATCAAGAGACAGGAATCCTTTGCTGGGGAAAATGTCTGAGTTTTAGCTACTTGTATTGTGGCCAAATTCGGTTCGCCAGTGACAATTCCTCCCCGGGGTTATCCGATTACACACGAAGTTAGTAATGAGTTATAAGCCACAGTAGGTACTGGTTGTCCTGTGGTGGCTGTCTCACGCGTGACGCGGCTCTGAGGCAGGCTGTCCTCTCGGTCGCCCGGGCAGTCGCTCTTGTAATGGTCACAATAAGTGAACACCTCGAACATATCCTGGACCTAAAATGTACTCAAAACGTCATGTGCACGCTCAGTACATTTCTTGTGTGTCTCGTGAGGATAGCGCGCGGTGCTACTGAGGTGGACGAGCGAGACACACACCAAGTATAGATTAGAAAGAAAGAAAGAAAAATATTTTATTTAAGTTCCACACAGCGGGCATCATATATTAAATTAATACGGGTGCAACACTCCACACTGTGCGAACCCAAATAGGGCCCCATCTCAGCATTGAATGCTGTGCACAGCACACCCTTCGTTGAGTATGCATGCATAGCGCTGGTTTTCAGATGGGGCCACTAGGTAGCGGCGCATTTTTCTACAGAGTCGAGTCGGAAGCAAGCGCAACGAGCGTCTAACAATTTGAATGCGCTCGAAAACAAAACTACTGCAACCACATCACCCGTGTAGCAATCATTAGTCGACGTCCATCACCAAGATGGAATTTTCCTCAGAATTTACCTGACAATATAGGATCGAGCAGCGTAAAGGACTTACTACCCACGTTTACATCGCTTTCGCTGTTGATTGGTACACAGGTACTCACCTGTGTACCAATCAACAGCGAAAGGTACAATATATTTACATTAATTGTTTATTATTTAGTTCTTATGCATGTCCATTTATAAGTATATAGTAAACGAAACTCTCAACTGCAAAACGCGGGCAAAACCTAGTTTATAATAAAAACATAAACATAAACCCATCCGGTGAAACGGCGTCTGCATAACATAAACATAACATAACATAAACTCACGCCTGTATTCCCCGAAGGGGTAGGCAGAGGTGCTAGCACCCACATTTCGCCAGTTTATGTTTAGGTCCCAATGTAATAGGTGGCGAGCCTATTGCCATTAACCGGGCACTTATAAACCTGCGATAAATACACACATAACTTCGAAAAGCATCGAAAAGTCATTGGTGTGTGCCATGGTAAACCTGGGATCGAACCCGAGACCTCGTCTCAGCAGTCCATTACCCATACCACCATAGTTTATAATATTAATATGGATATGGATGGATATGGATTTAGATTATTTGTTAGCTGGTAGGTATAATGTAACGAATAGGTGGATGACGAATGTGTAACATTGCAAACTACGTAGCGAATATTATAGGTACAGTCAGCGTCATAAATATCTTGACAACGAACTCTTGTATTAAGAGAAAATCAACCGGTTTTATTGATTTAAATAGTATTATTGTCATAACTAAAGGTGTGTACCGAATATCAGAACAATCGGTCAACAGGAAGGGGGTTAAAAAGACGAAATTAGGATCATTTTTACCCGCGACGTAACGGAGACGGTATATGCGTTTGGGGTGAGAGGATGTTTGTGTGTTTGTTTGTGCAAATCTATGTTGCCATTTTCTCCGAAACTACCAATCCAATTTTGATGCAGTTTTCAGTTTTGGGTCTGGCTTTAATTTGAGCATGTTCTTAGATAGGTGTTACAATGACAACTCAACAGAGGGCGCTACAGCAAGCATTTTTAATGCAAATCAATGTTGCCAATTTTCTCCAATAATACTAGTCCGATTTTGATGCAGTTTTCAGTTATTGGTTTGGGTTTGATTGGGGTATGTTCTTAGATAGGTGTTACGGTGACAACCCGCTAGGGGGCGCTGTATTAAACATTTTTTGTCGTGGGTTTTTTCACAATTTTTAATTTTATTACTTTTGAGCATTCCGTTCAACAACAGCTACCTGTACCTACTTGTAATTGGTATGCAAATCGAATCCTAACAAATCACACTTTATTTCCTCCGAGTGCTAGGTACATCGAGTTATAGTTGTGTCGTGTGTCGTGGAAGTAGTTATTATAATAACGAGCCGGTGAAGCGACACGTGCAGCGGGTGCCGCGGTGTCATCTAGCCATAAATATAACGTAGGTACTTAATAAGGCGATAAATTTTCTCGTTTCTATTATAATTAACTAGCTTTTGCCCGCGGCTCCACCCGCGTGGATGTCGGTTATCGCGAGCAAACGTCCATTCTCATGGTCTAATCTACCCCTATAGCAAATTTCATCAATATCGTTAATAGGTTAGCGTAACATACAGACAGACAGACAGACAGACAGACAGAGTTACTTTCGCATCTATAATATATTAGTATGAATGGAAGTATGTATGGATATCAATTCAAGAGGCACTGTAGCACTGTAGGTAGAGAGGTTGCAATAACGCAATCGTGGCGCTCTTTTAGACGAACGACGAGCGACGAACGTTTTAGACAGATGTAGGTACCTACCTATATGGGGCGTCGGGAGACACAGATTGACCTCTGTCCCCCATGAGCCGCCTATCACCCCAGCAGAAGCTGCTCAGCCGCCCTCACCATTCCGGGGGCGTTGTCCTCCCTCCCGGGGAGGGCCAGACCGTAAGGGATGGCCCTGGGCCAGCCGGGGTGCGAGGGATATGTCGAAGACAACCTCACCACCGGCCTAGCAACACGAAAATAAAGGTACCTATAAGAGTATTCTTCACACTCAGCTCAGGTAGGGGTGTAGGCAAGAACCCGAGGTCGAGGGGCCGAGAGTGGACTAAACGACATTTACTGAGTTCAAAAATAGGTAAATAAATAAATAAATAAATATTCCACAACATTCTACACAACGCTGTCTAGACCCACGGTAAGCTTAGGCTGGTTTTATCGTCACGCCGCTAGGCGCGCCGTTGGGCAGCGCGCTGTTAATAGCACGCGTTTGAACAGCGGTGCACTATAAAACGAGATTATTAGCACGCGTTCCGCTGCTGTGAGACAGTCGTGTCGTGCCGTATCGATGTAATTCATTTCTTACACAATTATACCTACGACGGCGCGTCTCAACAGCGTCACACTAAAACGCACACTGGCCGTAGAAGCGAATGAGCAGCGCGCGTTTGGACAGCGCCGTCGAACATCGCGCGTTTATTAAACGGCGCTGCCCAAGCGCGCGACACTAAAACGCAACTTCTACTCCCATATATCTCTGAACGCGCGCGCTCCAACGGCGCTGCCGAAACGCGTAACGATAAAACCAGCCTTAATTAGCTTATGGAATCTACATAGAATGTGGATAAACATACTTAGGTTAGGTAGATACTTTTTTTTGTAAATACAAATAGCCATATTCATGCATATAAATATTTGCACTGAGCGGGGATCGAAGCCGCGCCTCCTGCATAGCAGTGGGTAGCAGTCCCGTTCACTACCACCACGGCACAGAGGCCACAAAGGTAAGATATTTTTTTTTTTTTAAGAATATTAGAACCGAAGTTACTAATATTCCCTCTAACCCCTCCAACTAAGCTAAATTGCTTGTGCTAGGAGTGGGTTCACGCGCGTCGGTATTGTAATGGCCAGGATCGAACCCGGGTTTCTCGATCGTAAGGCCGACTCCTTAACCACTAAGCTACCGACGCTACCGAAACTAGCTTTTGCGCGCGGCTCCGCCCGCGTGGATGTCGGCTATCGCGACCAAACATAGCTTATGTCCTTTCTCATGGTCTACTCTACCCCCATACCAAATTTTATCAAAATCGGTTTAGTGGTTTAGGCGTGAAAGCGTAACATGCAGACAGACAGACAGGCAGACAGACAGAGTTACTTTCGCATTTATAATATTATTAAGTATGGAGTATGGAAGTATGGATAATACCTACTACTGCTATTATATACTTACAAATCATAAACTGTAGCAAGCGATCAGGTAGGCCGTGTGCTTGTCTTCCACCTAAGTGGTATAAAGGAAATACAATTTAGATATGACTAGTGCCATCTATCGGTGGAAAGCTGCTGTCTGACGGACGAAGGACGAAGCTCGCCGCAAGCTTTCATCTCGGCCCTCGGGCACAAAATTACCTAAAAGTTAGAACAGATAACTCACTGCCTGGAAAATCTGTACTCACCTGTAAAAGCCAACTTAAACCAATGCATTGAATGCTTAAGGAAGGAAAGAAGTCGGCTCTGAAGTGCAGCATTCGTGACGCATGCTTATATCAATGCTTAAAAGTCATCTGTCTGTAATTTATTATTTCTGAAAACTTTTCCCCTTAGGTAGGTAGGAAGCCTACTAGGTAGGTACATACTCTGTACTCTGAATGAACGCAAACCTACGTCACAAATGTGTAATTAATTTGTCAATAAAGTTTAAAAAAACACTTCGACGAATCAATATTGGAGCAGTTTTTCCCCGTTTACACGAAATCGTAAATGAAAATTAAAATGTAAAGGGTTTTTATAATGGCCACGGCGGAAAGAGCGCCAGTCGAGTTTTGCCCGCGAGCACGAGCGCACGTCGCGCAGTGGATCTTGTTTTGTGAACGACGCGGGCAAAAGCGCGGGAACTTGAACATTGAGTGATATTATTTGTTTGTTGTAAGTGATGAAGGGTCAGTGCAAACGCTTCGTGAGCCACAAGGGCGAGGCCTACCAAGTGCACCGCGACCGAGAGAAGGCGGACGACCATGTTGGCTTCCTGGATCTCGTAAGTCGCTTTATATTCTCAAACTTTTAAAAGTGAGACAATGGACAATTTTATAAAACGGTACTCACTGCTTTCTGTAAGAAGTGTTTTAGAGAAATTTTGAACGTTTTTTTATTGTTTATAATAACGAAATACCGTAACTTTCCACAATATAAACCTGCGTCTTTGTATGCAGACCTACATTTTTATTGTAAATAAAGTATCTAAGTGAGTAATTTACGTAATTACTACTTCATTGAAGTAAGTTAGAAGTGTCCCTGGATAACGGGAAAAATAGAAACATCTCTTCATTGCTTTGGGGGAGACATTAATTATGTAGGTACTTCTTTGTAAGTAGGTACTTGTGATTGTTCTTTCGCTGCAGTGGCGTCGATATAAAACCCTTCATCCAACTTAGACGAGAAACCTCACCGATGGACACGTACTTGGAGAGTATCCTGATCATGTTGCCTAAAAATCAAATTGACTACGAAGCAAAATGCCTAACGGTCAAGTCTAAAAAGCTTAATCCCTATAAAGCAAATTACCTAAAACTCAGTATGCCCAAACAGGAAGTTGGCTAAAAATTATGAAGCCTATAAAGCAAAAAGCTTACGAAGCAAATTGCCTAAAATTAATCATGTCTAAATATGTCTAAGAACCAGAAAGCCTACCGAGAAAAATGCCTAAAATAATAACAAAGTCGGCTTTTGACTATGGGATATAATGTATATTACATCTTGAGATAGAATATTTTTATCGCTGATCATTTTACGTTTAAGTCATTTTATAACGTAGTCATTTCAAGTTTTAGTCTTTCTAGAAAGCTAGTCTATTTACTCTAACGGCATTCTGAAAATAAGTCGTTTAGCAATTTAGGCATTTTGCTTCATAGGCGAATTAAAAATTAGTCACTCTTTCTTGGTGGCAATTTGCTTTTTAGGTAATATTATATGATCAGGAAAGTTTGGAGAGCCCACTCTCCACAGGGCCCACAGAACTAAGTAATCTTTTTATTATGATTGACTCTACCAATTCTAAAACTGTCGGTTTTTAATAAGCTTAAGTAAGCCTTCCTATTTTCGTACATAGTCTATTTAATCCTACACCTATAGATTATACAAATTTAAGACCTACACATAACACTGTGCTATGAGGTAGCAGAACCTGCTAGAAACGGTGAACTCAAAAAATAAGTGAACGAAAAATACTTTTTACCTAGATTGAGACGCGACAAAAATAAGCATTGAATCAAACTCGATACGTAAAAAAGTAATCTAACAAGAATAACACGGTAATACGTACCTATCATAGGTATCTTTATTGATAAATATATAGGTAAGTGTGACGCTCGCGCTTAGGACCCAAGAACCGGTCACTCGAGCATGAGGCAGTTCCTTCTGTCTCACCTCTAAACCTCAACCCGAGCACGAGAGACATACTGTGACTCCTGTCAAACAACCGTACGGCATCTTCTGTACTTCTGCCACAGCGTCCCTTCTGCCATCGCGAGTAATCTTACCTGCCAGTCGGTGTACAGTGCCTTCCGATAATGGGAGGCAGATGCTTCCTGAAGTGCCAACTGTTGATGATGTTGATACAAGTGTCACCACCCCATCTCATCCGAAGGGCGTCGTACGAGGCGACTAACGGAAACATCCGAAACATGGGTTAGGGGGCAAGTCGTCCCCCTTCGAAACTGGGACCAATCCCACCTTTTCTAATTTTATAATAGGCAACTGATTGAGTTTATTCTCTAGGGGTTTCGGTACGCAGACGATATCACTGCGAGGTCTGCGAGAGAAGGAACTCTCGAAATAAAACTGGCTAGCGCGGGAACAGTGGGCCAAAACCTCCCAACATAGGCCTATGTCCTGCAGCGAACTGCGATATGCTAATTGATTGATGATTTCAATAATATGTCAGGTGGCATTAGCTACTTAACTACGGCTTATTCCCAACGGCCACCGCCACGACCATCGCCGGTGTTCGTTGAGACAACCTTAAAAATGGTATCAACCACCCCTTCGTTGGAAACAGAATATGAACTTATTCCCAGCGACCACCAATGGCGCCCGTTGAGATGAAGGACAGTCCTTGCGCTAGCGTGGCGCCTCGCAAGCCAGTGGCCAGTCAAAATCAAAATCAAAATCGTAAATAGTTTATTCTGCATAGACCATTAAATCGGAACTTACAAGACGTCAACATAAAGTAAATATTAAATACTAACTAATACTAGCAAATGGACCACCGGTTCGAAATGCGGGCCAGACCTGAGAAGACTCCGGCAAGAAACTCAGTGGGCATTTTTTTTGGTCGACAGCAGTGGCCGAACCAGTGTGTCGTATTATTACCGCTAAGGTCAAGTGTCCGACTGTGGAGTCGAGAGCTCCGCAGCAGGTCATGTAGCGATCATTACTTGTTATTTCGAGACGTTCGCGCAAAAAATGCGTTAAACGTGATGACGGGGCAAGTTCTCGCGAGACTTGCGGCACCGGCGATACGCGGCATACTGTACGGTAACACTATACTACACTAATACACAATCCATACTTTCATATACTAATATTATAAATGCGAAAGTAACTCTGTCTGTCTGTCTGTATGTTACGCTTTCACACCTAACCTACTTAGATGTAGAATAGACCTTGAGAAAGGACGGGTATGTTTGGTTGCGATAACCGACATCCACGCGGGCGGAGCCGCGGGCAAAATCTGAGTTGTTTTTTTTTTAATATAAAAAGAGTATTAGAACCGAAGGCGAAGTTACTAGTGGGCATACTAGTAACTTGTAACCCCTCCAACTAAGCTAAATTGCTTGTATTAGGAGTGGGTTCACGTCGGTAGTGTGCTGGCCAGGATTCGAACCCGGGACCTCTCGATCGTAAGGCCGACTCCTTAACCACTAAGCTACCGACGCTCTACCGCTACGCTACGCTATGGCTAACAAAAGAAAACGGAAACAAACCAATATATTATTACCATTGTACATAACATTATGTGTGTAACGTATGTTAAGTAGTGAATATTACATCAAATTTATTACATACAATGTAAATAAAATACTCTAATTGATATTACGTGTATTTCCGCCGCATCGTGGTACCGTTACATGTAATGTGTAATATATGTAATAATACGCTTGTACCTTTTACCGTACTGTTATCCGTTCTGTGTTTTTTCAGTAATCAAACTTATACAATAAAAATAAAAAATACAATTAAAAAAAATTGTGTCCAACTGTACCAAGTCTCAGACATTCCACTAAGTAGCTTGTGTTATAAGATCTAGAATGCGGTTCAACATACTTAGATATTTATTTTTGTAAATAGATGCCAAGTATTACATACTCATGCATACAAATATTAGCACTGAGCGCAAATTAAAAATAAAAAAAAATAAAAATACTTATTACCAAAAAATTGAACCCGCACGCCCTGTATAGCAGTCGAAGCCACACCACAGAGGCGTTTTACCATCATTTTCTTACAAATTACATTTACATAATATGTTCAGGAAGCAAAATGAATGAATCAGGTAAAAATAATAGATAGTTCTTGTAATAATTTTTGCAAATTATGTACTTCTTCACACGTCGTCTACTTATGTCGGCATACAAAGCCATCATAATTCATAATAATTAAGTACTTATTAGGTTATGCCCGCGGCTCCGCCCGCGTGAATGTTGGTTATCGCGACCAAACATAGCCTATGTCCGAAAAACTTCGGAAAAAATGAAACGCTCAAGTTGAACTCACGACCTTTCCCTTACAGGGGGAATGCTCTTCCAACTGAGCTATAGAGTCATCTATAGCTCAGTTGGAAGAGCCGGAGTCATCTACCAACATTCTTACGAACTGTTGGAAACAATGAATGATTTTTCAACCATTTTTAAACATTGAATTTTGATGACTCCGGCCAAATATTTGAATGATCCACCATCGCCCTTAAAAGACGGATATAAAGAGAAGGAAAATTTGAAATGATTCAGGTGTGGCTCAATAGCTCAGTTAGAAGAGCATTCCCCTGTAAGGGAAAGGTCGTGAGTTCAAGTCTCACTTGAGCATTTCATTTTTTCCGATGTTTTTCGAACTAAAAGTTAGCATAATAAATACTATAAAAAAATTCATTCAAATATCCTTTCTCAAACTCTAATCTACCGCTAGACCAAATTTCATCAAAATCGGTTGAGTACTTTATGCGTGAAAGCGAAATATTATTACAGTATTCAATCAATACTTTGTCCATTGTTGAGTTCTCCGCAAGTCTCTGTTAGCTTGACCAACTGTTTACCTGCTCGGTATCAATTCACATCGTCATATAATATATTCGCGTATAATACTAAGTATTATATTTTTAGTTTATACTGGTTTGTACGTCTTTGTCCTGTTTTGTTTTATTTCTTGATGCGGTATTCAGTTGAGCGTCTCTCACAAGATATTTTCTAATATATGACGTAGTACAATATTTAGGTAGTACAGAACACACGATGGCGTAGCTGTAGGTAGGAAAGGCAAGAAGTTATTGTGGTCATGAATAATTACTTAGATAAATTACGGTATACTAGCTTTTGCCCGCGGCTCCACCCGCGTGGATGTCGGTTATCGCAACCAAACATAGCCTTGTCCTTTCTCAAGGTCTAATCTATCCCTATACCAAATTTCATCAAAATCGGTTCAGTGGTTTAGGCGTGAAAGCGTAACACCTATAAACCACTGCATAGCTGACTGACGGAGTGACGGATAAGGTAGATGTGTTACATTTTTACCCACGACGACGGAACGGAGACGGTATATGCGTTTGGGGTGAGAGGATGTTTGTGTGTTTGTTTGTGCAAATTCATGTTGCCATTTTCTCCGAAACTACCAATCCAATTTTAATGCAGTTTTCAGTTATGGGTTCGGCTTTAATTGGAGCATGTTCTTAGATATGTGTTATAATGACGACTCAACAGGGGGCGCCACAGCAAGCATTTTTAATGCAAATCAATGTTTGCAATTTTCTCCAAAAATACTAGTCCGATTTTAATGTAGTTTTCAATAATTGGTGATTGGTGCATGTTCTTAGACAGATGTTACGGTGAAAACCCACAAGAGGGCGATGAAGTAAACATTTCTTGAATAATTTTTTATAGGTCGTGGGTTTTTTTAATTTTTTTTAAGTTTTATCCTTGTGCAGATTGACGTCTACGTTCCATTTCTATTGGCAAGTTCAAATTACTCTATGCAAGTCGCTTGCAGTGCAGTAATTGCAGTCATTGGAAATAATCCCCGGCAAGAAATTGCGGAAAATACTTACCACACTCTGCATTAGATATAGAGAGTGGGCTTCTAGCACCGTCAGCGTACCTGTCATCTCTGCGTATGATCACTGTGAAGTAACCGGTTACGATACAAGTTGATTCATATAAAGGCATCATACGGCATCTACACACAACCGTCCGACAACTTAGTGACTGCAACTAGGCCGCCGATACTTCGTCTTGAATAGATTTATGGTGGATGTGACACATACAAACAAACATACAGACCTGAATGACTTGTCACAGATGGCTTATTCCACTTTTCCCCGTTGATGGGGATTATTGAACTTTTTGTTCACTATTCCCCGTTGACGCAAAATTTTTGAATAATGGGGAAAATGATTCATTTATAGTATTTTATTTTTAACATACCTAATGGGGATTATTGAACTTTTTAGTTCTAATAGAATTTATCATGATGGGGATTAGTGAACTTTTTAGTTCACGAATCCCCATTATTCAAAAATTTTGCGTCAACGAGGAATAGTGGACAAAAAGTTCAATAATCCCCATCAACGGGGAAAAGTGGAATAAGCCGTCACAGATGTAGTTAATAGTCTGCAATAACACATAATAATATACCTAAGGGCTTCTAAACAACGCTATCTAGACCCATGGTAAGATTAACTAGCTTGTGTTATGGAATCTAGAAAGCGGATAAACATACTTAGATACTTTTTTTTTGTAAATACATAGAGACACCCAGACCAATGCAAATAGCCATATTCATGCATACAAATATTTGCACTGAGCGGGGATCAAACCCGCGCCTTCTGCGTGGCAGTCGCGTTGACTACCGCCACGCCACAGAGGCTGTAATAATTATGTTCGTGTACCTGGGTCGTGTGAACGAGATCAGTCATTCACACGGGCGGAACAGAACTGTTGTCAACAATTAACAAAGTTATCGTGTACCGATCTTTTGTGCAAATATAAACAAACGCAAAGGTCACAGTTCGATTCCCGCGCAGTGAAAGGCTGAAAGGCAAGGCTCGCTGGCACGGAACTGTGACGAATAGCCGACGCGGACACTCATAGATATATTTACTTTGTCTATGAGCGGTAAATATAGCCACATTAGCCGCGGTCGCGTTAGGGCTGGGACACACTTATGCATTCACCGGCTATGGCCAGGCAGAACCGATGCTATGGCATCATCATCCCTGCGTTAGTCCCAGTCTCGTCTCCACTTCACCCTCGCCATCAACTGCGCTGGGGCTGAACTTCGAAATTTTCCGTGAAGCGACTCAGCGACTGCCTATGACTTCCTTAATCTATTGTCGATATAGTTATTATGTAGTTAGAAAAGGACCAAACCAGATGCTGTGTGCATTTTTTCGTTTATTGAGTAGGAATACATAGTCTTAAAGATATTTTTTTTCTTTTTTTAGCAAAGAATATAAGAACTTAAGTTACTAATATTCCCTCTAACCCCTCCAACTAAGCTAAATTGCTGTGGAGTAGGTTCACATCGGTAGTGTAATGGCCAGGATTCGAACCCGGGACCTCTCGATCGTAAGGCTGACTCCTTAACCACTAAGCTACCGACGCTTTCTATGTTGTCTACTGGGAAATGGCTATGAGGGATGAATCAGGATGGCTCTTTTCTAATTACCTTATCTTATATTAACACGTAAAGTAGTAACACGCTTTATTAGACTCGATCGACTGGAGCAGTAGCCTTGTTCGATTCGATGGTCATCCTTGATACAAGATGGCGTTAGGTGAATGTAGCTCGACCCTTAGTCCTCAGGCGCCGGCACTGAGCGTGCGCCGAATCTGATTCAGCCTCCACGCGGCGGTTTCCGCAAATTACCATTGTGTCACAGTGCAAGGTCGGCCATGTGCGGTGCGATACTGCGACTGCACTCAGTGCCAAACACCGACTCTACAGAGCACAGAGGTCTTGTGCGTACAAGGCGATCACTGCCGCCCGTGGCGCCATCATTGTACAGAATATAATGAACGAAAACATCGTCCTGACAGAGTGTGGCAATCCGGCGTCTTGGGTCTAGTTGTCGAGGGAGAGATTGTCTCTAGTATATTCTTCACGCCCTGTCTTTTTTTTATCGTGCGATAAATCCCCACGGTTACCACCCCCACGGAGCCGGTGGAGGTGGTTATGTCGGACTCGAACCGACTAAAACGCACGCCGTCTTGGGTTTTTCGAAAGCATATCTCTCGCACCCCGGCAGACCCAGGACCATCTCTTTCGAGACCCTTTCACGCCCTGCCTGGGCTGTCGGAATGTCGCTACAGATTGGTCCCCATCTTGCCCCGGTCAGGGCAAGTCCTGCTTCTGCTAGGGAGACAAGCGACTCCACCTGTCACTATCAGGCCCGCGCCAGGACGTTCTAAGAGGACTGACTAGACACTGGACTTGGGGTTTTTGAACTCAACGTAAGTGGTGCAGGAGAACATACTCCTGGTTCCAAGATGCGGGCTATGTTTACGGTCTTCTTCGTTACGAAGTCTTTTCACGTGACAATCGGCTGGATGACTCGTGCTGAAAGTGTCACGCGAGCTGTCACGCGTCCCGCGGCGCGTGCTCGAGGCATGCTGTGTAACTGGTAACCTTTCACCAGCTTATTGTATTACTGTAATGTTTTGTTGCACACACCTAATTGATTTGCCTCATGTAAATTATTGACCGTGAGATTGCCGCGTGACATTTCAAGAAATGCAATACATGTACAGTATTTGCGTCGTCTAATGATTTGCATGATTTTTACTTGGTCTAGTTCTAGTTAAAGAATTGTCTCGACGGTCTACGCATGGATAGTTTTCAAATTCAAATTGAAATTCAAAAATAGTTTATTCTGCATAGACCATTAAATCGGAACTTACAAAACGTTGTTAATAAGGACTATTAAGGATTGACATAAAGACCAAGCGAGTCATATGGATAAATTGACCTTTATCCACAAATATGACTATTGCTGGATCTTTATAGTTTATTTAAGTTAAGTAGGTTTTCCAGGGTTAGGTGGGGATACCCCGAACTGCTGATGGCGCAAGGTCATCCGAGGTACAAGAATTTCCCTTAGTAAACTTTTACACCCGAATCAGCGTGTGGTCCGAGTCCCAGATAACCATCCCGGGTGGCGGATAGAAGAAGTATCGGAGGATTCCAAGGGAACTTCCGCACGACTAAAAGGCATATTAATGAGGTGCTCGTCATGAAAACGAATTAATCCTTCAGCTATGAGGCACAGTAGTCAAGTCAAACAATACTATAATTTGATTTAGTTGGTGTGAGTGAGTAAGAAAACCTGCTCCCCGCCTTGAACTTGGTCTTGGTCGCTCGCGAGCCGACGACGCCCGACCGTGGCCGAGAGAGGCCGAGCGGTGCGCCTCGCACTTGAATTCCGCGACCTCCTTTTCATTTTCAACTTGCTTAGCCATCCCGGTTTTGCGATCTACAGGTTTCAGTACATCGAACCGAGTCATTCATCAACTCGCGGGCAATAAACTTGCGGGAAACCGCGAGTTGGCAACTTTCAATTTTTGATTATTTTCGTGTCGTCAACTCGCGTGATTGTCAAAATTGACGTATTTGTGTACAGTCAGTTACGAAAACTTTGTAATAAATTTAATATAGTTTGGTGCCTATTTAAAATGTAGGTACTTTATAAGATATTTTAAGCTATGTTATAGAATATAGTATAACAGAAGAAGTTTGTAAGTGGTATCAAGGAATGAAAAAAGAAAAGCGAGTGACTGTCGTGGTATGGACATACTACGAAAAATGATCAAAGTAATATCACAGAATAGATAATAGTCCCCCCGCAGATTTCATTTCCTCACCCCGCATTCGAATCAGAAAAATCCATCTTTAATTATTATGTAATCGATTAGAATAATTAATAGATCAGTTACAAAGATTTCGATCTTGAAAAGTGTGTAACGAGAATACCATTGTAGACATTTGGGAGATTAGATCGGGATTAGATTTGAACAGATTTTTGTTACGAGAATTACCTTTCAACTAATAACAATAAAAATCCTTTCAAAATCGACTAAGTCACTTTACTTAGCAAACAAATAGAATATCAGACTGACAGATTGACAAAATTTCCAAAAAAACTATTTTTTATAGTATCTTGTATCCGTAGTGATTTATAGGTATTATAAATCCGAAAGTAACTCTTTCTATCAGTCTGTCGGCTTAACACTTCCAGTTAAAAAAATATTATTTTAACGTTATAAACAGACGCTCCAATTTTATTTATTTGTACAGGTATTATAACTAAGCAAAATGTAAAATAATTATAAACATGTTCCATCAGGTAGGCCCTGCGCTTCGACCGGGCTTGGTCGGCGAGAGATGTCGTGCGGTGTTCCGCAGGGATCGGTACTGGGACCGCTACTGTGGAACATCGGTTACGCCTGGGTGCTTCGCGGTGAGCTCGCGGACGGTGCCGCCGTCAGGTGTTATGCGGACAACACGCTGGTGACAGCGTGCGGGGCTTTATACTGCGAAGTGACCCTGAAGGCCACGACCGCGGTTGCCCAAGTCGTGGAGCGGATCCGGCAGCTGGGTCTCGAGGTGGCTCTGCATAAAACCGAGGCCATGTTCTTTCATAGGCTTCAGAGCATGCCACCGGAGGATTTCAGCCTCATAGTGGGAGACATTTCCATCGGCATCAAGCCCCAGGTGAAATACCTCTCTCAGCTCGTGCTCGACGGCCGGTGGAACTTCGGGGAGCATTTCCGACGGCTGGCCTCCAAATTGAAGAACACAGCTGCCGCTTTGGGGCGGCTGCTGCCCAACATGAGGGGGCCGGATGACTCCTACAGGAGACTCTAAGCGGGAGTCGTGCGGTCCATGGCCCGGGTCATATGGGCGCCCGATATGAGCGGAGACCCTGACAGTCTACAATGCGCGTCTGCTGGGTGGGCCGCAGCATGCAGGGCCATTAGGAGGTACCGCACGATATCCTTGGAGGCGGAGAGTCTCCTTGCCGGATCCCTACCGTGGAACCTGGATGCGAGAGCCCTTTCGATGCTATATCAGAATCGAAAAGAGGCGCGGGAGCAGGGACGGGAACCCGAGCCTGAAGAAATTCAGGCCGTGAGGTCCCTTTTTTTTTCCGTGCGGAAATCCCCTCGGATACCCCCCTGCCGGAGCCGGAAGGGGAGGTTATGTCGGACTCGAACCGACTAAAACCGCACGCCAACTGTGGGTCGTGGTGCTAGGCCAGAGGTGAGGTTGTCATCGACATATCCCTCGCACCCCGGCGGACCCAGGGCCATCACTTATGGTTTAGCCCTCCTCGGGAGGGGGGACAACGGTGTCCCCGACTCGCCCCCGGAATGAGGAGGCGCGCTCCTCAGCGCGCCGTCGCCGTGGCCTGCTTCTGGCGGGGGGACAGGCGGCTTCACCCGTCACCCCCAGGCCCGCGCTCATGGGGGACGGAGGTCAGTCAGTGCCCTCCGACGCCCGAGTTGCCTGTGCGCGCGGGCAGCGCGGTTCGCGAGTCTTGCTCGCTCGCGCTGCCTCTCCCGTTCCACCGTCTCCTTCACGACCATTACCTGCTCGCTGAAGGAGACGCCGGCCGCCCACGCGTCCGCACAGCGGACCATTGCTGTGAGCAGGGAGGCGAGGGTAAGAACTCTCACTCCCAGGGCCGCCACTAGTTCTCGCCTCTGTCCGGCCCATGCCGGACACTCGGTGAGCGTGTGCAGCTCTGTGTCCTCGCTCGCGTCGCAATGATGGCACTCGGACGTTGGCTCCTTTTCGATCCGACGCAGATACCGCCCAAAGCACCCGTGCCCGGTGATAATCTGCGTCAGTCGATACGAGAGGCTGCCATGTGGCCTCTCTAGCCATTGCCCCATGATGGGCCTTACCGCCTCTATGACGGCATGCCCTGCGCGTGGTTGCTCAAGTCGTCGCTCCCACTCCGCCACCATGATCCCGTGGAGCACGCCGTAATGTCGGCGATAAGACCCATGATAGAGGAATGGCTAGAGATGCCACACGGCAGCTTCTCGTACCGGCTGACGCAGGTGATTAACGGAGTTACCTCTGTCGGATGGAAGGAGCCAACGTCCGAGTGCCATCACAGTGATGCGAGCGAGGACACAGAGCTGCACACGCTGACCGATTGCCCGGCGTGGGACACGCCGAGGCGGGTCCTAGTGGCAGCTCTTGGGGAGGGACATTGCTCACAGCGATGGTACGATATGCGAACGCTTGGGGTGCGGCCGCCTCCTTCTGCGAGCAAGTAATGCTCCAGAAGGAGGCGGTCGCTCGGATCCGGACTAGACTCCGGGCCTGGGAAGCCCGCAAAGAGCGAAGGCGAACCGGACATCGGAGGTCGCATAACGATTTCCGTCCTCCATGAGCGCTGGCCTGGGGGTGACCGGTGGAGCCGCTTGTCACCCTAGCAGAAGCAGGCCGCGGCAGCGGCGCAAAGTGCGCCTCCTCGTACCCGGGGCTAGATGGGGACACTAAGGTCCCCACAACCCGAAGGGGGCCATCTCGAATGAGATGGTCTTAGGTCTGCCGGGGTTCGGCAATCTCACCTCCGGCAACCAAGGAAGGCGTGGGTTTTGGTCGGTTCGAGTCCGACATAACCACCTCCACCGGCTCCGTGGGGATTTTTCGCACGATAAAAAAAGGCCCTGCGCTTGTCTGCCACTGTGATATAAAAAATATAGACTTATCTCCACATTACATAAAAACACAAAAAGCTTCCACATTTTTACTAGACGAAATCTTAAATGTTTTTATACATTAACTGCACTATTACTTTTTACCCCTACTTTAATCTTATTTTGGTCTTATCAATATTTAAGCTTATTTTTCATTAGCTTAAAATGTACTTTGTCTTATCCTACAATAAAATTTTATCACCACAAGAAAAAGACGATATTTCTACGACGTTTCATTCATATGACATCGTTGTCATAACCATAACAAATAGCATGTTTTATGCATCATTGGCCGTCTCCCCCTCACCTCATTTTGCACGTCTATATCGAAATCTAAGATAAATTAATACAAAAAAGTAAACAGTTACTTTAACCAATGCGGGTGTATAAATGCGCGAGTATAAAAGTTGGTTTTATATTAAATTTTTGGTTTCTATCCATTTTTCTGACTGTACTTTAATATTCACGCGAGTTGACGATAGCAAAATAAAATAAAATTCAAAAATGCCAACCCGCGGTTTCCCGCAAGTTTATTGCCCGCGAGTTGATGAATGACCCATCGAACCGGGTGCATTTCTTTTTATACCGCTTAGGTGGCAGACGAGCACACGGCCCACCTGATGGGAAGTGGTTACCGTGGCCTACTGACGTAAGCAACACCAGGACGTATGTAATACCCTTCTTGTAGAACCCCATATTGTAGTCGTTTGGGAAAACCACAGCAAGGAGTTCATTCCACAGCTTGAGCGTACGTGGGATGAAGTTCCTTTCATACCGCACGGTGCGCACCGTGTTCGGGTGCAATGTGTGGAGATGAATTCCCTGTCTATATAATTAAAAACTACCTATTTTATTTAGTGCAGGCAGTCCACATAAATGACCAAATCCGTTTATTAAGGCACCTTTGACGCTCCTAGTTCCTTTGAAGAACTATCATCTACCTGCTTGTTGGGGTCAATCACACGTCCTTGCCAACTTCCATCATACATTCCTGGCAGATGGCATGTCCTCAGTCCTTCCTTTCCTTGGCATACCTATCCTCTTTCTTGGCTGCCCCTGCTGCTAAAGCTTTTTCTTTACATTTGTACCTTACCTAAGGTAACCGAACATTACTGCCATATCTTCTCATTATGTGTCTAAAACAACAAAAACATAACATATCATCACGCCTGTATTCCCCGAAGGGGTAGGCAGAGTGCTAGCACCCATATTTCCCAATGTAATAGATGGCGAACCTATTGCCATTAACCGGGCACTTATAAACCTGCGATAAATACACACATAACTTCGAAAAGCAACGAAAAGTCATTGGTGTGTGCCATGGTAAACCTCGGATCGAACCCGAGACCTCGTCTCAGCAGTCCATTACCCATACCACTAGGCTACCGCGGTTAAAACAAAACAAGAAACTAAAGCATAATATAAACGTTATTCAAATGGCTCCCAAATCGCTGTGCAATAATACAAGTATGCTAAATGCCGATCCAATCAAATTGTGATGTCACGTGAACATCAAAACCAGTCCTTTGATTCTGCGCAGGTGCCTAACGCCTAAATAACCGACATTTTATACAGACTCATTCAATCCGGACCGTTTTGGCTCCAAGAACAGCGCCACATATCATCATCATCACTACATTACATAGTACAAAGCAAAGTCGCTATCCGCGTTCCTATGTCCTTATGTATACTTATATCTGTAAAATTACGCTACGGATTTTGATGCGGTTTCTTATAATAAATAGAGTAATTCAAGAAGAAGGTTTATATGTATAATACATGCTTAATGTAGAAGAGGGTGCAGCGGGAACGGAATCGGACGCCACGCGGGCGGAAAAAATATTTTTTTGTGTAATGGCCAGGATCGAACCCGGGACCTCTCGATCGTAAGGCCGACTCCTTAACGACTAAGCTACCGACGCGCGACGCTTAGATACACTTATCTTTTAGGGATCGAACCCGCGCCTCCTGGGTAGCAGTCGCGTTCACTACGGCCACGCCACGGAGGCTGTCTAATAGCCTATTGTGCTACACCTACCTATACCTACAACCTTCGCACTAGTCCCAGTGCCGGCAATAGGTTGCACAAAGTTTCATCACTTCAGATTTGCACACATTACAGAGCAACAAACGTTAATTTTTAATGAATATTAATATTTTCGAAACAAAATCCTTATTTTTTGGGATTGTTATTGCTGTCGAAATAAACACGAGAAGGTTTTTGTACCTGCCTACCTCCCACGTGTGCTGACGGCTGAACTTGAAGCTTATCGAACGCGGAATTTTATGCTCTTTACCCCCAAAACAATATCTGCATTTTGAGTTAGGTATCTTAAGATAAAGGATAATTTGATTTTATCTTAATAAGAGGCAGATATGGCAATCAAAAGGTGCCAACTGCCAACTCGCTAGCCAGTCCCAGATTAGCGAGCACTAAACAATCTCTCGGTCGTCGGCCCGGTTGCCTTGCCATACGTTGCAGGTAGTCAGAGCACTCTAAAAAGTCCAGTCGAACTACGGTTGTAGTTCATCATCGGATGGCACTTGCTTTACAGAAAATATCGATGTTCGGTATCTTCAACTGAATAACGAGACATTCTTCGCAACCTTTTCCCTATGGAAAGGTTGTGAAGAATGTCTTGTTTTTATTAAAAATTGTTACCTAAGGAGGATAATGATTCATGTCTTATAATTGTATTTTATCCTCTCATGATATTTTGCCAAGTCTATAGTATAAGTATTAATTTATTAGATCCATTGCGTACCATAACATCATAAGTTATTATGACACTTATGACATGACGTAAACAAAGATAATTATTTACATATTTAAATAATATGTAATATAATAAACTAATAAGCAAGACGAGATTGACACATTGTTTACCGTGCACTGCAGCCATAGTTCCATTGATGGTACGACCAGAAGTTGTGTGTTATCAGGAATTCTATCACCAACTTATCAATTGATAAGGACACTGTGGTCCCCACAACCCGAAGGGGGCCATCTCGAAAGACATAACCGCCTCTACCGGCTCCGTGGGGATTTTGCGCAAGATAAAAAAAAAACTTATCAATTGCATTTAATGTTTTATCCTACTGATCAGTGGTTCCAATCGATGATAACAACTATCAATCCTTCTGTGAACAGTCGCAGGTCAAAGGTCGAGGTGAGGCGTCATTATCATCACAACCCTGCATCCTTTCACTGGCGTGACGTCACACCTACACTTCTTTATCTCATGAGAGCCGTCTGCCACTGCACCGCTCATTTTTTAATGTACCAGGAAATCATAAACTTGTTAATGTGTTGATTAATTGCATTGACGTGATACTCTTAGTCATGCGAACTCGAGTCACAAAGGGGCGACATTACTGCCCTTCCGAGAAGTTTGGAAATCCCGCATCGCCCGCGCCGCAGTGAGAGCTCTGTGCACTTCTATGCGCCTGGTACTCGGTATTCATTTAAACTGTAATTTGGGAATTTCCTGACACAAAAACCCATTGACTGTCTACCTGATGACGGCCTGACCACAGTAGGTATAACTAATCGTCCTACTGTGGTCTAACTTGGATAACGCTTGTAAACAAAGTACCTGTTGCCTTGCGAATGAAATCTTGCAACCGTTGAATCAAAATATTACTAGGTAATATCAAAAGTTAAAAAAGCAAACTCCATTTATTTTCAACTTTTTGTAGGTGTTTTTATGTGACGCAGGTCTTTTAAATTTTTAATTTAATTTTTATTCATAAATATAAATATGTCATATGTCATAGCATATACTTACGTATTTTTACGTGCTATTCTTTACCGAAAACTCACAAAAGCTACTCGCCGTACTTGCACGTTACGTATTTATACGTCAGTAAGCCATGAGTATATGCGTAACTAAGCAAGTAAGTTAGTGAATCGGGCCCCTGGTCGTGTAATCTTCATAATCTAAGCTTCCTTTAAGTCATCCGTCGTCCGTCCTTTAAGCGGGGCGTGAAAAGGCATCTAATGAGGCCGTCAAGCTGAGTGCCACCACTGTTAACATGGTACATGTTTACGATGGTGACCCTCTTTCCGAGACTTTGCCTTTAGCTTAACATCAGGCGAGGTGAAGTCAAATTGACGTGTCCTGTATAAAAAAAATACTCAAAACAAAAGATTTTAAAAGGGGAATATGGGACCGTGATCCCGAAAACCTCCCTACTCATAGTCCGTTTATTTACAAGTAGTAAACAACAGTTCTATCTACGCACGAAGGGCTTGACTGTAGTGACAGAGGTCACGGGTTCGTTCAAGTTCAGTCCAAATATTTGCAGCGTCGATTTCGATTGCTTTTGACCTCTCGGCAAATCTCCATCAAACCAGTTGCGGTGACTCACTGAGTTGATATATAAATGTTTATTCATTGCCAAACAGTTCATGTTATCTCTAACACATGACCAAGTGACCACAGATATACACAACGACCTCTGCCGACCACCTACGGATACGGACGGATGGGTTTGAAGTTTTTTAAAACAAAACTTAACTGTAATTATTTTTCTTTATTTTTTTAAGGAACGATTCATATTGTATTGTTTAAGTGAACATTAAGCGTCAGTAGATATGGGTGTTAGATTATTTGTGTATACAAAAAAGTCATAATCACATGCTTAGATTTTACAATGTGCATATTAATATATATCTCGATAGTTTGCGTGTAGTGGATAAACATAGTACCTACCTAATATAGATACTTACATTTTCATACCTACACGTAGAAATAGCTTGAGTTTTTGTTCTACAGCTGGGGTACAGTCAGCGTCAAAAGTATCTTGAATAACAAGTCCTCAAAATGACCTTACCAAGGTATTAACAGCAAATCAAACTGTTTTTAAACCCCGACGCATAAATGTCGGGGGACCTTTAATTGGACAGATAATATAACAGAGTGCTTAACCAGTTAGGGTCCCCCGACATGGCAACCGTGGAATCAAAATATTACTAGGTAATTATGTCAAAAGTTAAAAGGCAAACTCCATTTTTTTTCAACTTTTTGGAGGTGTTTTTCGTGACGGGGGAAAAACAATGCATTAAGATCATTTTGAGCACTTTTTTTCAAGATCGATAGGATGCTGACTGTACCTAATATAGGTACATACATAAACGTATACATGTAAGGGTCCTTGTACGAACACAATACTGAACACCTCCGAATGAAGCTAAGATAAAAATCAACAAACAAATCAGAGCTTGCAAGATGCTGGACCCATTTCTTTAAACTGGTTCGCACAACCGTCCGCCAGAGAGAGACGGCGCCATACAGCGCCAGCCCACATAGCGCGCTCTCACTCGCTCCGGTTAACGACTCCGCCCGAAGCCTGCCAAGAGCCAACCTGCTGAAGTTATTGGCACTTGGAGCGAAAATAATGTCAGGTCTTTTGTGAGCTACTGTTATACTGATAGAAATCGATGGCCCATACTTCTTCTTTGAGTCTATGGCTGGATGGCGAATTTTGTCGGCCCATTAATTGGCCACAGCAACAGCGTTTTCTGTTGCTCTACAAAGGTCATCGATAGTACAGATGGAGGGGCACAGCTAGCAGGAGAGCTAATGCAACCTGGACTGGAATTGTACTGGCAATCCCAGGACTTTTGCGACCGGTAGATAAAGCCCCATCTCACCATATTTTTCCTGCAGCGGCCTACCTGGCCCTTTAAGATCATCTGTGGGCAGATGCCCTTGCTGATTAAAGGACGAGCAGGACGAGAGAGAAGAGGTCCTGGCTTTTGACTTGGGTTATGGGGTCAACAGCACGTGGTTGATAAAGAACTCCAAGTCTTTATGGTGTGGTAAAGAAAAGAGCTTTGATTGATGAAGTGGACCCCAAACTCCTAGGTGAAAGCTTCGGATTCCAATGGAATTACCGCTGGAATGCGGAAGATGAGAGAGATTAGAGATACAGAACCGTTTGGTCCAAAAAGGATTAGTTTACACCGTATAACAGTGACCCCTTCACAACTGCAAGGGTGTTGTTGGTGGATTCTCCTGGGACATCCTTCCGAGGACTTACTTACCTGGGGCTCCCAATCACAGGCTGTTGGGCGTTACCGTGAGGGTTTTCAGTCGGTAGGAGTCCGGCATAACATCCATGAAGGATTGTGTGATTGTGGTTGGTGACCTTTCAAATGTAGACTGCAAGTTGCAGCAAACTGCCGACAGCATATCGAGTTGTTTGGACTGTGTATCCCTGGGATGAGAACGGTATTCCATTCAGGAATGAACCGGTGTCTTATACAATAGACACGGCTATTCCAGCCTGTCTTCTGTTGATAATTATAATCAATCATATTACGGTTGTCACAAGGAGACAGTTGGGCGACGCTGGTTTCCGTACAGAGGTTTATAGAACGCTCTACCTACACCTTAGAGATCATCATCACCATTCTCTGAGCGTTTTTTCCCACCTCCGTTGGGGTCGAACTTCCAGTCTGATGGTGACGCGACTGCCACCTGACCCCCATGACCATCGAATTTCTGCAGTTAGATTAGTCGATTTGTGGGCTCTAACTACTCTTATCGGCTGCCATAGAAACCAAAGAGTATCAATTTTTCGAAATCCGTTTGTGTTGTTTAGAAAGTGATGCGTGACTTTGATTCATGAAGGAATTGTGACTCGTTCCACTACGAACTCACACCACCTTGACGTACCCGCACGGTGAGATAATTTTAATGAATACGCACTTGAAGTACAGCCATCGTCATAAATATCTTGACGACGAAGTCTCAAAATGATCTTAAAACTCTCGTATTAAGAGTAAATCTAACTGTTTTTTTTTTTTCGAAATGTGAGTTCGAGTCTCACTTGAGTATTTCATTTTTTCCAATGTTTTTCGAATCTAACTGTTTTGTTGATTGAAATGGTATTATGTCCAAACTCTGTGTACCAAATATCAGTACAATCAGTCAACTGGAAGGGGCGTAAAAAACGAATGTAAGATAATTTTGAGTACTTTATACGTCAACATCTTTCTGATGCTGACTGTACTCGGAGGTGAGTGACCGCGGCTCAAACTTGGGACCCGTCGCCGTAACCACTCGGCCCATATACCTGCCTACTGTAGAGGTAACACGATTGTATCGACACCGTGTGTCCGCCAAAGTAAATAATGGTCTACAGTAGCCCACGATTGGGTCGGAATTAGAGCGGTTCTTAATTTAATCAGAATATCTGCAAGGGAAGTAAAGGTTTGATCTTAACGGATATTTACTGCTATTAATGACTACTGTGCTGATTAAAAAAACATAATTGATTAGAGGAGGTAGTAACAAGGACTAGTTTTTTTTACATACGTAGATAATTCTTATAAAAAAAAACAAAGTAGGTTTTAGTGTAAAGAATATTAGAACCTTAGTTACTAATATTCCTTCTAACCTAACCCCTCCAACTAAGCTAAATTTCTTGTGTTAGGAATGGGTTCACGTCGGTAGTGTTATGGCCAGGATTCGAACCCAGGACTTCTCGAGCGTAAGGCCGACTCCTTAACCACTAAGCTACCGACGCTTCTTTGACCTAAAATGTGTTCAAGATGTGCTCTGACCGCGCAGTACACGTTTCTTGGGTGTATTTTGAAGATAGCACGGCGTGCTACTGCGGTGGACGAGCTCACATTCACCCAGCAATAGATTATTACAAAACAATCCGCGCGCCCAAGGGCCTTTTATATTGCGTCTCCTTCAGCGAGCAGGTAAGAGACTCGCGGACCGCGCTGCCCGCGCGCGCAGGCAACTCGGGCGTCGCCGTCGGTGGGCACTGACTGACCTCCGTCCCCCATGAGCGCGGGCCTGGGGGTGACGGGTGAAGCCGCCTGTCACCCCAGCAGAAGCAGGCAACGGCCCTTCCGGCTCCGGCAGGGGGGTATCCGAAAGGATTTCCGCATGAAAAAAAATATAAAATAAAAAAGGGCCTTTTATATCTCGCGACTTTAGTATCAAGAAATATGGTTCAAGCTATAAGTTTACCTTTACCTGAATGTTTTAATATTTCCCATTACCAAGGTAAGCTCAGGTCAAACGCCCGGCTCGGCGTGTTTACATTACCATTTAATTGCGCGCGCATATTTGTGATTCCATTGAAAATACACAACATAGCGTTGACTGTTGAAGGCCCGTGAGGCTCTGACGCAGGCTAGCAGGGCATACGGCTGTCGCTCCTATAAGTACTGAAATTCGCAAAAGTAAAATAGCAAAATAATTCTTCTTGACAGTCAGGTAATAAGGGTATTGGACTGGTATTACCTTCGGCGAAAGTAGTTCGAGAACAATAATCAGGAAGCTGACGGCCAACCTTCAGGAGCGATAGAATGTAGAAAAGCGTAAAAATGATCTTGCCATTGTCTATACAGGAGTGACTTCTAGAGCTTATAAAACAAACTAGCTTTTGCCCGCGGCTCCGCCCGCGTGGATGTCGGTTATCTAATCTACCCCTATACCAAATTTCATCAAAATCCTTTCAGTGGTTTAGGCGTGAAAGCGTAACATATAGATAGACAGACAGACATTAGTATGGATGTCCCATGGAACATGTGTGTCACGTGCGCGATGCATAACTATATTATATAGATAATATAACTTTGGCTCAAATAAACTTAGCGTGTGCGAGTGTGAACAGGAAAAAACTAATACTTTGATCACAGTGATCGACCCGGAAATCGAAACTGCCGATGATTTGCACACACACGCTTCTTGCGATACAAATTGAACCAACGGAACAGGTCTTCTGTCTAGCGTGTTTGGAGTTTGGGCACAGACACTAATATCAAACTATATTTTTGTACTCGACTGTACAAAAATACTACGTACTTACATTGTGGGCCGAGTTGACGAATGAAAAATAAATTAGCCGTGGGGACTTTTCGCACAATAAAAAAAAATTGTACTACCAGGAATGGCCCATCATGTCTTATCTCATCGGCGCGGTCCTTTTCCAGAACAGGTACTTAGGTAGTTAAAACCTGGATCAGGTAATCCTTTTCCCTCCTAGAAGAATATCTTGGATGTTACCTTCTAGTAAAGTAATGCGCTAAAGTTGACTGTGACAAAAGAAAACGCGTTGTTCGGACTCGCTCTTAACCACTTTTGCAAGATATCGATCAAAGTAACGGACAACAGACTGCTGTACACAGTACGGTATCAGCGTGTGTCGTCATATTATCAGCGGCGGACTTCGGCGAACACGAAGCATCTCTCAAAAACCAAACCGGTGCCAAACTGCTGTAAGTCCATGTCTCGCCGCTGTGCTTTAAGCGATTTCAATCAATCAATTAGCCGGACATATAAACTGATATAGACCTCTCCCAATGTTGGAAGCCCCTGGCCTACTGTTTCCACGCTACCGCGCTGGCCAGACGGGTTGGTACAGGGTTTTTTTTTATCGTGCGAAAAATCGCCACGGATACCACCCCCACGGAGTCGGCGGAGGTGGTTATGTCGGACTCGAACCGACTAAAACGCACGCCCGTCTTGAGTCTTTGGTTGCCGGAAGTACAGGGTTTTATTTCGAGTGTTTCTTCTCTCGCAGTGATATCGTCTGCTTATGTTTCCGTTAGTCGCCTTAAATAGCTCAGTTTTAAGTTGCCTTTGGATGAGATGGTGTAGTGATGCTTTTATTCTTTCTCTGTTACAAGTTACCGCACAGATTTACATATTATCACAAAAGGAAAATATAGAGAGATTGAGAGAAATGTCGAAACATGGATTGATTGTTATACAAGTTCAGTGGTGGTATATTAGCGGACCCGGCGAACTTCGTACCGCCAATTTTTTACAACCCTCGAGGCGTCCGATTCCGCTGCACCCTCTACTATAATAAGCATGTATTATACATATAAACCTTCCTCTTGAATTACTCTATCTATTAAAAGAAACCAATTCAAAATCTGTAGCGTAGCTTAAAAGATATAAGTATATGTAGGGACGTAGGGACGCGGAAAGCGACCCAAGCCATACCGATACCAAGCTACTGTTATACTACTTATCTACAGTCACGATTCTTTCTCCTAGGGGTAGGTAGAGACAACATTTTTCTACTTGTTATATTGTCGGCTACATGTCTAGCTCCTTCTACTTTAATTTACCGGTTCGTCGTCGATTTGACACGCTACTACTCGTATACATAAACGCTAGTGTGGTTCCCGCGGACCGCGGCCGATGGGACCGACGCCCAACAGAACCGGTCGGGTGAACTCCGCCGTTGAGGAAAATGACGAGCTATTCAATATTTACGCAATGTATTCGAATTGTTATTAACTTTTTTGTTACCGATACATTCCGAATACTAATTGGGCGCAGCATCATCGCCTCGCCCCTGTTGCGTGCCACAAAAACGTTTTACTTAATAAATGGATATAAAAGAATGATGTAAATAGTAACACCATTTTACGTATTATTTATTTATTTAATAATGATGGTGTGTGGCCGCATTGTCGGTTTAAAAGTTAATAATAACAAAATTAACAAATAAATCGCGATAAAATCCGTTAATAAATTTTTATTTCAATAAAATAATGATGTTATATTATATCTATTTCATATGGAAGCACTCATAATATCTGACCAAGAATTCGTTACGTTCAGTGAAGTCTTGGGTTCAATCAGATCGCAAAATTCAAAATTTCTTTCTTTCTTTTCGGTTTTTATATCACTCAGGTGGCAGACAAGCACACGGTCCACCTGAGAAGAAGTGGTTACCGTGGCCTATTCACGTGTGCAACACCAGTGACGTCACACTCGTGCTGCCAACCTCCCAGTAAGAACCTTCTAATGCCCTTCTTGAAGAACCCCATATTGTAGTCGCTTGGGAAAACCACAGCAGAAACCCAAATGACAGTAATATTGTACATAGCTCTGCCTATGCCTTGTGACATTTATAGCGTGAACTCAATTTACAGCCTCTGTGGCGTGGCAGTAGTGCACGCGACTGCCACGCAGGAGGCGTGGGTTCGATTCCCGCTCAGTGCAAATATTTGTATGCATGAATATGGCTGTTTGCATTAGTCTGGGTGTTTCTATGTATAATATGTAGGTATGTATTTACAAAAAAAAAACTAAATTTGCGGTTGTATGGGTAATGGACTGCTGAGACGAGGTCTCGGGTTCGATCCCAGGTTTACCGTGCCATGGTAAACCTGGGATCGAACCCGAGACCTCGACCACCAATGACTTTTCGATGCTTTCCGAAGTTATGTGTGTATTTATCGCAGGTTTATAAGTGCCCGGTTAATGGCAATAGGCTCGCCACCTTATTACATTGGGACCTAAACATAACTGGCGAAATGTGGGTGCTAGCACCTTTGCCTACCCCTTCGGGGAATACAGGCGTGAGTTTATGTTATGTTATGTTTACAAAAAAAAAATTATATAATATGTTTATCCGCATTCTAGTTTCCATAACACAAGCTAGTTAAGCTTACCATGGGTCTAGATAGCGTTGTGTAGAATGTTGTGGAATATTTATTATCATTAATGTATCGCATCGGTACCAGGCTCTCAGTGAAAGTGAGGAGGCGTGACGTTTGCGGCGACAGATGGCGCTGTGGGAATCCCTAGCTTGAGGCAGTCTGTTGACTTGACTCATATATCATGTCTCTACGCAACAAGGAAGTGTCCCCGTACCCACCTCGCGTACACTCGCCGTCATAACTCATAAGGAAATGTTCTTAATTTTTAATTTTAATTAATTTTACAAATTTTTTGTATAATTTATTACGATGACAGGGCCATTTAAGATAATTTATGTTGTCGTAAACGTGTGTCAAAACTACTAATTGTGTATATCGGTTAAGTAATCTAACAATTTTAATGTTTAATTAAACACTGCTAACGAGTACGATTTGTGTTAACGGGAAATATTGTGATCATGCATTATTTGGGCTTGAACAAAATAATAAATATTCTACAACATTCTACGCAACGAGTCTGCGAAAGAGACATTCTGAGAAAAGCACTTTTTGCGAAAGGGACATTTTGCGAAAGGGACATTCTGCGAAAGAGAGATTTTGCGACCAGTGGATATTTTGAGAAGAGGGCATTCTGCGTCTGAGCCCTATCTAGACCCATGGTAAGCTTAACTAGCTTGTCTTTTGGAATCTAGAATGCGTATAAACATACTTAGATACTTTTTTTTGTAAATACAATCTTTATTTATTTATAATTTTTAACAATTGTCATTTTTTTTAAATTTAAATTATATATAAATATCAATTTTAAATATAATGTTTAATAAATACATTTAAATTTTTGATCCGGAGGATCAGGTCGTATCTACGTCCCCTCGTCCAAACGTGCCCATCAAGCTGGCGGCGTTTCCCCTCTGTATGGCCAGGGAAACATTCTGAATTAAATATTGGCCAGAGCGGGAATCCCATCCCTCCTTCCGTAGTCGGCACCCCAAATCGGCCACAAACCTCTTGGCTTCGAGGCCCCACGGACCCGCCGTCTCCACCGCGAACGGGACGAAATCGTAGCCCGCGGCCTCCAGAGCGGCGTACTTATTGTGCTTTAGCAACGCCGCCGACTCAGCACCCGCCCCAGCCACCCTCTGAGTAGCCGTGAGGTGACACGACGCGAAGGTGCAGACACACGTGGCATCCCAAATTAGGCAGCGACCTCTTCTCCACGGGACCAGCGTCAGTCCGTCCGGCCGCTTCCCGTCGGTGCGCGAAAGGCACGGGGGCTCCAGAATGCAGGGGATGCCCGCAGAAACGAGTGCCCTCCTCACAATATCATTTATGGCGTGATGCCGGGGCCTTCGTCCAGCACTTCGGGTGCAACTAAGTCCGTGCAAACCGTCCGCTTCCACCCTTGCACCGCAGGCGCAAGTGTGGGGCTCGCATACGGTGCAGCCAAGTCGGAGTCCGGCCGCTACCCTGAGTGAGTCATCGTCTAGCAGCGTGCCCAGATTAGGGGATGGTAGGGCATGCAGCCAGGCATCCGACTCCGGCTCAGAGGAGGCATAAATACATATATTATACCTACATAGAAACACTCAGACCAATTGTCAAAGTTATCAAATAATTTACTGTTAGTAAGTAGTTGGATGGCTGATTAAAATTGAATATTTAATGAGTTCATTTATCGATTTGGTTAACGTAGAAGGGAGGTTAAACTGGTGTAAAACTAAACTAACTATATCGGCTAAATACGAATGCGCATGTACTCAAATATTAGAACCGGAATCCATACTAATATTATAAATGCGAAAGTAACGTATGTTACGCTTTCACGCTTATACCACTAAACCGATTTTGATGAAATTTGGTATAGGGGTAGATTAGACCATGAGACAGGACATAGGATATGTTTGGTCGCGATAACCGACATCCACGCGAGCGGAGCCGCGAGCAAAAGCTAGTTACTAATATTCCCTGTAACCTCTTCAACTAAGCTAAATTACTAGAGCTAGGAGTGGGTTCACCATTCACCATCAGGTGGCTCGTGTGCTAGTATTCCACCTTAGTACCTACTGTAACAGAATAGAAATATTTTTTTAGCCGCGTTGGTTCCCGGTGAAGTAGAATAGCACCACCCCATCTCTTCCCGTGGGTGTCGCAGAAGGTGACTAAGGGATAGGGCTGTTCTCCATCCGACAGTCAACATACAGCCGTACAAAGGGCCCGCTCAATGACAGTAGGCTCGCTCCCTATTAAGTGGGAATCTTAATTGGCGAGTGTTAATATAACTCTGCCTACCCCTTTGGCGATTTACAGGGAGTATATGTACGTTTGTTTTTAAGCCAACGAAGCGAGAGAAAAAAGGTTTTTATTTGAAAATAATTACGTATCACTTGAAACTCATTCCAGACACGAATGAACTTGCTCATAAGATGGCGGAGCTGACAGTTTAGAACCGCTGTGCTGACAGCTTTCCTGTACTACGAAATACGCAACGACAGCTGCTGTCGCTCGGCCATTGTCGCGTACGTGTGACATGTGAGACAGACAATAATCGCTAGCTATCGCAACGTAACTCAGTAATGGTCGCTTTGTTTACCTTCTTTCTCTCGTCTCGTTGGCTTGCATGCTTCCTGCCCAGTGCCTCGACGTGCGCTGCCGCGTGAGGCCTCATCACAAATATTAAATAATTGGCGGTTAGAAGATTCATTCTTGTAGCCGATAAGCAGATTTGTATCTGATAATAGATATTTCAATTTAATTTATTATAAAAAATATATATTTCCGTAGCAAATAACTCTGCAAAGAACCTGTTGAAGATTTTGAATGCTTTAAGAAAAATTGAGGCCTTTTTTTCGTAGATAGATAGATAGGATAAATCTTTGTTGTACACCAGTAATACAGTAAATGTATGTACAATGTATGACATTATGTACAAATGGCGGCATTATCGCTAAGAGCGATCTCTTACAGGCAACTTTTGGATGGACATGTGTTTTAAACATAAACAGTACGGAAATCCCCTCGGATACCTCCCCCGCCGGAGCCGGAAGGGGAGGTTATATCGGTCTCGAACCGACTAAAACCGCACGCCGACTGTGGGTTGTGGGGCTAGGCCGTAGGTGAGGTTGTCATCGACATATCCCACGCACCCCGGCTGACCCAGGGCCTGAAAAATTGAGGCCGAACTTGTGGTCACACCAGTAGCAGTGTGACAAACAGGAATTTATTTCTTGTTTATCATTCCACCAATAAAACAACACCTTTTATCATAGAAAATAAAAATTTATTTGCAAACACTTTTCTTTGCAATTTTACCTTCTATTGCTTTAGTGGTTGGTAGTGTTGTTGTGAGACTGTGCAATAGAGGAAAAAATATGTAAGTATTTATATTTTCATACATACATAATATAATCACACCTTTATCCCTGGACGGTTAGGCAGAGGTGAATTAGCACCCATATTTCATAAGCCATTGTAGACGGTCCCACCCCAAGCAGCACACGAGGCTGCTTAATAGCCGAATAACGGATTTCCAAAACGCTTAAAGCCGAATATGGAAGCTGCATTAAGTCTGTATACGACCTTACACAGCTCTTATACCTCTTAAATGGGCACAAAATTATTCAGCCTTGGGTTCACATAGCTGCTTAAGAGCTGTGTAGCAGCAACTTAACAGTGTTATAAAGGGTAACAGCACAAATTATATAGCCTCAAGTTCACATAGCTGCTTATGAGCTGTGTAGCAGAAATGTAACAGTGTTATAAAGGGTATCGATAGTACTTTGCGCTGAAATCCGACTGACTAAGAGATCACAAGTTACTCTTTATTCAGAAAATATGTCTGTAATGCGCGCTCTATACATATTGTAAACCGCGAAACGCTACTTAATTGCGGCCTGTGTATTAATGAACATGCAATATTGCACTTTGTTACGTGAAGTGAATATTGGAAACGAAATTAATGGTGGATAATATATTCATATCCCTGTTAAGTACATTGATTTACATATTAATAAAGGAAAAATGATTGGGAATTTAATTTTACTGACATTATACATATATATTATCTAAGAAAATTTTAGTGCGCCATGAAAATATTTTGTTTTAAATTAGTTTTGTGATATAAATAAGCTGTGATGTACACTATGACTAAATAATTTGTAGTGCTTTGAAAAGAATTATAAGATAAAAAGTTATTATTATGATATTAGGAAGTAAAAACTAATGCAATACATTTTATTTCTTGCACAAAACATCGTAAAGGTTGAAAATTCAGTCAGAATATGTTTAGGTTATAAAATAAAATGGTGGATTTATGTTAAACAGTAACGTGAATAGTTAAAACTCTTATATTCTACAACAGGCTGTCTAATAGTTCACTAGTGCGCTGTTATTCTACTAAAAAACTGAATAATATTACACATGTGAACTGTATACAGCTATAAGCTGTTTACTTCACTTTTAATTATTCACAAGCTCTACCTTTAGCCATGATGTGAACAATTAAACAGTTATTATAACGAATCTTTAGGGGTCCCTAGTATTAAATCTAAAACCACCGCATGGACTTCCATTACAAAATTGTCAAAGCGCTATTTTTCTTTCTTCTAATGCCTCCTGTTCTTGCTTTCAATTTCCACGAATTAAGCGAATTCAATTTAATATATAGCAAATAAAAATACGTTGGATATGGTCTCAACTTAGTTCCACTGACTGATTACAGTACCACATATGTTACTTTTATTCAGATAACGTCGAATTTAAGGTACTTATGTGAACCATTATAAAGTAGAAGCCGTTAATTCTATACACTAGTGAGTCTCTAAGCAGCTGCGAGGCATCTAGTGAATGTTTAAATAGCCACTATGCAAATACTATCAATTGCAGTATAAAGGCTGATTAGCGGTAGACATATTCAGGTATAAGCTGTAATATGGACCACATATCGTCCATTATACAGCTATTCACTTTAAAATAGTTCACACGTGCCCCTTTAATAAGTCAGTGTAATAGGAGTTCACAAATATCTTCTTAAACAGCATTTGGCGTAATTTTATGCATTAAACAGGCCTTACTACGGTTTAGGCAATAGAAAAGGTTAGAAACTGAATAGAGTCATTAAAAACATACCTTTATAACACTCTTAGCGTATTGATGGTGGTTTTGTCGGTCTTAATCAGCCTTAATACAGCTTTTAATTAGCTAAAGCTGTTTAAATATCACTGACCGCTATTATACAGCTGTAGCATCACCAGTGTACTCTTAGAAGCGTCTTAATACGCACAGAGTTTCAAATAAGTCTTAAAGTGAGTAGTTATACAGCTATCTGTGCTACTTGGGACGTAATAGGGGGTGAGCCTATTGCCGTATTCCGGGCACTATCATTGACTCGAGTCATGCTGCATGACTCGAGTCAATGATAGTGCCCGGAATACGGAATACGTTCTCATGCATCTGTGGCTGGGCCTGGTACTAGCTTTTACCCGCGGCTCCGCCCGCGTGGATGTCGGTTATCGCGACCAAACATAGCCTATGTCCTTTCTCATGGTCTAATCTACCTCTATACCAAATTTCATTAAAATCGGTTTTGTGGTTTAGGCGTGACAGCGTAATATATAGACAGACAGACAGAGTTACTTTCGCATTTATAATAGGTATTAGTATGGAGTATGGATTCACCTTCGATAATTCCAGTAATACATTATTCTTTTGACAACAGTCTGGGGAAACACCAAGTTGTCTCTGCAAATACACATATTCATGCATACAAATATTTGCAGCGAGCGGGAATCGAACCCGCACCCCCTGCGTAGCAGTCGCGTTCACTACTATCACTCCACAGAGGTTTTCCTTTGGCTTCGTTTCCCCTCTAGCTAAACTAAACGACCTGCTACGCTCTGTAGACACGAATTTTCCCTCAGCTTGTATCAATGGCGGGGTTTCCATTCTGTAAGTACTCTGTACTTGATATTGATAAGGATAACTGTAACATTATAATAAACTGTTGATTTTTATGACGCGTAATACATTTATAATACATTGCGTTTCTGAGAACGAGGGTAGATTTGCGTCACTTAACTAACCAAGCAATGGTTAATTATTTTTGAACTAATGAATAATTCTCGAATATTCTACGCTGGAGTCATTTTTATATGAGTAATTTAGACAGTAATTAAAATGCAAATTAATTAACGTTTAAATATAAAAGTCCATTGTTGTGGGATAAGTTTCCGCACTCCGCAAAGCAGTCATAACAAAATACCGCAATAGAAAAACCCAGTGACACATATCCCGAGCTGCCATACATTCTCTTTTATCAAACAATTTAATGCTTAAAAATTTGAATGAATTTTTATAGCATTTGTTATGCTAACTTTTAAGTTCGAAAAACATCGGAAAAAATTAAACGCTCAAGTGAGACTTGAACTCACGGAACTCTTGAACACAAGGAAAATTTGAAGTGATTCAGGTGTGGCTCAATAGCTCATTTGGAAGAGCTTTCCCCTGTAAGGTAATGCTTAAATGCTTTGAGTCTGCATTCTAAATCCCAGCTCGATCCCCGCTCAGTGCAAATATTTGTATGCATGAATATGGCTATTTGCATTGGTCTGGGTGTTTCTATGTATAATATGTATGTATTTACAAAAATAAATTAAGTAATTAAGTACGTTTATCCGCATACTAGATCCCATAACACAAGCTAATTAATCTTACTATGTGTCTAGATAGCGTTGTGTAGAATGTTGTGGAATATTTATTATTATTTATACCACGAGCCAGTTCACTACGTTGTCTAGAAAGCGTTCTCAGATAGCGCTGTGTAGAATGATAAAAAAATAAGCTACAGTTCTTAAAAACTGTAATTAGATATTACGACGTACCTACATTGTATTGTTTGCTGCCAAATTAACAACACCAATCTAAGAACCGACGCTAATGAATGAGTAACTCTTTACAGAAAACCGCATCTGAATCGGTCGAACAATTTTGAACCCTGGGGAGCTGGGGCAAAGAGGCCACAAGCCTTGTAAAGGCGATTGGGCAGAGGCTCATAGAATCCATGATCCCTGCTCCTGATCGTTACTGATGCACAGGCCGTCACAATGCAGCGTGATGGGCACTTTTGCATCGAGGTCCGGAAGCGATCAGGGGTGGGTATCATTAAAAAAAAAGATCAATGGCAAAATCCGAGTCTCTCGGCAAGAAAAGGGTCTTGAATGTTCACATTGTCCTATTCCAAATTGACGTGTCCTTCGAATACATCAGGAAAAATGAAATGCTTAAATGGGACTTGAACCCACGCTCTTTCCCTTACAGGGGGAATGCTCTTTCAACTTGACGTGTCCTTTTATAAAAAAAATAATTCCGTTCGAAACGTTGGTTTTATTTCAACTAAAAGTGATTTCATTTCAATAGAGCTGCATATAGGTATTTAAACTACCATGGTCACTGACATCGGGATATTTACCATGTATTGTTTCGAGTGTCCGACATTTCGGCGCTTTTACAAGCACCATGAGATCACGGAGGAACACGGGAATCCTCCGAATAATAAGAGCTGCATAGTTTAACATTCGACAACCAATTCGCTTCAGCGCTTCAAGTGGAATTTATTCCTAACTCTAACCAAAATGGAGCCCTGTGCTGAATAGCTCTACTTGAATGAATTTTACAGTATTAATTATGCTAACTATACAAATCGAATACATAGGGAAAATAAATCTTCTCGGGCGGGATTCGAACCCGCAGTCTTTTCCTTACAGGGGGAATGCCTTGACAAATTCGGCTACCGAAACACGCCCGATGTGATTCAAATTTCTCTTCTATTTATTCGTTCTTACGGCATCCCTGTAAGGGAAAGACTGCGGGCTCGAGTCCCACCCGAGAAGATTTACTTTCCCTATGTATTCGATGAATAGCTCTAGTCCCTACACACCTTGAACAAATAGTTTTTCCTCATCCGTCACCGCGTAGAGTTTCCCGGCGCCCTCGAGCGCTCGCCTGCAGGCGGCGACTAGCGATTATCTCGCACAGATAGTACTATCGGGTAAGCCCCGCGGCACGGGCGGTTTCCTCCTCGCCTCGCCGCGGCACCTCTGCGTGATGCATTATGCCGGCATATAATTATGTACACAAGTCAGCTTTATAAACTTTCGCATTTATAATGATGTGCTTCACAGCCGTTGTCGGCTTTCCACACTGGCTTGTATACCCAACTATGGTTGTAAAGGTATGTACGTTCACATTGAGAACATGTTAGCACACAGTCTCTGTAAAAATATAACCATTAAGAATTTATTTCTTTTGCAACCTAGCGTGAATCTAGCAGTCGCAATTGAACTTTTCCAGTCTCACTGCACGTTTGGCTAATCTTCGATATTTTAGGTGAAGCGACTGCCATCTTATTTCCACAACCCATTGGTAATATCGAAACATTGCAGGTGGACCTGTTGTTGGTCTTTTTAGGACTTTTACTACCCGTTCGTATGTCAACCGGGGCCGACGGCTTAATGTGTTCCGCAAATACCTATATTTATGCATACAAACCTTGATTAGCGATATTACGAGTTTGATGATTCGACAGCCTCTGTGGCGTGGCGGTAGTGAAAGCGACTGCCACGCAGGAGGCGCGGGTTCGATCCTCGGTCAGTGCTAATATATTTTGTATGCATTCTTCTGGGTTTTTCTATGTATGCATTTACAAATAATAGTATCTAAGTATGTTTATCCACATTCTAGCTTCCATAACACAAGCTAGTTAAGCTAAGCTAACCATGGGTCTAGATAGCGTTGTGTAGAATGTTGTGGAATATGTATATGATGATGATGATGAATTGATGATGAACCAACATAACATAATCTCTTTTGATTCTAACTCGGCTAGTGACCTTCACGAGCAAACGAACACACAAACATTGCAGGTTAAGAAAAGCTCACTTGTAAAATAATAATATAATCATATATTACAACCGGCATGAGTTCGACGTCCGCCATGTTTATTTACCAACAACAAACCAGTGCAATACGAAACAGGGGCATGATTTTGAGTGACAACGAATTTTAAACGCAGTCATAACGTGAGAAGACGCTGCATTTCAATAGGCTATTTGACTAAGTCGTCGATTCTTCCCAATACCTACTGCTTAATATGATAGCTTGTTCTGAAAAAATATGCCTCGCAAAATAGAATATTGCATATCTAAAATGAAACTATGACTTTTCATTAGTTGACATTCCCAAAAAAAGTCAAAATATAAACAACGAAATTCAATTCAAATATATAACTTTTTAGATTCCTCATTAAATTTTAAATAACTTTTATTATGAACTTTATAAGTGTAAACACAACGTAGACCGAGATAAATGCGATATTCTCTTGCACTCCATACATTTACACTACGCGCTACCGAAGCGTGAAGTTACAATTACGTACGATTTTGTATGGAGCGTTTTCGTGTGGCGCGGCGCGACAAATTGAATTTTCATAATCAAATATCTTGAAAACTATTTGTCGTACGAAAATTTTACTTTTACAGTTCATGATATTATAAGAAAGTGGTAGTTTTCCGAAAGTAAAAAAAATAGTCAAGTAGGCTATTTGACTATTTTTTTTTACTTGGTTAAAATTAGACCAAATTAAATGTGTCGACTTTTACGACGAACGCGCAGAGTCACGAATAGCCACGATACTGTATGTCACTCAGAATAAGTGGCCAGGTGGTGACTGGTGGTTGATTCAGTGTCTCCGTCAATACTGTGAGCTGAGTACACTCAGTGCAACGTTGCATCTAAATAGCGCTATTTGGCATCTAGGCGCGATTGTTCGTGGAGGGACTCATGTTTGTGACCTGTAGCATTCCCTTGCTGCATGCTGCTCGTTGGGTAATATAGCAACAACTCATATATTAACAACGATGCATAGAGCAGAGGAGTGTCCACTCCGTCGTTTCCCTGGAGGAATGCGTGAGCTTCATGACCTCACACCGGCAGCAATAGACTGGTTTCGCCAACTGGACGTCAACATATGAGAAGTCGAGCAGGTGCCCTACGAAATGATGACTCGTTTTTCCTAGCAACTACAATACAATTGTGAAGGGTCCCTATAGCCCGATTCTTACCGTCTTCCTAATGGGTCACATGGGGCATAACAAACTAAAGTAAAGCCAACGAGACGAGAGAAAAAAGGTAAACAAAGCGACCATTACTGAGTTATGCTGCAATAACTAGCGATTATTGACTCTGTCCTTGTCGCACATGTCACACGTACGCGATAATGTCCGAGCGACAGCTGTCGTTGCGTGTTTCGTTGTACAGGAAAGCTGTCAGTACAGCGGTTCTAAACTGTCAGATCCGCCATCTTATGAGCAATTTCATTCCTGTCTGGAATGCACTTGAAGTGATAAATGTTTGGAACCGCTGAAACTTTGTTTACCTTTTTTCTCTCGTTTCGTTGGCTTTACTTTAGATTGACTTCCCTTTCGAAAATTTTTACCCTACGCCACTGCTACAATATGAGGTATCGAGACGAGCATCAGAAGATTCCTGCAGAGTCTGAGGGTCGGCTCCACGTATGTGACTTCCCTGGTGTTGCACTCGTCCATAGGCAAGGCAGCCATTACCCATCAGGTGGGATGTGTACTTATCTGGCACATATAGTCCACTCCATGAATAAGCCAAAAGGGGGTGTAGAGTGTGTGAGCTGAGACCTAAGAAATTTCATCTGAATGTTGTTTAGAGAGCTAAGGGAATAAATATACTAAAAGTCCCCGCGTCTAGGAGGTGAGCCGGAGTGAGGGGAGGGAATCGAAGTTCCCATTTTTGAGTTTTTCACCAATATCTTTAAAACGGTGTGTTGTAGAGAAAAAATATTTTCTACGTAATGAAAGCTTATAAAATTTTCTACTAAATTTATTTACACCCTTTTTCTGAATTCCTACCAATTTTCGAACTATACGTTCCGGAAATGTGAAAATTTGAACAAAAAGAGTTTCATCACACAGTAGCTGTTGCCTGATACTTCGTTTGCGTTATTTTGGTATAAAAAGCAGTATATTATGTTAATCCCCGTCTTAATCTATCCAAATCCGTTCAGAGAAAGGCCTACTTAGGTGTGTGTGCAGGGCCGTGACCGCGCCCGGTACTGGGGGATCACCGGAGCGACTCACTAGGACATGGCTTGCATTAATTCATGACGCTATCCTGCAACACTCAGAGCTGCATCTGTATGTAAATCAACCAAACGTACGTAGGTGCGCCGCGGGGCTTATTGTAAGTGGAAATTACGTGATGTTAAATACGAGTGTTTTATTGATGTACAATAAACAAGTACTAGTACATCATCGTCTTAATGCGGCCTATTCCGACCTAGTACCTGCCACATTTCGATACATGAAATACCGTTAAGTTTGTAATGTTAGTTTAGCTCTCTCAATATAAGACTAGGCGAATTCGTTCACGTATCTCAACTCATGGTAGGAGAGCCGAAGAAGAAATTTCGGGAGCTACTAAAGCGCAGCATATTAATTTACAGTAAATTACAATTTGGTATCGTCGGCTCCCCTGCTATCAAGGTCGAGTGCAAACTAGGTAGTAAACGAACGAGAGCAAAAGTATGAATTCTGTCACTCGGCACGGCACTGTTTTGACATCGCGCTAGTATTGAAATAAATAATATCTGCTGCTTAGTGTACACTAATAGCCACTAATAATAAAGCTAAAGAATTTGTTTGTTTATCTGTTTGAGTTCTTTAACAATAAAACCATCAGTTGAGAAGTTTTTATAGTCATTGTATTATGTTATAATATATGAAGTCGTAAAGTTCAGCAGCAATCAGTAGACACAGCTACTAAGTACCTGTTGGGTAATGTCACCGGATAGTTTATTATAATACCGCTGAAGGAACCGTGTGATTCTTAACTATATTCCTAGGATATGTTAGTGCATGTACTTGGTTCTACGGCTAATACGTCCATCTTGCGGATCGGCGTTTGGGAGATCGAGAGCGGTTATTATGGCACACGACAGGTTGTCGTGTGGTGAACCGTGAGAGCCCCACATACACCCCGAGCTAGCGAAATGCAGAAGGTACCTATACGGTTTCCTGCCTTAATAAAAAAAGCGTTCCAAAGAGCTTTATGGAGACCCAAACTCCCCCAAAGTGAAATATAAAGCTAATCGTCAGAGCCAGCCCACTTACGTCTTACTTTATTGGAGCGACTTCCTTCTAACCCCTAGTGGGTAGCCCACGCTAGAGCCTCGGTAGACACAGCAGAAGGCGTACTGGCCCTTCGGTCTGGTGAGGCCCCAAACACCCAAATCACATGCTCGCTATATATCTAGACAACTTTAAAAGCTATATTTAAATCAAGTCCCAACAACCGGTTCGCTGTGGAGCACTTCTGGGCGCGGAATGTCGCCGAGCGCTTCTCAATCATTTAAATGAGCCCAACTGTCGCACTACAGCGCACACGTGAACTGCGAGCGTCCAGTTATGCAGAGTAAATGACTTCAAGACTAGTTTTTGATCATAGCGTCATCGTAAGTACAGGTTACATGCGGCCTTCTTCACAACGCACGGTTTTCTTCTTTCATTTCCCGCGAGTTTCAGTATCTTTACGCGAGAATTGTTTTTTTTTTATATGCCTGATGTTAAGCTAAAGGCAAAGTCTCAGAAACCATCGTAAACATGTACCATGTTAACAGTGGTGGCACTCAGCTTGAAGGTCTCAACAGATGCCTTTGCACGCTCCGCTTAAAGGACCCGGGACTGTAGGAAGAAGGAAACACGTGAGCTGGCAGGGAGTTCCAGGTCTTATGCGGCATAGGAATGAGTCACTAAAACGCTTGGTTCTAGCAGGATTTGTAAAATCTATACTTGGTGAATGTGAACTCGTCCACCGCCGTAGCACCCCGTGCTATCTCCAAAATACATCCAAGAAGCGTGTACTTCGCGTATAGAGCACATTTTAGATCCAAGATATGGTTCGAGCTATAAAGATGAATAGCCCCCTTTCCTTGTCTACAGGCCTGTAACAATATGGTTAACAAGTTCATCGCCAGACCCATCCCTGCCAGTAGCCAGTGCAGTAGCTTCACCGACTGACTACATATAGATGCAGATTACATCCGAGGCAATCTTCACAAGGCTTTTCTTCTTTCATTTCCCGCGAGTTTTATTATCTCTGACTGAGCTGTGAGACCATTGCTTGCTGCGCATGCCATCTTCCATGACGTGAAGCCTGTTAGACCTGGGTCTACTCGCAACTAACTTGTTACTCACATAACATGGTCACGGCAACACTGAGCACCAGCGAAGGTACTTCCTTTACTTCTGCAGTTTTTCAATGATATCTTAGATATGAAGGCTGCTGTCGAAGTAGGAGTCTCTCCTCGTCTCTGTGATATGCAGCTGTGGTGCTCTGGCTTGATTAATGCTTGCCTGGTGGTAAGTGAGGATATGGTCGACGATGGAGCACGTTTACATAGAAGTAACCTCGTCAAACCTCCGTCCGTCCGTTTTAAGTGTCCGAACCACTTGCTTACGTACTGGCCCTTCATACAATAGTTGGAGTCAGTTTCTATTTTCAGACATCTCCTACTTCTCTATATGCTTTGCCTTGAGAAATTCTCTATATGAGCTTAGATTGGGGGAAAAGGTGGAATAAAGGTCAAAATATGCAGATTGCATGTGTAGAATTAAAGAACAGACATACAATTAAAACGATAAAATACTTATGTGTTTTAAGAGCGAATCGAACGAACTATGTGGTTGCTAAAACCGTGACCAAAGTTGCAAGTAATTGTTAAAGTGGACATTATTTTCTCTCTTCAAACTGATTCCGGCGCACGACCACGACCTGCACGACACGTGCCGGCCACGTGCGACCACGGGTTATACAATGTATCCTGTACTAGCTGATAAATCCATACTAATATTATAAATGCGAAAGGAACTCTGTCTGTCTGCCTATCCACTGAACCGATTTTGATGAAATTTGGTATAGGGGTAGATTAGACCATGAGAAAGGACATAGGCTATGTTTGATCGCGATAACCGACATCCACGCGGGCGGAGCCGCGGGCTACAGCTAGTAGAAAATAAATTGATCGCAATGTGCATTGGTAGGTTCGCGGAATAAGAAAGTAGCCTCATTGCTCCAGAGCCGTTCAGACCAAATGCTAAAAGGCCAAAAGCTATACTTTCCCCAGAGGAGACACCGGATCGGGATGTACCTCAGTGGATATTCACAATATGGCTAACAAATCTTCGCCAGACCCTCGCCCCCACCCCTGCCAGTAGCTCCACTGACTGTCCGAGTAGTTTGACTATATGCCATGAGACTCGACTGGCATCATGTCTTTATATTAATTGTCGCGCTTTACGGTTTTTACAAACTAGTGTCAGCGTTGCCACAATAGAAATGTTTTACTTTTATTATACCACTAAGGCATCCATACTGGCGCAGAGTTGAAGCAAATTCATGAAATTCATCAAACAATTGGTCGGCGTATTGTAGAATAGGATGATGACTGGATTGTCACGTATTTTGACGTGTATCATCTCACTGAGCCCATCTCTGCCACAGTGGAACTATACTACAACCGTGCTGTGCACTGTGTAGTGCGGTGCCAAGTGCCAGCCCTAGACCTGTTTTTGTGATATCAACTTTGTTATGATATCATCTAAACACAATTATGTTTTTATACTCTTTACATATCTTGAGATCGTCGTTACAATGTATGGCGGATCACATAGCTTTGTACTACTCCTACTCTGATAAAAGGTTTATAGAATAACATTAGTCATTCTGACCCTATTCATGCACGGCACGGCCAGAATCAAATCAAGAGAAATAGGAGATCGGACCCCAAGTTTTGAATGCAACTGGCTCTAACACTGTGATGATGACGAGAGTTTTTATTTATCGTGCGATAAATCCCCACGGATACCACTCCCACGGAGGTTGCTAAACTAATATATTAAGTAATAGCTTTTGCTCGCGGCTCCGCCCGCGTGGATGTCGTTTATTGCGACCTAACATAGCCTATGTCCTTTTTCATAGTCTTATCTACCCCTACGACAGGAAAGTAATCAAAAATTGAAAGTTGCCAACTCGCGGTTTCCCGCAAGTTTATTGCCCGCGAGTTGATGAATGACTCCTAAATTTCATCAAAATCGGTTCTGTGGTTTAGGCGTGAAAGCGTACAGACAGACAGACAGGGTTACTTTCGCATTTATAAATAGTATATATAAATCAGTATGGATATTAGTATGGAGTATGGATTGCGTTTATTACTCAGTCACGCTCAAAAGACTGACCAGATTTAGCAATGGCATGGTAGCTTTTTTTATCATGTACAGAGCTTTTTATCCCTGGAAGAAATTTTCATGGGTAACGGAACCGGGATCAGAGGTCCACGCGGAGCTGGCAGTTAGTGCCTCTCGGTGACAAGGTTCTAGGCAGTTAACTAAGGTGTATGAACCTCACACTACGGAACTATAGCTCCTAGTGTTAATGCATGTTTATATATTATGTATTCAAGGGACATCGCCGCGCGCACGATCGCACTGCTAAAATATAAAATGCTCCGTTTCTCACACTCCGCGCACCGAGCGCATTGTAATCAGCTGCTTATGTATAGATATCATCGTGTGTAGGTATACATGGGCTTCGCATAGTCTCTTTGTCAACTCACCACCATCATCTACATAAAGACGTTAGTCCTGATTGCTTCCGAGGCCACGGTGCCCTCGGAGCTCAGGGTCCGCCTTCCGGCTCTTCCTCCTCCACTTCGCACGATCTTGGGCGTCCAAGGTAGTGAGACCGTTTGCACGCATGTCACCCTCCACTTCTTGGGCCTACCCCTTCTACCTGGACCCGGTGGGAGCGCCATTGCAGTCTCTTTGTCAACTATGGGACGATAAAGCCGCTTGTAACGATACCTCATTTGTTCAGTTCTAATGAGTAGAGGAGCTATGAGGGAACAAATGAACATACATACATACATACATAGCCTGTCAAAATCATAACCCTCCCTTTGGCTTCGCCGTAGTCGGGTACAAAAAGCTGGTTCGTCATCGTTAATTTAGTCCCTTAGTGTTGACTTGAAGCGTCTGATGCCACCGGGAACATAGCTAAGATGATGATGAAACACATATTGAGGATACTTGTAATTTTTCCACAGTATTTATTATATTGAACCTGCCCGGTTTCGCCTTACTTGATAATCTGTGTCAATGGTCACACTATCGGGGATACTGGAGGTTATTTGAACTTGAGTACAAAGTGTAGAGAATTGTATCCTGAAGCTTCGGAAGGAATCGTGACATTCTTCCCTTCTTCTGAAATGTGTGATGATTCTACCAAAAGGAGCATATATCCTCGGGCAGCGGCCAGATTTTGATACTAGAAATGAATACGTCGCCATGCGGCCCATCATTAAACGAAAAATTTGTTTTTCTCCTGTACATAAGATCCCGGGTCCTTTAAGCGGGGCGTGAAAAGGCATCTAATGAGGCCGTCAAGCTGAGTGCCACCACTGTTTACATGGTACATGTTTACGATGGTGACCCTCTTTCCGAGACTTTGCTTAACATCAGGCGAGGTGAAGTCAAATTGACGTGTCCTATATAAGAAAAATCATAATTGCTTGTAATATTTTGCCTCAAAAAGCCGCTTTCAGTGGGTATTGAGCCTAAACCATGTTGGTCCTAGACCGTGGCCTCCAAAGCCTACTGACAAGTCCAAGTGCTGTATATCAGTAGCTAAGTCTTGAGGTTGTTTCCCACGCGTGGGCCGCGCTGTCGCCCAGACCTTGCGGCTAGCGAATAATATACAATTCGCACATAGTTTCACACGTAGTACTATCGTACGAACACCTCGCTAGCTGTCTAGATAACACACAATGCGGCGGAAGCGCAGTGGCTCATTGTGACACCTACTTGACGCCTGGAGGTCTCGCGCCACCATATCTCTAGAGGATATGGCCAGTAACGTACTGCATACAAAGTAAACATATTCGAAGATGGCCAATTATTGGTTTAAAATATGAGGTATATTTTAGACCAATAATTCGCCATCTTTGAATACATCAGGAAAAATTAAATGCTCAAGTGGGAAAGACGTATATAAAGAGAAGGGAAATTTGAAGTGATTCAAGTTTGGCTCAATAGAGCATTCCCCCTGTAAGGGAAAGGTCGTTCAAGTCCCACTTCAGCATTTCATTTTTCCCGATGTATTCGAATTTTAAAGTTAGCATAGCAAAGGCTATAAAAAATTCATTCAATATTCGCCATCTTAGATGATATTTGACGAAAGCATTTTAATACCACTTAGGTGGCAGATAAGCACACGGCCCACCTGATAGGAAGTGGTTACCGTGGCCTATGGACGTGTGCAAAACCAGCGAAAGAATCATTTTCTAATGATTTATTTTATTTATTTTTTCTGTGATTGACATTACCTACTTGTAAAATTCTGACGTTCATATGTGCTCTTTATGTGCCTAAACTGAATAAAAAAAAAAAAAAAAAAAACAAGTGACGTCACACTCGCGCTGCCGACCCTGCAGGAACCTTCTAATGCCCTTCTTGAAGAACTCCATATTGTGGTCGCTTGGGAAAACCATGGCAGGGAGTTCATTCCACAGCTTGAGCGTGCGTGGAATGAAGTTCCTTTCATACCGCACGGTGCGCACCGTTTTCGTTTGTATTTAGTTGACAGTTAATCCGCCAAGAAAGACAACAGATTTATGAGGCAAGCGAGAGTGAAAGAGTGTCCACAATCCGTTGTAGCTCTTGCAGCACGTGGGATCATGTTTCTGCCTACTCCAATGGGAAGGCGGATAATGCTGCTAATTCTGTTGTTACACCTCTAAACTTAAAATTCTCTAAAATTTTCTAATTGCATCTGTTTCTTTCATTATCAATTCATTATATAGAAAAGGACAGATGATTTATTTTAGTGAACACCTGTCAAATTAAGTCGGCTCCTTGACGGTACCCTTCAATTTTAGTCGACATCTACGGACATGCGACATAACTTATTACGCACTAGGCGCTGTCTTAATTTGACAGGTCTTAACTTCAATAAAATCATCTGTCCTTTTTTATCTGATCATGAAAGACAGAGATGCGATTAATTTTTTTTCGAGAAATTTAAGTTTAGAGATGTAACAACAGAAGGGAGCAATATGTAAGTCTATATGATCTATTTAATGCATGTTGTAGTATGTAAACAGAATTTTCTAGGCTCCCGGTGAGTCATTTAGCTGTTTCATACTAACGTAACTGCCAAACGAGACACTAAATTATGAATTTGTGATAACACGAACAACCTTGAATGAGTAATGAACTTTTTATCATTTCAAAAAGTATCGCCATATCTACCTGCTGTTGTCCAGTCATTAAGCATCTTATAAATGTAAATATGAATATTATGTAATAGTAGTCATAATCCCACGCTGTGTTACACAACCGTGGGCATCTCGACTCACGCGCAGGTACAGACAGCCCTAATGTAATGTACTTTGTAAGTACCTACGTAGAAAAATCCTCGAAAATTTACTTAGGTACACTTGGAGCTACACACAAGCGTAAATGGGCGTAAATCAGAGAAAGCGCTTGGCTCTAGAGATTAGTCAAGTAAAAATCAGACTAGTAGTTTTGAAGAAAAATGGCACACACAGAAAACATTCTCTCACCACATACGTATTATACCGTCTCCATTCCGTCGCGGGTAAAAGAAACCGGTGCTTAGGGGCTCTCCATTTGATAACTACTTACGAGCCAAAAAGTGCCCGGTAATCAGCAATAGCTGATCATAGGGTATGCACAGATGCGAGTGCACCTGCTGACAAACGAACGAGGTTCTGGCAAATATATTCAGTCCCGGAAACGACAATAGGCGCGCCAACTCGTGAAGTTAGGAAGTAAGTGGCGAAGGGTGTCTACCCGGGTAGGGATTGGGGATACCGAGGTCCCCACAAACCGAAGGGGACCATCTCGAAAGAGATGGTCCTGGGTCTGCCGAGGTATGAGAGATATGCTTTCGGCAATCTCACCTCCGGCATCCAAGGACCCAAGACGGCGTGCGTTTTAGTCGGTACGAGTTCGACATAACCGCCTCCACCGGCTCCGTGGGGGTGGTATCCGTGGGGATTTTTCGCACGATAAAAAAAGGGATTTACGAAGAGACCAGCGAAGCGTGGGCGTAACAATCGCTTCTGTCTATGAATAAAACGTGCTGTGTGTTGGTGTCGGAGTATATCAGTGAATGCAAATCTCGCCAGTCGCTACTTCTACAGGCATTAAATTACCGGAGCTCAACTAAGTAATTAGTGTGATTACAGGCACTCGCGCGTTCACTGTCTCTCAGCGGTGCTATCATTTAAATATCACTTTCCATTTTGAAATGACCACGTATGAAATGGTATAAAAAAATACGTTAGAGTAAGACCGATCGTTTTATAGTATTTATAGTGATGTGTTGCTGCCATGTCGATAGAAATACGCTATCGATAATTTTATTAATCCTCGAAAAACATTGGAAAAAATGAAATCCTTTTTAAATTACAACACGATTGTTGCCTGCCAGTTTGCTCTGTCCGAAGGGAATTATTCCCAGTAGTCACCTCTAGCCCTCCCCCGGTACAGCCGGGAATTGTCTTGCCAGTTATCACCGCTTACCTCTGTAACTCGATGGTAGAGATTTTTACATTTAAGCTCGAATATTTCCAACGGCTTGCCTTTTGAATATTTTCATCCTTCGCCACTGCGGGCCGGTATACAGACCTACCTCAGCATGAATGAGTCGATTCGCACGTTTCGTGCGAGTTCAATTCGTGCGAATCGTCCAATAAGCCGTTCATACCGTGAGCACTATCTTTGTACATCATTCTTTTCATACTCTCTTCATTTTATTACTTAAATTTTTTTCGCATTGTTTTTGCCCCACAACGGTAACGGCTACGGGTGAGGATCCCTCAGTAACCCATGTGTTTGTTTACTATCTCGGTATTGAGTTTCCGTAAGTTTCCAGAACACCACGGGATCGTATACGCTTCGTTAAACGCACCTCATAATAATATTATAATATAATAACCATAAAATAATAGACAAGTTCGTTGTTTCGTCCAATAAAGATTCGGCCCAATAGGACGAATCACAGAAATTAAAAATAATTAAAATTTAGCACTGTCTGCACCAAAGTAAGCACAGCCTAACTACTCAATTTGCACTTACCCGTAGTACCGGTCTTTTACTTATTTAGGTACCTGTTCTATTTTGTTCTAGAATGTGTATAGAGATAAGTTTTTACATTGACTTATTGTGAATTAGGTATCCTAGACGAAATACATGACATTAACTCGTAGATAAAGATGTACAACGCGAGTGATAAATGTATTTAAATGTTTACCTTAAATAAATTAAATTGTAAAACTTTTTGGCAGTTGCATTTCGATTGCTTCTGCAGAGGCTCTTAAACGGCGCAAATATTCCAATCTCATTGGAGACTATAAATTTGTGCCGTTTGGAGTCGAGACGTTGGGAACATGGCGCCCGAGCGCTCGCCATCTCTTCGGGGAGATTGCAACGATATGGTCGACGCTTCTCGTGACCAGGTGGCTGACCTCTTTTTAGGTCAGAGTATAAGCATTGCCATACAACGTGGCAATACCGCCAGCCTCCTGGGAACGCCGCGACAAGAACCACCTCCTTCCCACGGCCCTACCAACCATATAAAAGGCCCTACTGGCGTCTGCTCTCTTTCAGGCGCGCATTTCTTGCCTCCCTACAAAAAATTTTTGGTGCCAAACCATTTTCGCTCTCCCCCTTTCTGGGGCAGCACGCCACTTTAACGGACTTCGTCGCCGTTAGAGACCTCGTGAGCTTTGCGCTTCTTGTGCCAAACGCGTGCAAAGCTCCGCAGCCGTCGGCAGTTTTGGGGTGTGCCTACAAGGTCCAAGTAATACATAGGGCCAGCCTCCGATCTTACCACCCTTCTTATACCTTCATGTACATATACACATATCTATACATATGAAATTACTTGTCCAGACTGACTGATTGACTCATCAACGCAGAGCCTAAACCGCTGGACCTACAAACTTGAAATTTGGACAGTAGATGCATTTTATGATGTAAGCATCCACTAAGAAAGGATATTAGGAAATTCTGCTACTAAAGGAGTAAAATAAGGGATGGAAGTTTGTATGGAAGTCCGTCATTTTCAGAGCTAGATGCACTATCTATATATATAAAAATCAATTGCTGTTCGTTAGTCTCGCTAAAACTCGAGAACGGCTGAACGGATTTATCTTATCTTGGTCTTGAAATGTTCGTGGAGGTCTAGGGAAGGTTTAAAAGGTGAGAAAAATTCGAATAATTGCCGGGAACCGACATCCACGCGGGCGGAGCCGCGGGCAAAAGCTAGTATTTCATAAACATGTGTCTTTTAAGAAACAAATGAACACGTGTATCATGTTTTTCAAAAATTAACTACTAAGAGGGTAAAATAAAGTGATGAAGGTTTTATGGAAAGTTTGTCATATAGGTTACTATAAAATATGGAATACGAAATTTTCCCGGGCGAAGCCGGGACGTGTCAGCTATAATAAACGACAAATACAGTAGCAATAACATCGACACATTGAACCGTTACCCGCCCACACTAGGTCGCGGCTACTTGCGTGACCTTTAGCGTCGTCCTTGCGCGGAGTCACGGTCGTGGGACCCTCGCGCGCCGCACAATGCCGCGAACACCTGCCGGTGCCCACCAGCCTCGATTACGTACAATTACGCGACTGTGGCGCCATTATGCCCAATGATATAACTTAGTTTTCAATGGTAAGTAAAGGGAAGCATCATACTTGTTTCATTGATGATTTGAATACATTTGTTGTGTTCGAGTGGCTGGCTGAGGGTGAAGAGGCTTAGGCTTAGTACAGTATGGGTACAATGGGTACGAACCCACTGGCCCCCTAGAATACGTACCCTGCGCCCACTCGTCTCCTCAAGTATTTGAGACTCACTCGTTTCTGGTGTGTTATTTGATTATTCTTCCCGAAGTGCCAAATGATCGAAGCGTCGGTAGCTTAGTGGTTAAGGAGTCGACTTTACGATCTAGAGGCACCGGTTTGAATTTTGAATCCTGGCCATTACACTACCGACGTGAACCCACTCCTAGCACAAGCAATTTAGCTTAGTTGGAGGGGTTAGAGGGAATATTACTAACTTCGGTTCTAATATTCTTTAAAAAACCAAAAATAAAATTGGTGCATGTAGATTCGTACTGTGGATCTGAGAAATAAGAGTGAAAATTTCCGCTGGACCGATTGGTCCAATCTGACCAAGAGAGAAATTTCAAGAAATAGGTACAATGCTTATAGGAATTACTAAATTTTCTAAATTTCTAAACTATAGTACTTCACTACACCAAACTTGATCCCAAAGCATGTATAGATTAGGTTAGAAGGGTATGGCGGAGGTCTCGCTGTTCTCGTGGTAACGCTCAAAGAAATAGCGAGTCTTCAACATTTTCCACATTTAAAATACATAAATTAAAATATATTTTATTATTAGAATAATTTTATGCAAAGTTCATAAAAAATCAGCTAATCAAAACAATGCCACGCGCTCAGAGGTGATGTAATGTTGTGTAACAATCGCGTACACTTTCGACAATAGCACACACTAATCTGTTAGTGTCATAATTATACACGTTGTTGGGTACCAACTGTACCTAGGCAACCTAGGGAAGGAGGAGATATAGCTGATTACATTACACAAAGCCACACAAGTGCTCGAGGCGGCTGCGTGGAACTGCAACTGTCCTCTTAACGTGTGGCCCGTTGTACAATTGTCTATTATCCTATAGTTAAGAGGGGGTATAAAGGAAAATTGCCGATCTTTGATCTGATTTTTATACCCGAAAGTGTGCCACAAATGAGCTTGTTTTTTTTTAAATAGAAAATACGTTATATCTGAAAGGTACTCAATTTGGCAAAAACATAAAATAATAATATTTTGTCGATAAAATAAGATCACAAAGTTAGGCCTAATTTTTGATTAAAATTGATTTATTTTCAAGATTATTCATATAACTGAGTCAATTTTTATGTACAAAGTATAAAATTATAAAATCTAGTGACTCAATTTTTCACTTTGTTAAAATTATCTGGAATTTATGAGTAATTTAAAAAAAACTAATTCGGCGCTTACGACGTTCTTATTCCGCGCATAACGGTCTATTGCTATCGCACCTGACGCGAGGTGCCAGCCATCTGTTGTTTCATCAATTAGTCGGGGTTGCCCCGTTGAGACGAGAGGACTGTTTTTCTGTTTTCCGTCGAAAAAGTTCGTCGAAATTATGGGAAATTAAAAAAATCAAAAGATAAACTCTAAAAGAGAATATAAACAACTAAGAATTCAACTCATGGCTAGTTGTCGAAAGTAATATTTCTCTATTTTCTTTAGTTCGTTACCAAGTACAATTTTTGTATCAACCGTTGCCAGGCAGCCCGGGTATAGTATATGAAAATCAAATAGATGTCTTAGACCACCTCGCGTTTGAAGTATGTAACTAATGTTATTTTTATAGCAGTAATATAATTATATTTTGCGAAAGTACTTATACATTGTATTATCAATTTTAATGCTTTTCAGAGTTGCTTCAGCTCGTAATATAACATAGGCTGATGAATCCGATCCAGTCGCATCGCTTTTTTCTCTCATTCAGTAAACATTTAGGATTCTATTCACTAAATAGAATTAAAAAATATGCAACGTTGTATAATCTAGACACGCAGTAGCGTGTAAGCTAAGTTCATGCAAAGGAACTGGCTAGCCAGCGTCGAGTGTAATATAAACAAGTAGAATGGTATGGCTTGAGATTCACATGGTCATTCACATTAATAATGTATGTAGTGTGATTACTCACCGGGATATTTACCATGTTGTTTTAATTATTTTGAGTAACTGTTACTATGTTACGATAATGATGTGAATGAAGTTATTAGAACCATGACTATTTATTTTGCCTTTTTTCAGATCAACTTCTAATGTAGAGAACATCCCGACTAGTTTATAAAAAAATATATTAGATAAGTAAGTTTCAAAATCTCACTACATAATAAGCCATTTCCTTTGCTTTGGTTAAACATTCATTTATATAAATCAAGCAAATCAAATATAAAACAAGTAATAGAAAAAATCGACCACATGGAACACGGACGACCGCCCGTGGAAGGCTAGCTCAGAGTAAGAGCACTGGAACGCCAGGGTTCACGACTCTGGCGTTGAAGTCCCATTGTGGTTTGAATTTTTCGAAAAAAAATTCCACATTGAATATTTTTAGTTTCATATTCTGTATGAACTAGTTAAAAGTAATACACTCAAGAAATATATAGTTATCAGGATTATACGTCGTAAGTTTTTCACACTGTTTAGCCGTCAAAACAATAATTAATAGGTCATTTCCTAAACCTTTTCCACAAAAATTCCAATAGGTACGCCTATTGGAATTTTTGTGGAAAAGGAAAAGGTGGAAAAGGTTTCAGGTAGAATAATCAAAATCATGTAATAAAAATAAGTAAATACCGTACCTAGCTCATTTACTCATTAGTATTTGAGATGATCTTTCTTATTTATTCATTTAAACTCGAATTAATACAGTTTTTAACTATGAAATCACATTTCTAAAATCACATAGGTCAAGAAAAATACAAAATTTCGTAAACGGCCTCGTAATATCCACATTATTGACATCATATTCATAGAATAGCTTCAACTCTTTTTGTATTTCCAATTATAGATTAAAAAGATATTTTTCAAATTACATTTCTACAGTGATCGTCTACTTTTATGAACTGAAAGTAATATCTTTAGGCGTCTTGAACCAATTTCAGTATTAAATATACATTTGTTTAGCTTATTCTTATCTACCTATAACAAAATTGAAAGTACATGTAAGCATTTTGTAATTATTATTGAAATAAATATTTCTTTAACTTACTTTTTCGTATTATTTATGCACTACCTGTAAAATGATTCAGCGAATCGTCAGAGTTCTCAGGGAGATTTTATCTAAAACACAACAAATTATAATAATACAGTGAAAATTTATTAAAATTTATATCGTGATAAAAATGTCTTAATATAAATATTTGACGATTTCAATAAATATGCATTCATTTTTTGACCACTATATTTTAAGCTGTTTATTAAAGCTAAGCTTGCTTATGTTTATTTTACAAATCGCACTCATTTTATCTATCACCAAAAATAAATTTATATATTAATTTTTAATTTATTAATTTATTCCTATAATTAATTATTCCTAGAATGATCCGCGAGGCTATTGAAATTAAAAAACACCCAAATATTAATAGGTCGGATAGATGGAACGTACCACGAGCTTGGGACCCAGTCATCCACTTAATCAAACCCAGTAAGCAGCAAAATCCAGCAAGACTGAACAACGCAGTGAGCTCATTCTACGTAAATTTGCAGCAGCCGAAATGTCGGTTTAAAAAGTAAATAATGACAAATATACGTGATAGAATCCGTAAATAGTGGTTTTATTTCAATGCTTATGTTAATTTTACAAATCCCACTAATTTTATCTATCACCAAAAATAAAATTATTTTGTGTTCAAAGTATACCTTATATAGATAATGATCCAGCTCGTACTTTGCCAAATTTTATCTGATTATTTTGGGTATACTGTGCGCCTGCGTACTAAACACAGCGGTTAGCTGCCACACAGAATACTGCGAGACGACATACGTGTGGACAGACGAGAGCGGGACGTATGAAGTGTGCGGGTGAAATCTGACTTTTTTCTAGCTTTATGCGCGCTCTTAAAATAAATAATCTAACCAAGCTTATTAAATTAAGAATGGTAAAAGAGCAGTAAAAATTGCGTCGGTTCTTATTTTATAGTTTTTATTTATTTTTAAGCATCCACCCAACCTATAATAGTAACTGATTTGACTATGAAATTTTATGACGTCACTAAATCTTTTTTCATACAAGTTACCTTATAACTTATCGTTTTAGACGTTTAGTAAAAAGTAACTATAATAATTGGACTAGTCAGTAGAATACCCAATTCAGACTCAAAACTCATGACGAAAGTAATTTCTTTTCATTTTCTATCGATGTAATCTGATACGCTATAACGCTACCTCGTGGTACTAGCCCTATGGTCACTACTGAGTGAACCCACTGACCACGAGGAAGTCGCCCTCGCGACTCGCGACAAAATGTCCGAGCGTAGATTACCTATATTAATTTAGTACGAGTAGTAGTTACTCATTAAATTAAAGAGTAAAAAAACTAAAATCCTCATTATACAAATTATAGTGAAATATTAAAATAATTACTATTCAAAACTAACGTATCAAAAATATTTTTATGTGTTTATACATTATATCAACTTATCAAAAATAAAAAATACAATAAACACATTATGCACATATTGATTAAAACTTAATCCATACTAATATTATAAATGCGAAAGTAACTGTGTCTGTCTGTCTGTCTGTATGTTACGCTTTCACGCCAAAACCACTGAACCGATTTGATGAAATTTGGTATACGAGTAGATTAGACTATGAGGAAGGACATAGGCTAATTTTTCTCTCAAAATGTTTTTAAAGTCTATGTTACGAGTATGCAAAAATGTTGTAGCAGATCGAAGCGACTAAGTGCTACAGGTTCGAAACTTCTGTACTGAACTGTAGCGAGCTTTTGTTTTAACTCTTATCAGGATGGAGTACAAGTCTTGTTCGAATTGGGGGATAACGAGAATATCAGTAAATTTGGTTATTAAACAGTGGCTAATAACAGATTCAACAGTTCTATGTTTTAAACTTTCGATAATAATGTAGTAAAGTGTACCAACTAAATGAAAAATGAGATTATTGCCCAATAATTTTACAGCATTGTGCGTTTCACTATGGCGGATGCCATCAAATGTGGAGGTTTTCGCGTCCTACCTCTACCAAATCTACGAATGATGGACTGGAATTGATGGACGAGACTGGCTCTATCCGGGTTGGGGGTACAGTCGGCGGTCATAAAACTTTTAACTTTTAATTTTTGAGATAGAAAAGTGCGAGGATTTTCCTCGGACTCCAAAGTGCAAGCTTCAGGCGAGGCCGGAACTGGCCTCGGGTTAAGAACTCACACAAAGTAGTGAAGCTTCCCACTAGATAACTTCTTTCTTTCTAGATAGTCATAAATATCTTGACGATGAAGTTTCAAAATTATCTTAAAACAGGTGTTGCATACCACGGTAAGCACCTTCCATCGGGTGGGCCGTCTGCCACTTATGTGGTATAAAAAAAATAAAGGTGTGTACCAAAATATCACACACAATCGGACAACTAGAAGGGAGTAATAAAATTAAGATCGTTTTGAGTACTTTGTTCGTCAACATCTTTCTGAAGCTGACTGTCCACAATACACAGTTAACAGCTGGCGCGGCGGTTTACTAATTTTTTTATTACCATCCGTGATATTTATGTTCTCATTTATGCGCCGCCGCTGTCACGAAGTTCTTGCTATTGACGTAACTGAATACTAAGTGCCGATTATATTTTTAAACGTGTAAAGAAGAAACACGACTATCCAAACCTTTCCAAAGGGACATACCCATCCGGTAAGTAAGTTTTCAAATTCAAATTCAAAAATCGTTAATTTTGCATAGACCATTAAATCGGAACTTACAAAACGTCAAAATACAGTAAATATTAAATATCTACCAGTTTAGCAAATGGATCACCGGTTCGAAACGCGGTTCAGACCTGAGAAGCAGCAAGAAACTCAGCGGGCATTTTTTTTGTAAGTAACACCCAAACGAGTAATTAACACTACTTACTATTTAGGTAATCTGTGACATTTTCTAGTTGGGGAAAAAAATCCCAACAAAAACACATCAAAACCTTTGGCGCCCAAGTCAACTTCACCTCGTCTTTCGCTTACCATCAGACAAAGTGACGTCAAATTAACTGGTCCTTTATATAAAAAACACCTACCTACTACTTGTCGGTACACCTACTGATTGATCTAGGTTTCGCTCCCAAGATGGAAGATTAACGGCAGTTGGTGCCATAAAAGTCTTGTACGTCAAACTAAAAGTAAGAAGTGTCAGTAGACTTGGGGTATAAAGACCCAGCCTCGACCGTAACCGGGTACAACGCTGAGTTGCTAGAACCAAGCGTTTCAGTGACTCATTCCTATGCCGCACCATTAAGACATGGAACTCCCTGCCAGCTCACGTGTTTCCTTCTTCCTACAGTCCCGGGTCCTTTAAGCGGGGCGTAAAAAGGCATCTGATGAGTCCGTCAAGCTGAGTGCCACCACTGTTCACATGGTACATGTTTACAATGGTGACCCTTTTTCTGAGACTTTAGCTTACAATCAGGCGAGTTGAAGTCAAATTTACGTGTCCTTTATAAAAAGAAAGATGAGTATCACAATGTCTGATCGACACTGGGTGCCCTTTGTTAAACTGACATTGTTGTTTTAAAATGTTTTATATTCTACGGCTGTCCATAACTCGATACGCTTCACGTATTGACGTGCAAATAAACATGGCGACATGCGCGCTCGTTTCCGCGTCCAGGCGTGAGAGACTCCTCAAACGAACGATTTATTACGCCACAATATACCTACTAACTTTAACGATAATATTATTAATGTTGGGACCAGTGGAGCCCATTAGAGAGCCTAATCTTTGAGAGATAAATAAAATAAAGCAAGCAGATAAATGTCACAGTTGGGTAACGTCGCCGCGTCACGTCACCGAGCGAGGAAATACCTTCATTTTGTGGGCTAACTGGATTACTATTTTTTACTTAAGAAGCTTCTAGTAACTTCTAATCAATAATGAAAATTATAACATAACATAAACTCACGCCTGTATTCCCCGAAAGGGTAGACAGAAGTGCTAGCACCCACATTTCGCCAGTTTATGTTTAGGTCCCAATATTATAGGTGGCGAGCCTATTGCCATTAACCGGGCACTTATAAACCTGCAATAAATACACACATAACTTCGAAAAGCATCGAAAAGTCATTGGTGTGTGCCATAGTAAACCTGGGATCGAACCCGAGACCTCGTCTCAGCAGTCCATTACCCATATACCACTAGGCTACCGCAGATTGAATATTAAAATCATAAAAATAAATAAATATTCTACGACAAACTTAACTTTGTTACTTAACTGGTATAAGGCTTCTAGAATGCGATTAAACATGCGGATATTTTATTGTAAATACATACATATTATACATAGAAACACACATACCAATGTAAACATTCATGCACATAAATATGGAAAGCGGAAATAAACTCGCGACCTCCGAGTTCGACGGCAGTCGAACGCGTACCGCTGCACCACAGGGGTCGTCGATAACATGTTAAAACCTTTGTTAAAACTATACAATTAGTGTAATTAACAAGGGAAGGTACTTATATCTATACAATTAATTATCGTAACCTCCTCACTCCTCCGGTTCATATGTAGAACCAGCAGTTCATAATGTATATATAGGTACAGCCAGCGTCAAAGAGCAAATCAAACTGTTTTATTGATTCGAAAACCATCGGAAAAATGAAACGCTCAAGTGAGACTTGAACTCACGACCTTTCCCTTACAGGGGGAATGCTCTTCCAACTGAGCTATTGAGCCACACTTCATTTCAAATTTTCCTTCTCTTTATATCCGTCTTTATGGGCCATCTACCAACATTCTTACGAACTGTTGGAATAAAAAAATGTTGCTATAAAAAATCAGTCAAATGTTTTATTGGCTGGCTACGTACCCACTGAACCCTCAAAATTCGACCTCATCTATAAATATGATCCACTGGACATCATATTTATAGATGAGGTCGAATTTTGAGGGTCCAGTGGGCTAATTTCAAATTAGTTACTTTTTACTTAACGTCATAACGATAAGTTATAAGGTAACTTCTATGAAAAGAAGATTTAGTGACGTCATAACATTTAACAGTCAAATTAGTTACTATTATTAGGTTGGGTGGATGATTAAAAATAAATAAAGACTACTAGCTTTTGCCCGCGGCTCCGCCCGCGGCTCCGCCCGCGTGGATGTCGGTTATCGCGACCAAACATAGCCTATGTCCTTACCCAAGCACTAATCTACCCCTATACCAAATTTCATTAAAATCGGTTCAGTGGTTTAGGCGTGAAAGCCTAGCAGACAGACAGAGTTACTTTCGCATTTATAATATTAGTATGGATGAAATAAGACCCGACGCAATTTTTACCGCTCTTTTACCATTATTAATTTATTAAGCTCAGTTAGATAATTTATTTTAACTATAGGATAATACCCAATTGTATTATTGTTGGAACTAAAGGTGTGTACCAAATATCAGAACAATCACTCAACAGGAAGGGGGAATACTGAAGAATTTTGAGTACTCATTCCTATGCCGCACCACTAAGACCTGGAACTCCCTGCCAGCTCACGTGTTTCCTTCTTCCTACAGTCCCGGGTCCTTTAAGCGGGGCGTGAAAAGGCATCTGATGAGGCCGTCAAGCTGAGTGCCACCACTGTTAACATGGTACATGTTTACGATGGTGACCCTCTTTCCGAGACTTTGCCTTTGCTTAACATCAGGCGAGGTGAAGTCAAATTGACGTGTTCAACATAAAAAAAAACTTTACCAGTCATGGTCGATTTGATGCTGAATATTAAAAAAGCGCTGAATTAAAATATGAATTTTGTCTATCGTGATCTGCGTCTATGTAACTATTTTTCAGGTAGATATTTTGACCAAAAAAATTTATGGCTTAAGTAGTAGGTATTATCTAACCGCGAAAATATTGGGGGTCACTCATCAACTCGCGTGCGGCAAAGTGGCGGAAGTGCGCGGGCACTTTATTTCAGGGTGTTTATCACTATGTTATCACTTGTATATCTGTATCGTCCGAGGCACGCACTCTAAGCACGCTAAGGTCTCTAAGGGCCTGCCAAGGGCTCCTGCCACGTCATACCCTCTAGGTATTTCCACAAACTTAACTGTTAATAAATTACTAGTATCCACGAATAGCACCTGCCAAAAATCTTGATAGGCTCTTCGTGGACATGGCTATAGGTGCTATTCGCACAGTTTTGACGATTTTAGTTTTCTTTATTTTGTTCTTCTTTTAGTTATAGATTATGCCCGTATTATAAAATGAACACTCAGTCTGAATCGCGATTTATCTGAGGACAGATGGCAATACAGCCTCCATGGCGTGGTGGTAGTGAACGCGACTGCCACGCAGGAGGCGCGGGTTCGATTCCCGCTCAGTGCAAATATTTGTATGCATGAATATGGCTATTTGCATTGGTCTGGGTGTTTCTATGTATAATATGTATGTATTTACAAAAGAAAAAGTATCTATGTATGTTTATCCGCATTCTAGATTCCATAACACAAGCTAGTTAAGCTATGCTTACCATAGGTCTAGATAGCGTTGTGTAGAATGTTGTGAAAATTATAAAAAAAGATATGTCAAACTATCAATCTGTATGCAATCTGTCCTCAGATGAATCGCGATTCAGGCTGAGTGTCTTCTAGAATACGGGCTTAGATTGGCAAAGTGAACATACAAGATGGGACTCGAACCCGGGACAAGATCCATAAGGGAAATACTTTGAATAACTTAATACTTGAACATATCCTGAAAGCAGAAATTCTCCTATAATACAATCTGGAGTCATCTATAACAATCTTACGAACGAAACTAATGATGTTACAATATGATGTTGTTTCCTATTTAAATCTATAACAAAAACCAAGGTATCCACTTTCGTAACCGATTTTGATAACCAGTTACAAAAATGGTCATTTTTTTCCAGCTTTGATAACCAATTACGAAAGAGCACTTAAACAAAACTGACGTTTTCATAACCAACTGTTGTACATAACAAGCTACGGAAGATGATTTTCTTTTTATTTTTACCCGACTACGGCGAAGCCAAAAGGAGGGTTATGATTTTGACAGGCTATGTATGTATGTATGTATGTATGTATGTATGTATGTATGTATGTATGTATGTATGTTCATTTGTTCCCTCATAGCTCCTCAACTACTTATTAGAATTGGACAAATGAGGTATCGTTACAAGCAGCTTGATCGTCCGATGGTTATAGGCTATATGAGGTGTCACTCAATCTTGTGTGGCGCCCTCTAGCGCTCATAAGGTACGGTGTTAAAAAATAAATTTGAGATAATTTTGCCGTGTTTGGTATTAAATGAAAGAGCTCAATAAGCTCATTTCAAATATGTATAAATTATTATCTTTACCTTGCCCCAAAACAATATAAATAAAAAATAAAGTTTAAAACTAAAACCCGACTAACGAAAAATCACGCTCTAAAACGTAATAAACAAGAAAATATCAAGAATAGCCGTGGTCGTATGCCCTTACTCTAAAAAAAAACAATATATTCTAGGGAAAAGTGGCATACGACCACGGCTATCCTTGATATTTTCTTGTTTATTCCGTTTAGAGCGTGATTTTTCGTTAGTCGGGTTTTAGTTTTAAACTTTATTTTTGTAACAAGTTATTAAAATATAAAAAAAAAAAAAATTTTCGTAGCTACATTTTTTTATAATATTAGAACTGAAATTACTAATAATCCCTCTAACCTCCCCAACTAAGCTAAATTGCTTATGTTAGGAGTGGACTCAGGTCGGTGGTGTAATGGCCAGGATTCGAACCCGGGACCTGTCGATTGTAAGGTCGACTCCTTAACCACTAAGCTACCGATGCTTCTTCGAAGATTTGTAACCAGTTATGAAAATGGCTTATTTGATGGTATGTCTCTCCGGCAGTGGCGCTACGCGACGGGGGCGGAGCGCGCGGTGACGGCGCTGGGCGTGGCGGTGGCGCTGCTGAGCTCGCTCGGCACCATCGGCGGCATCGTGGTGTACGGCGAGCTCACGGCGCTCTTCGTGCAGCGCAACAAGGCCGCGCTCGCGCCGCGCGACGCCTACATACTCATGGCCTTCGGAGGGGGGCAACAGATGTGAGTATTCTACTTTGCTAAGAACTAGTTGAAGCAAATCAAACGACTCCAAACTCGAGGAGTTCACAAGTAGCCGTTGAGGAGTTCCACTATCACACTCTTAGTGAAATTACCAGTTCGTTGAAGTCAATTATTGCATTTGAATGAATTTTACAGCATTAAGCATGCTAACATTGCTAACTATACAAATCGAATACATAGGGAAAAATAAATCTTCTCGGGCGGGACTCGAACCCGCAGTCTTTCCCTTACAGGGGGAATGTTAATAATAATAATTCGTAAGATCGGTAGATGATTCCACCGTCGTCGCCGTAATAACGGATAAATAAAAGGGAAATTTGAATCACATCGGGCGTGTCTCGGTAGCCGAATTGGTCAAGGTATTCCCCCTGTAAGGGAAAGACTGCGGGTTCGAGTTTATTTTTCCCTATGTATTCGAATTATTGCATTGTCATCATGTATCTGTATATGGCTTGATGTATCTAGTGCAAGAGTGCGTCGAATTACACGACTATCTATCACACCACTTGACGTTATTTCAATCATGTATTTCTTTCCGGAATGCCTTGGTGTCGCAGCCACAGTTAGTCAGAAACTTTCAAGTTGTTGAAAGTGCCATAGGTTACTTCTGTAACAGCACGAAGTCCAGTAATAACCTAGCGCTTTGTTGGGTGGGATCAAAACCACACCTCCTTCATCCGAGCAACAATTACGGTTGCGGCCTATTGTTCCTTTCTACGTATCGCTTTGGTTGCTAAAGAAATGCCTGCGTCTGTTTAATGTGATAATTCCTGTTGCTTGCAGCCCCGCGGGTAACCGCTCGCTGCACATGGACGCGCTGGTGCAGGACAGCATCGCGTTCGGCTACGCCAGCCTCGCCATCATCGCCGCACACATCGTGGCCGCCGCCGCCGGCGTCGCGCTCGTCTCCTGGGCCGCCGCCCGGATGGTAAGAGATGGCCTGCTAGTGTTGCGAGGGGGAATAGGCAACCTGAATTGGGGACGAATTTTATGAGACCAGTTATTTTAGGCCCTACTTAACGTCACTCACTTCTCAATCATCACTTGTTATTCCGTGTAGAGTCGCCACGTCTTGCGGCAACCGCCCAGCTACGTGGATAACAAATGCCTGGCAATGGCATCCCCATCGGGGCCAGGTAGAAGGGGTAGGCCCAAGAAGTGCTGGCTTGGCGTCGTGGAGGGTGACATGCGTGTAGTCTCACTACCTTGGACGCCCAAGATCGTGCGAAGTGGAGGAGGAAGAGCCGGAAAGCAGACACTGAGCTCCGAGGGCACCGTGCCCTGGGATGCAATCAGGACTAACGTCTTTATGTAGATGATGACTTGTTATTCTGTGTGTAGGTGACGCGACTGCGGCTACGGCTGCTGCGCTCGGTGCTGAGCCAGGAGATCGCGTTCTTCGACACCAACACCACCATGAACTTCGCCACGGCCGTCACCGAGTGAGTCCCCGCCCCGCTACCCGCCCGCTGGTATCGTTCCAAACTGGTCGTGGTACTGTTACTGTACCGTGCCCGTTCTGTGCGCAGGGACATGGAGAAGTTCAAGGGCGGCGTGGGGCCGCACGTGGCCATGACGGCCAACTTGGCGGGCACGGTGCTGTTCGGCGCGGCGCTGGCGCTGACGTACGGCTGGCAGCTCACGCTCAGCGGGCTCAGCGTCGTGCCCGTGTCGCTGCTTATTGCTATGATCGTCGCCAAGGTAAGTCCCATACTGCTGCAGGAGCGACCCTACCATCACCACCATCTGAAGGTGAGGTTGGTTCGGTAGAAGAATATTGTGGAGCCGTATAAACCTTGATATATATACGGATGCATACTTTTACTTGATCACCCGATTTAATTTTCAACCCTGCCGTCGGTAGCTTAATTGATTAAGAAGAAAGCTTTAAGATTGTGAGGTTTCAGGGTCGTACTCTGGCTATTGCCAATGTGCCAGAGTCAAGAAAAAATTAAGTTTAGTTTCCAACTGGGACGCGGATCTTTAGTAGAGGTTACTACGGGTAATAAACGTTATGCACCATAAATTGTTAAGGGTCAACAACAGATCCTTGCGGCACTCCTCAAATTTTCAAACAATACATTTTCTTTTTATTTATTTATATCTAAAGAATACATTTTCTTTTTCTACAGTACCAGACGAAGTACTCGGGGCTGGAGATCACGGCGTACGGCGCGGCGGGGCGCATCGTGGAGGAGGCGCTGTCCGCCATCCGCACCGTGCGGGCGTACGGCGGGGAGGCCGTCGAGGTGGAGAGGTGAGGGCGGATCAACGGTTAACAAACAGCTACAAAACCGACATTTTAGTTTTCTTTCGTAGCTGCCTGTGAAACAGGGCTACGAAAACGACAACATATTCTTCGTTTGTAGCTTCTTATGAAATTTGGTTATGTAAATGACTATGTTTTCTCTCTTCGTAACTAGTCATGAACCTAAGTTACGAAAGCGACTACATGATTCTTTTTTCGTAACTGGTTATGAAACTTGGTTTCGTAACCGATATAATTTTCTAACTCATGGTCATAATATGTGAAATTGCTGCATGCCAATCTGGCTGAAATATTATATGGTGGAACCTAAATGTATTACCTGCAACCTCTTTGTACCTACCCATATATCGCAATAAAATATTTAAATACATAACATACACAACATAAACTCAGACCTGTATTCCCCGAAGGGGTAGGCAGAGGTGCTAGCACCCACATTCCGCCAGTTTATGTTTAGCTCCCAATGTAATAGGTGGCGAGCCTATTGCCATTAACCGGGCACTTATAAACCTGCGATAAATACACACATAACTTCGAGAAGCATCGAAAAGTCATTGGTGTGTGCCATGGTAAACCTGGGATCGAACCCGAGACCTCGTCTCAGCAGCCCATTACCCATACCACTAGGCTACCGCAGCTCTTATTAATCTCTAATAATTTAATCTAATATTTAAATATGAATTTGAAAAAAAACTTTGTAACGTGCAAAGTTCATTAATCCATGTATGTAGGTGTCAGCGTTCCTCTTTCGCGCCACTGTACCTAGTACCCCTAGGCCCTAGGTACCCCGTATGCTATAGCCGTGGTGCGGTGCGCAGGTACCGCTCGGCGCTGGCGCCGGCGGCGGCGGCGGCCCGCGCGCGCGGCGCCTGGTCGGGGGCGGGCGCGGGGCTGGGCTGGCTGCTGACGTACGCGCTCAACGCCATCGTGTTCGCGTACGGCACCGCGCTGTGCGTGCGCGACATGGACCTGCCGCCCGACCAGCAGCTCTACCACCCCGGCATCATGGTCACCGTGAGTACCCTTGTCTATTCGTAGATAACACCCATATAGGGAGAGTTGAGTATATTGTACAGCTTTTGACGTGACAACGTCTTATAATTCGATAGAGCTGGCGGCGGCACGCAAAACATGGCGTCATGCGGCGTTACCTCGATCTGAGGCGTTCCATCATTGTAAAAAAATAAAAAAGTGACATAATTGTATTTATGCGTACAAATAAATATAACTTGATCAATTCAATTGTGATTTCATTTACCCCTTTCTCTATATCCACACAAAATATCTATCAAACAAGTAAAATTTTAATTTTCTTTTGAAAAATTATACTATTCCATCAGTATTTTCTTATGACGTTGTTACGTTCAGCTATCGTCAGTAAACCGATTTTACAGACAACCGATTTTTTTATACATTTTTTGTACACTGGCAATACTAAACTAAGCTTTAATCTAACTAGACTCTGGTCAACGAAAGATGGCGTAAAAAGTTGACGTTAAATTTAAAAAATCAACACGTTGCAGCACTGCATATACATCGAAATAACGGAGTCAATACTAGAATCTTTTTCCTATTAGGCATGCATGAAAACTAGCCCTATTAAGGTACATGGCCAGAGTCTAGTCAACCTGTTCAACCAAACTTTGGGTCTGCCGAGGTGCGAGAGATTTCGGCCATCTCACCTCCGGCAACCAAGGACCCAAGACGGCGTGCGTTTTAGTCGGTTCGAGTCCGACATAACCGCCTCCACCGGCTCTGTGGGGATTTTTCGCACGATAAAAAAAAACACCCGGTATACCTATAATGTCCCTCTTCAGATCCTGTCGCTGACGTTCGTGGCGGCGCAGAACATCGCGATGTGCCACCCGCACCTGGAGACGTTCAGCGCGGCGCGCGGAGCGGCCCGCTCGCTGTTCCGCCTGCTGGCCCGCGCCTCCGCCATCGACGCGCTGCACAGCGGGGGCGAGCGGGCCGCCGTGCGGGGGGACATCCGCTTCGACAACCTGTACTTCAACTACCCGTCCAGGCCCGACGTCAAGGTAAAGTACTGCTAGCTAAAGGGCGCTTAGACAGCCTCTGTGGCGTGGCGGTTCATCCCCCGCTCAGTGCAAATATCCCTATGCATGAATATGGCTATTTGCATTGGTCTGGGTGTTTCTATGTATAATATGTGTGTATTTACAAAAAAAAGTATATAAGTATGTTTATCCGCATTCTAGATTCCATAACACAAGCTATAAAAGCTTACCATGGGTCTAGATAGCGTTGTGTAGAATATTGTGGAATATTTATTTATATATTTAAGCTTTTGCCCGCGGCTCCGCCCGCGTGGATGTCGGTTATCGCGACCAAACATAGCCTATGTTTTTTCTTAAGGTCTAACCTATTCCTAAACCAAATTTCATCAAAATCGGTTCAGTGGTTTAGGCGTGAAAGCGTAGCATACAGACAGACAGACAGACAGACAGAGTTACTCTCGCATTTATAATATTAGTATGGATTTATTTATGTACCCAGCGCCATCTAGGGACAGCAAGCCGAACTACTACGTCACTACGAATCCTGCATCGCGCAAGTGAAGTTCCCGCGCTGGTACAATATATGTACAACATCCCAACGACAATCGTTGGTTGGCGTGATCACGTTGCCTGGTCGGAGGATCCTCCCTCCGTGTCGGAGGAACATCGCACCTCGTTCCTCCACAGGGCCACGTCAGCTCTCGTCCCCGTCCTACTGTTCTAGTCAGCACTTTTGCTCAGCCCTAAGATCCTCTGGACAGTCTCAGTCTCGTCTCGTCCCAACTCTGATCGCGAACTCTTTCATTCCCTACATCTGCTAGTTCTTAATATTGTTTTTTTCTCTTAAAAGAATATTAGTACCGAAGTTACTAATATTCCCTCTAACCCCTCCAACTAAGTTAAATTGCTTGTGTTAGGTTAGGTTAGGTTAGATTATTCGAACTCGAGACCTCTCGATCGTAAGACCAACTCCTTAACTACTAAATCTTTTGTATTATTAATTGCCCAAGTAATAAACCAATGAAATTAAATCTTTTTTTTTTAAGTTAACTTAACGGTCTCCCATAACAGTACGAACACGAGCATCATCACGCATCTCATCTGAGTTGAAGGATTTTTTTTTACAGCATTAAGTATCTTCTCGGGCGGGACTCGAACCCGCAGTCTTTCCCTTACCCTTAAAGACGTATAAGATGGAAAATTTGAATCATAACAGGCGTGTCCCGGTAGCCGAATTGGTCAGGCATTCCCCCTGTAAGGGAAAGACTGCGGGTTCGAGTCCCGCCCGAGAAGATTCTTTTTCCCTATGTATTCGATCTCATCTGAGTGCCCACTGACGGAAACACCCTTAGGCGATACCCTGTAGAGGAGACTAGTATATTATACCGCCTTTTAAATCGTACTACGTACAGATTTTTCATTAAATAACACTTTTTTCTGCACTAGCAACACCAAACTATGCTTTAGTGTCGCCCCCAACTTACCTACCAGTTTAAGTTAACATTTAACGTATTACCAGTGTAGAAAAAAGTGTTATTTAATGAAAAATTTAGAAGTAGTACGATTTAAAAGTCAATACAATATATTCGTCTCTCCCATACCAATTCTAGACCTGGAACTCCCTGCCAGCTCACATGTTTGCTTCTTCCTCCAGTCCCGGGGCCTTTAAGTGGGGCGTGAAAGGGTATCTGATGAGGCCGTCAAGCTGAGTGCCACCACTGTTAACATGGTACATGTTTACGATGGTGACCCTCTTTCCGAGACTTTGCCTTTCGACAGCCTCTGTGGCGCGGCGGTAGTGCAGGTGACTGCCACGCAGAAGGCGCGGGTTCGATCCCCGCTCAGTGCAAATATTTGTATGCATGAATATGGCTATTTGCATTGGTCTGGGTGTTTCTATGTGTAATATGTATGTATTTACAAAAAAAAAGCATCTAAGTATGTTTATCCGCATTCTAGATTCCATAACACAAGCTAGTTAAGCTTACCATGGGTTTAGATAGCGTTGTGTAGAATGTTGTGGAATATTTATTTAACAACAGGCGAGGTGAAGTCAAATTGACGTGTAGTATATAAAAAAAATTCGTCTGGCTAACAAGCCTCCTGACATTGGGAGAGGCCTATGTCCAAACTCTACCTGTGCTGCAGGTGCTCCGTGGGTTGACTCTGGACATCCGCGCGGGCGAGACGGTGGCGCTGGTGGGCACGTCGGGCTGCGGCAAGTCCACCCTGCTGCAGCTGCTGCAGCGCCTGTACGAGCCCGACAGCGGCAGCATCACTGTGGACGGCCGCCGCCTGCAGGACCTGCACCTGCACCACTACCGGAGGAGTATCGGTGAGACGAGCACCCCCTCCGTCCGGCTGCACCCACCTCTACTGTACACACCACTACTGTACTCGGTGGAGGATTTAGACCTTACCTTTCACTCAAAGGAAACATTGCCTCATTTTTAAACAAACAAAAGTCCATTGAAATATTTGTCACACCCGTTAATTGTATAATGTAGCCTCTCTAGTGAACGACTCCGTCCACTTTCCTATGTGGAAGTTTAAGAAAATGGTCAACTTAGGAAAAGGACGAGTTAGGAAAGTTGTCACCTTTGGAGGAGGACGAGTTAGGAAAGTGGCCAACTTAGGAAGTGGACGAGTTAGGAAAGTAGTCATTTTAGGAAGTGGACGAGTTAGGAAAGTAGTCATCTTAGGAAGTGGACGAGTTTAGTAAAGTGGACGGAGTCGTTCAGAAGGATCGAATCGTTTCTTTGTCACTACAAATGACAGTGGCACAAAAAGAAAGTAGTTTTTCGATTTGTGTCTCTACTGGCATATTCTGGTGGCATAAACTGGAATATATCGACTAAAATCTGAAAAAAATTACATCCTTGTATTTTTATAGCATAATAGGTGTCATTCATAAGGATCAAATCTCTGTAACAAACATGGGTTATTTGGATTTTGATCGGGTCGGCTACAAAGCAAAATGTTCATTGTGCTTTTGGTTTTCTCAAGCAAAAGGTTTAACTTAAAGTCAGTCGGGGTGCGAGGGATATGTCGATGACAACCTCACCTCCGGCCTAGCACCACGATCCACAGTCAGCGTGCGGTTTTAGTCGGTTTGAGTCTGACATAACCTCTCCTTCCGGCTCTGGCAGGGGGTATCCGAGGGGATTTCCGCACGAAAAAAAAAGGTTTAACTTAAAGCAAATTTTAAAAAGTAACGTTATAAATCCCTCTTGTCCCGCAGGTGTGGTGGGTCAGGAGCCGGTGCTGTTCAGCGGCACCATCCGCGACAACATCACGCTGGGCATGGGTGACGTCAGCGACGATGACGTCATACAGGCCGCCAAGCTCGCGCACGCGCACCACTTCATCACCAAACTCGCGCATGTAAGTGTCTATGTGTCTAACTACCTTCTATCTATGTATTGTAAGTTATATTAATTACTGGTAAGTATAATGACCATGGGACTGAAATACTCGTAGTAATGGGTTCTTGTTGTGTGAAAAGCAGGCAATATCTGAATGAATATTTTATAGCATATTTAAAAAAAAAATCTGCGGTAGCCTAGTGGTATGGGTAATGGACTGCTGAGACGAGGTCTCGGGTTCGATCCCAGGTTTACCATGGCACACAGCAATGACTTTTCGATGCTTTTCGAAGTTATGTGTGTATTTATCGCAGGTTTATAAGTGCCCGGTTAATGGCAATAGGCTCGCCACCTATTACATTGGGGGCCTAAATATAAACTGGCGAAGTGTGGGTGCTAGCACCTCTGCCTACCCCTTCGGGGAATACAGGCGTGAGTTTATGTTATGTTATGTTATTACCAAAAAAATTTTTTTTGTCTTTCGCCTAAGTAATAGGTACTTCCAAATGATATTGCTTTTGAAATTGAGCTCAAATTCTTTTTATCCGAAACGACCCAGTATATTGTGGTGACTAACCCCCGGTGGTGGTGTGTGCAGGGCTACGACACGATGCTGGGTGAGCAAGGTGCCTCCCTTTCTGGCGGCCAGAAGCAGCGCGTGGCCATCGCCCGCGCCGTACTGCGCCGCCCCGCTTTGCTCCTACTGGATGAGCCCACCGCCGCACTGGACCCCGCTGCAGAGAGACAGGTATGTACCTCCCACCTAGGATATAATATTATACCTCCCCGGTCTTATTTAGAAACAAATTTATGACATCACTAGCTTTTGCTCGTGTCTTTGCCCGAGTAGATGTCGGTTATCGCGACCAAACATATGTCCTTTCTCAAGGTCTAATCTATTCCTATAGATGAAATTTGGTTCATCTAAATTGGTTCAGTGGTTTAGTCGTGAAAGCGTAACGTACAGACAGACAGAGCACTTGTTATTTTTGCATTTATAATATTATTATGGATATTATTCTCTGGAAAAAGTCATTTAATTTTGAATTTTAACCGACAATTTGGGGGCGTCATTCGTGAAACTTCGGACGCGTCTCCAAATCGTTGGTTAATAAAGGCTCTCTTACAAGTAACCGTAACTTTATACTCATATTATAAATCCGAAAGTAACTCTGTTTGTCTGTATGTTACGCTTTCACGTCTAAACTACTGAACCGATTTTGAATTTTGAAATTTGGTATAAGGATAGAATAGACCATGAGAAAGGACATGACTATGTTTGGTCGCGATAACCGACATCCACGCGGGCGAAACCGCGGGCTACAGCGAGTATTTGAATGAATTTTACAGCGTTAAGTATGGTAACTATAGAAATCGAATACATAGGGAAGAATGAAACTTCTCGGACGGGACCCGAACCCGCGATCTTTCTCTTAAAGACGGATGAAAATAGAAGGAAAATTTGAATCACATCGGACGTGTTTCGGTAGCTAAGTTGGTCAAGGCATTCCCCCTTCTTCTTCTTCGTGTCAATGGCTCATCAATCTCTTAAATTATGTCGGCCCAATCCACAGCATTGTCTGTTGTCCTGCACAGGCCTGCGATGGTACAGGTGGAAGGACACAATGGGCAAGAGAGCAAGTGTGGCATGGACTGGGACGGGGCTTGTGACTGTTCTATATAACCCCATTTTGCTAAATATGCCTCACAGCGGTCAATTTGGGTCCGTAGGCGATTTAATGATTTCCAAGTTGGTTCCTCTGTGGCGTGGCGGTAGTGCACGTGACTGCCACGCAGGAGGCGCGGGTTCGATTCCCGCTCAGTGCAAATATTTGTATGCATGAATACGGCTATTTGCATTGGTCTGGGTGTTTCTATGTATAATCCTATGTATTTATTTACAAAAAAAAGTATATAAGTATGTTTATCCGCATTCTAGATGCCATAACACAAGCTATAAAAGCTTACCATGGGTCTAGATAGCGTTGTGTAGAATGTTGTGAATATAAAAAAATAAAAAAAAAGTTCGGTTCGAGTCCCGCCCGAGAAGTTTCATTTTCCTTATGTATACGATTTGTACAGCTCATATATCGTGACACCCCCCCTCCCCCCTGTCCCCCCAGGTGCAGGCGGCACTAGACGCGGCGTCAGTGGGCCGCACTACACTAGTGGTGTCGCACAGACTCGCCACCATCGTCAACGCGACCCGCATCGTGTACGTGGAGCATGGCGCCGCACTGGAGCAGGGCTCGCACAAGGAGCTCATGGCGAAGAAGGGGCTGTACTACAAACTGGTGCAGGAGGACATGACCGGCAAGTGAGTATGGCGACATCTAGCGACAAGAACAAGAACTATAGCTTGAATGATAAAGATGCATGGTCATCCTAATCTCATATCTTGCTCGCATTGTAAAAAATTTGCTATAACATAACCGGGCACCTATTGCCATTAACCGGGCACTTATAAACCTGCGATAAATACACACATAACTTCGAAAAGCATCGGAAAGTCATTGGTGTGTGCCATGGTAAACCTGGGATCGAACCGGAGATCTCTTCTCAGCAGTCCATTACCATACTACTAGGCTACCGCATTTGCTATAAATAAAACCATATTAAAAAAAAAGCAGGACAATCGAGTTCACTGAGTTTCTTGCTGGTCTCTTCTCAGTAGAACCACCTACCGAACCAGCGAAAGAATCATTTTTAGAATCATTAAAAAAAAATTTTTTTTTTCAAATTATTTATTTTATTCATTTTTTCTGTGATATGTGCTCTTAATGTGCCTAAACTGAATAAATGAAATTGAATCTTTGATTCTTTCATTCTTTGATGACCGTAGGTATGTGCGCGGCAAGACGGGGGGAATATCGGCCGACAGATTTGGTCAGTCCGCCGCCAACGCTCGTGGCGGTATCTCGTGTTGTTTGTGACTGTCTAGGTCAGATGCACATGAGATTACAATTCAAATATGATTCCTGCGATATGTTGTGATGTATAGAACATCAAATTTTGGGGGCTCACCCCCAATTACGTGGGACAGAATACATTGATTGTTGAAATGTGGGTGTTAATTCACCTTTTGCTTAACCCTCCGGGGGGAAAAGGCGTGATTATGTGTATATAACTTTGTTTATCAACATCTTTCTGAGGCTTACTGTACAGTGAGTTGCAAATGATGAGATGGGGCCCTTCGTGTCATAGTATCAGAAAGTAAAACTGAGTTTTGTTATTAGGAGTATCGACGCTACGCTATCGGCGGAGGCGCAGACGGGCGAGGCGGACGATGACGTAGTGGCGGCCAGCGACGAGCGGCCCGCCTTCAAGCGAGCCTCCAGCGCACTGTCCGCCAGGGGTACGTACTGGCCACTGGGGCCCGGCAAACTTCTTGACGATGACGTAGTGGCGGCCGGCGACGAGCGGCCCGCCTTCAAGCGAGCCTCCAGCGCACTGTCCGCCAGGGGTACGTACTGGCCACTGGGGCCCGGCAAACTTCTTGACGATGACGTAGTGGCGGCCGGCGACGAGCGGCCCGCCTTCAAGCGAGCCTCCAGCGCACTGTCCGCCAGGGGTACGTACTGGCCACTGGGGCCCGGCAAACTTCTTGACGATGACGTAGTGGCGGCCGGCGACGAGCGGCCCGCCTTCAAGCGAGCCTCCAGCGCACTGTCCGCCAGGGGTACGTACTGGCCACTGGGGCCCGGCAAACTTCTTGAACATACATCGGCCTGTATACTATACGGACCAACTAACGAAAAATACTTTTGCATCCGAAAACGGTGCGCACCGTGCAGTATGAAAGAAACTTCATCACTGTGCTGTTGTGGTTTTCCCAAGCGAATACTTCAAGAAGGGCATTAGAAGGTTCCTACAGGGTCGGCAGCGAGTGTGACGTCACTGGTGTTGCACACGTCCTTAAGCCACGGTAACCACTTTCCGTGGTGGGCCGTGTGCTTGTCTTCCACCTAAGTAGACGAAAAAAGGATTTGTTTTTTACATCATTATTGCCATATAAGTATTTATTTATTATTTTTTGCCAAATTAACACTTCCAGATGTTGTTGCTATTTAAACTGTGCCCAAATTCTTTTTATTCGAAACGACTTATAAAATTAGAGTATATAAATAACTAATCGTATGGTCTCCAGGTTCAATGTTCCGACGCGGCAGCGCACGCGCGAGCGTGGCGGGGGCCGCGCGTGTTCCCCATGTCGCACTGGACTCCGTCGCGCACAACGTGAGTACACCACTACCATCACCACCATCACCACCATCACCACTACCATCACTACCATCACTATCACCACCCATCACCCAAAGGGCAAATTTTCACATTATCCGATCCGATATCGGTGTCGAACGTGATAATTTTTATTTAATAATTAAGGAGTATAAGGAAAAAATAAACATTTAAATAGTAGAAAAGTATGGAATTTACACATAAGTACACACGCCTATAAGTTCGCGAAGGGGTAGGCAAAGGTGTTTTAATATCTATGTTTCGTTAACTATGATTTTCGGCCCCACGTAATTGGGGGTGAGCCTATTGCCTAATACAAAAAATCTAATAGAACTAAGAATAAAGAGATAATGAAAAAAACAAAAGTTAAATCAAAAATTAAAAGTAGAATGCGTCATAAAATTCGTCTTCCGTTCCCAGAAGAGGCATGCGAAGAAAGTAAAATTTATAAAATATATATCTCTCTTTGAACTGGCACCGCTGTGTTTATAGCTATCGGCTGTTGGCTATCATTGTTCGACTCCAATATCGGATCGTATAGTGTGAAAAGACTCTAATGAGATGACTCGTACTGACGTATGTACGTGGCGAGAGTCTGGTGGGCCCTAGCTCCCAGTACACTGGTCCCTCTGCCCCCAGGAGGTGACGGAGTCGCTGGAGGACGAGGAGGCGGCGGCTGAGGACGCCGTGTCCACGTGGGCCCTGCTGCGCATGAACGCGGCCGAGTGGCCCCTGCTGGTGGGCGGGGCCCTCGCGTCGCTACTGGTGGGAGCCACCATGCCCGCCTTTGCGCTGCTCTTCTCGAAGCTGTACGGGGTAAGTCAGACCCCCCCTCTCCGAGCTGTGGGATGTATTGTAATTAATATTTATTTTGAGAAATTGTTCCCATTTGTGACTAGAACGGAATAAAACTTACATGTAGGTGAAAGAAGAAGCATTAGCAACTGAAATATAGGATAAAACGCCCAATTATATATTGATTATGTGGTAAGAATTACAACTTGATTTTTCCTCCATTTCGAGAACTGTGGAGGTTCTCGAAATGGAGGGAAAATCATTCCTGAGAAAAAGGTAACGAAGTGATCCGTTTTTTTCTTTTAAGGTACGACACCTTAAAAAGTAACAGAAGTAATATTTTTTTACTTTATATTAATATTTTATTACTTGTAGAAATTTTTCCAAATAGACCTGATATTGGCCTACTTTTACCATTTTTGGCATAGGTTATCCAAACTATGTAGCTATCGAAAATCTTCAGATTAAGTTAAGTAAGCGTGTGGGACTGTTTCTGTTTGCGTTCCGTTGAAACTGTGACGCGTGTGTGTTGCGCAGATGTTCGGGCAGTCGGACAAGGAGGAGATCCTGGCGCTGTCGGCGCTGTACGCCGCGCTGTTCGCCGGCGTGGCGGCCGCGTGCGGCGCCGTGACGGCGGCGCAGACCTGGCTGTTCAACCTCGCCGGCGGCCGCCTCACCGACCGCCTGCGCGAGCTCACCTTCGCCAACTACCTGCGCCAGGTACGTGCTGTCTGCACACCCCGGCCTCACACATACACACGAGACACTACAGTACTACAGCGCGAGCTTGTCCGCAGGAGCAAGGCTGGTTCGACGCGCCGCAGAACTCCGTGGGGGCGCTGTGCGCGCGCCTCGCCACCGACTGCGCCAACGTGCAGGGCGCCACCGGTACGTACCCACAGCACGGCGAGGGGCCCCGGGGGGCCTCGCCACCGACTGCGCCAACGTGCAGGGCGCCACCGGTACGTACCCACAGCACGGCGAGGGGCACCGGGGGGCCTCGCCACCGACTGCGCCAACGTGCAGGGCGCCACCGGTACGTACCCACAGCACGGCGAGGGGCACCGGGGGGCCTCGCCACCGACTGCGCCAACGTGCAGGGCGCCACCGGTACGTACCCACAGCACGGCGAGGGGCACCGGGGGGCCTCGCCACCGACTGCGCCAACGTGCAGGGCGCCACCGGTACGTACCCACAGCACGGCGAGGGGCACCGGGGGGCCTCGCCACCGACTGCGCCAACGTGCAGGGCGCCACCGGTACGTACCCACAGCACGGCGAGGGGCCCCGGGGGGCCTCGCCACCGACTGCGCCAACGTGCAGGGCGCCACCGGTACGTACCCACAGCACGGCGAGGGGCCCCGGGGGGCCTCGCCACCGACTGCGCCAACGTGCAGGGCGCCACCGGTACGTACCCACAGCACGGCGAGGGGCACCGGGGGGCCTCGCCACCGACTGCGCCAACGTGCAGGGCGCCACCGGTACGTACCCACAGCACGGCGAGGGGCACCGGGGGGCCTCGCCACCGACTGCGCCAACGTGCAGGGCGCCACCGGTACGTACCCACAGCACGGCGAGGGGCACCGGGGGGCCTCGCCACCGACTGCGCCAACGTGCAGGGCGCCACCGGTACGTACCCACAGCACGGCGAGGGGCACCGGGGGGCCTCGCCACCGACTGCGCCAACGTGCAGGGCGCCACCGGTACGTACCCACAGCACGGCGAGGGGCACCGGGGGGCCTCGCCACCGACTGCGCCAACGTGCAGGGCGCCACCGGTACGTACCCACAGCACGGCGAGGGGCACCGGGGGGCCTCGCCACCGACTGCGCCAACGTGCAGGGCGCCACCGGTACGTACCCACAGCACGGCGAGGGGCACCGGGGGGCCTCGCCACCGACTGCGCCAACGTGCAGGGCGCCACCGGTACGTACCCACAGCACGGCGAGGGGCACCGGGGGGCCTCGCCACCGACTGCGCCAACGTGCAGGGCGCCACCGGTACGTACCCACAGCACGGCGAGGGGCACCGGGGGGCCTCGCCACCGACTGCGCCAACGTGCAGGGCGCCACCGGTACGTACCCACAGCACGGCGAGGGGCACCGGGGGGCCTCGCCACCGACTGCGCCAACGTGCAGGGCGCCACCGGTACGTACCCACAGCACGGCGAGGGGCACCGGGGGGCCTCGCCACCGACTGCGCCAACGTGCAGGGCGCCACCGGTACGTACCCACAGCACGGCGAGGGGCACCGGGGGGCCTCGCCACCGACTGCGCCAACGTGCAGGGCGCCACCGGTACGTACCCACAGCACGGCGAGGGGCACCGGGGGGCCTCGCCACCGACTGCGCCAACGTGCAGGGCGCCACCGGTACGTACCCACAGCACGGCGAGGGGCACCGGGGGGCCTCGCCACCGACTGCGCCAACGTGCAGGGCGCCACCGGTACGTACCCACAGCACGGCGAGGGGCACCGGGGGGCCTCGCCACCGACTGCGCCAACGTGCAGGGCGCCACCGGTACGTACCCACAGCACGGCGAGGGGCACCGGGGGGCCTCGCCACCGACTGCGCCAACGTGCAGGGCGCCACCGGTACGTACCCACAGCACGGCGAGGGGCACCGGGGGGCCTCGCCACCGACTGCGCCAACGTGCAGGGCGCCACCGGTACGTACCCACAGCACGGCGAGGGGCACCGGGGGGCCTCGCCACCGACTGCGCCAACGTGCAGGGCGCCACCGGTACGTACCCACAGCACGGCGAGGGGCACCGGGGGGCCTCGCCACCGACTGCGCCAACGTGCAGGGCGCCACCGGTACGTACCCACAGCACGGCGAGGGGCACCGGGGGGCCTCGCCACCGACTGCGCCAACGTGCAGGGCGCCACCGGTACGTACCCACAGCACGGCGAGGGGCACCGGGGGGCCTCGCCACCGACTGCGCCAACGTGCAGGGCGCCACCGGTACGTACCCACAGCACGGCGAGGGGCACCGGGGGGCCTCGCCACCGACTGCGCCAACGTGCAGGGCGCCACCGGTACGTACCCACAGCACGGCGAGGGGCACCGGGGGGCCTCGCCACCGACTGCGCCAACGTGCAGGGCGCCACCGGTACGTACCCACAGCACGGCGAGGGGCACCGGGGGGCCTCGCCACCGACTGCGCCAACGTGCAGGGCGCCACCGGTACGTACCCACAGCACGGCGAGGGGCACCGGGGGGCCTCGCCACCGACTGCGCCAACGTGCAGGGCGCCACCGGTACGTACCCACAGCACGGCGAGGGGCACCGGGGGGCCTCGCCACCGACTGCGCCAACGTGCAGGGCGCCACCGGTACGTACCCACAGCACGGCGAGGGGCACCGGGGGGCCTCGCCACCGACTGCGCCAACGTGCAGGGCGCCACCGGTACGTACCCACAGCACGGCGAGGGGCACCGGGGGGCCTCGCCACCGACTGCGCCAACGTGCAGGGCGCCACCGGTACGTACCTACAGCATAGTGAGGGGGGCTACTGTGGGGGCGCTGTATGCAGCAGTTCCAGAAGAGTTGTTGGTCTAATACTGACGTGTTACTCTGGTTGGTCCTACTGTCGGCCAAGCACCGATATCAGTCACATAGGCAGTTTGGTCTCCTACTACTTCTATATTTGATTTTATATGTATGTGCATCCAGGTACCCGGCTAGGCACGATCCTGCAGGGTGCCAGCACCATGCTGCTGGGCGTGGGGCTGGCCTGCGCCTTCTCCTGGAAGATGACGCTGGTGTCGCTGCTCAGCGTACCCGTGGTGAGTACCGTGACCGTGACGTCATCACTACAATACCCCCCTACCTCTGTAGGACAGGTTCACTAATTACTATACCCCCTACAGGTGATGGGAGGCATCTACCTGGAGGGATGGGTAAACAAGCGCGCCGAGAGTAAGGAACGCCGCGCGCTGGAACTAGCTTCCAGGATAGCTACCGAGGCCGTCATCAATGTTCGCACCGTGCACAGCTTGGGTACGTATTGTATTATAGATATCTGCTTGTCGCCCTGTATATTTATTTACATAACATACATAACATAAACTCACGCCTGTATTCCCCGGAGGGGTAGGCAGAGGTGCTAGTACCCACATTTCGCCAGTTTATGTTTAGGTCCCAATGTAATAGGTGGCGAGCCTATTGCCATTAACCGGGCACTTATAAACCTGCGATAAATACACACATAACTTCGAAAAGCATCGAAAAGTCATTAGTGTGTGCCATGGTAAACCTGGAATCGAACCCGAGACCTCGTCTCAGCAGTCCATTACCCATACCACTAGGCTACCGCTAAAACTTACAGCTAACACAATAGGATAGTAGGAATATTAGACATCTAAAAGCCAATTAATAGTTTTCACTAATAGCCTCGGTATAATAACAATTAAATGAAAGCAGCATGCATAGACACAACACATAAGAACCGAAAAAAACACAGTAATCTCTTGTTATCAAATGATTGTAACACCATTCATTGATTCCGATAGTTCGTAAGAAAATCGGTAGATGACTCCACCGTCGCCTTAAAGACGTATAAGATGGGAAATTTGAATAACATCGGGCGTGTCTCGGTAGCCGAATTGGTCAAGTAAGGGAAAGACGGCGGGTTCGAGTCCCGCCCGAGAAGATTCTTCTTTTTCCCTATGTATTCGATTTGTATAGTTAGCATACTTAATGCTGTAAAAATTCATTCAAATGCTGCACTACCTATGAACTTCTAAAAAAGTAAAGACTTAAGAGTCTTCTTGCGCAAGGTACACTGATTAAATAGGGATTAATGTCGTGCTGCTTACACAATTCATTAAGTTTCTGCTTGCCAACCAAGTAACTGTTCTGTCGATGATTTGTTTTAGGTTATAGGTTGAACTACCCCACTCGACAGTTTTCATTTGGTATTGTTTTTTTTTGTTTTTCTGGCTTCTTGCTGCGCATTTAGCCAATGTCAAGTATGATATTATAACTTCAGTTAAAATGATTGATGACGATGATGATATTAACCCATTAATTATGTTGATGATGATGATAATGACGATGAATGCGATGATTGCTGCCTCAGTAAAGTTGTGGGGACTTTACTTAACCCTGGGGAGATTTGGATTAAACACATAGTCACAAATAGATTAAGTAGAATTAAAATTGACGTCAATAAGAAACAATTTTATTGTTCTATATTGAAAAATAAATGACTATGACTATGACTATGACTGTAATATGCCACCTTCCTACACGCGTGTGAGTTGTCCAAGACGTTATGATTAAAAATGCACCATTTTTATACATAAAAACTCGAGTTCACACCAATATCGGAAAATAAAATAATACCGCGATGCGTCCTCTACGCTTTCCCGCCAAAACTCCCATTTGGTATTGATTGGTTCCGACAAGATCTTCGGTATGCAAGTTACCTGCAGACAGTTGAGGCTTCGAGTCTGTAGCGTGTAACGTGTCCCGCAGGGGTGGAGGAGACGATCCTGGAGCGCTACGCGGCGGCGCTACGCCAGGCGGAGGCCCGTAGTCGGCCTACGCGCTACGTGCGAGCGCCCATCTACGGCGTGTGCGTGTGCGCGCCCACTCTGGGCTACGCCGTGTCGCTGGTGTACGGCGGACACCTCATCGCGCGCGAGGACATGCCCTTCGAGTACGCCGTGCTGTGAGTACACACTTCAACCTTCGGGTTACTTCGGCTCTGCTCGGCTGTTTCCGCCTTATGTATATTCTATACACTAAGTAATTTTTTTTTTAATATTCCACAACATTCTACACAATGCTATCTAGACCCATGGTAAACTTTTATAGCTTGTGTTATGGAATCTAGAATGCGGATAACATTTTCTTTTTGTAAATACATACATAATATACATAGAAACACCCAAACCAATGCAAATAGCCATTTAGTGACGCTTCCAAGGTAGCCTATTCCGCTGTGATTTACCTGCGGAGCATTGACATCTCAGGCCAGATACATGTTTCCCTATTGGTTGCTAAGACAAAGGTTGCCCCCATCAAACAAGTCAGCATCCCGCGTTTGGAATTGTGTGGAGCATTGCTTTTGGCTAAATTACTGAAAGAAACTGCAGAGGTGTTAAACGTAGCAAAAGACAATGTGACTGCTTGGACTGACTCCACAGTCGTCTTAGCTTGGCTAAACAGTCACCCAAGCAGGTGGAAGACGTTTGTCGCCAATAGAACCTCGGAAATCTTAACCATCATGACATCAGCTCAATGGTTTCACGTTTCCACTAAGGAGAACCCAGCAGACTGTGCATCACGAGGATTACTGCCAAGCTCGTTCGTAGAAAACGAATTGTGGTTTGCAGGACCATCCTTTCTAAGAAAGAGAGAAATTATTTATAAAAGGCCAAAGGACTTACCACTTCATTTAGAAGAGTCAGTTAAAACACACGTAGGTGTAGTTCCCGATAGCTCTATTTTAGAAAAATATTCAACGTTGAAACGCCTGCTAAGAGTTATAGCTTATTGTCGTAGGTTTTTAAAGAAAGGAAAAACTGCTTAACCTCATTTGCTCAAGGTAGAATTAGATAAGGCTTTAGAAGTGTGTATTAAGAAAACACAAAAGGAAGCATTTCCAGCAGAGTATGCCCAACTCCAAGATAACTATGATCTTCAGTCAACAAGCAAGCTGAAGTCATTATGCGCATATCTCGATGCGAACGGGCTGATGAGAGTTAGGGGCAGACTTGAAAGGTCGCAGTTGGATGAGCAAACTAAACATCCAATAGTTCTTCCAAGCACTGCGGCTTTGACTAAGCTGATTGTTGCTGATGCTCACGACAAAACCTTACACGGAGGCCCACAGCTAATGTTAAATTATTTACGCACAGCCTACTGGATAATTGGTGCCAGGAATGTCGCAAAGCATCATATCCACCGGTGTGTGACATGCGTCCGACAGAGAGCGGAAACTAAAAACCAATTTATGGGATCTTTGCCCGCCGTTAGATGCACACCCGCAAGACCATTTCTGCACAGTGGTGTCGATTACGCCGGCCCCATAAACATAAGGACAACCAAGGGACGCGGACATCATGCATATAAGGGATACATATGTCTCTTCGTTTGCATGTGTACTCGCGCCATCCATCTGGAAGTGGTCAGCGACATGAGTTCACAAGCATTCCTGGCTGCCTTTCGTCGATTCGTTTCCCGGCGGGGTCACTGTGCCCAATTGTGGAGTGACAACGGTACTACATTTGTAGGAGCATCAAAGGAGTTGCAACAATTGACCTCCTTTCAGTCCACAATCGCCGAACAATTGGAAGCCCACGGAACAGAGTGGCACTTTATTCCCCCACATGGACCAAATTTTGGTGGTCTATGGGAAGCGGGTGTAAAATCCACCAAATTTCACCTCAAATGTGTCGTTGGTGAATCAACGTTGACGTATGAGGAACTTAGTACGTTTTTAAGTCAAGTCGAAGCATGCTTGAATTCGCGACCAATTAGCATATTAAATAGTACAGAGCCTAGTGAACCGACACCGTTAACTCCGGGACACTTTTTAATTGGAGAACCAATTGTAAGTGTACCTGATTATACATACGAAGGGTCCAACGTAAACTGTTTAACCCGGTGGCAATTCGTTCAAAGAATGCTTCAGTCATTTTGGAAGCGATGGTCTACCGAATATTTGTCTAACCTAATGAATCGGTATAAGTGGTCTAATCGAGTTCCTGAACCTAAAATTGGTGACATTGTTCTAATAAAGGAAGATGACTTGCCGCCAAGTCGCTGGTTGTTAGGCAGAGTAGAACTAAAACATCCTGGTAAGGATGACATCACCCGTGTGGTCACAATTCGTACCAAAACTTCAATGTTGAAGAGACCCACGTCCAAACTCTGTATTTTGCCAGTCGCTGATTGAATTTGATGAATTTATATACATATACATACTTGTTGAATTACTTATTTTAAGATAAAATTATGCACTTGTTGGTTTACACTTTTATTCTTTTACACTGTTATTTTTCATGTTTAATAATGATATTTATTGATTTTGCACGATTACGAGCTGCTGTAATCATTCATATCTCAGGCCTAATGGTCCAGATACCACATAATTTAGAGCACATTGTATTTCCAGTCAAACCGTAGTATTTTAAATTTGATTTGTATTTATTTGTGATCTAGTTCTTGAAGGACATTTCTGCACTAAATTTCCTTGGTAGGCGGTATGTTTAGTACTATAAGTTAAAAACTGTTTTGCTCGACGCTCGATAGATGGCGTTGACCTCAAATTAGATGTCGCTATGGTTTCGTTCACATGAACCACATATTATTGTACATTGTTGCATCAACGCTCAATAGATGGCGTTGATGTCAAGTTAGATGGCACTATGGTTACGTTACCAATGATTGTATAAAAGGATCAATGTAAACCAATGTATCGTGAGCAATATTATTACACTCAAGCACAGGTGAAGTTTGCGTTTCATTGTTTCCAACCTTCATCACACCCCGAGATAAATAGTGTTGTTCCACCGCTATCATCGGCACAAGGCTGGTGATTGTCCACATGCATACAAATATTTGTACTGAGCGGGGATTGAATCCGCGCCTCGAGCGTGGCAGTCGCGTGCACTACCGCCACGCCACAGAGGTTGACAGGAATGGATAGGAGCTCTTATTTCTTTATGTAACATGAAACCTACGAAGGCTAACTGCCAAACCCTTCTAACCTAACCTGTCCTAACGCCATTAACTCGTGTGTGTGCGCAGCGTGTCGGAGGCGCTGATCTACGGCGCGTGGATGCTGGCGGCGGCGCTGTCGTTCGCGCCGTCGTTCGCGGCCGCCAAGCGCTCGGGCGCCAGGATCCTGGCCGCGCTGCACCGCGCCACCAGGGTGGCCAGCGAACGCACCGCCACCGAGGTCAAGGACTGGGTGAGTCGCGGGCCCGTCGTGCGTGATAGAGTGAGTGAAAGAGGACATGCAAGGAAATAGAATGTGCTAAAAGAGCAGAGAGTGACCGCATAATAGTGAAGTTACGACAGTCGAGCTATTTATCCAAGGCTCCAACAATATCTCCGAGAGCAGTTTAAAGAAACGGGTTTTAATAATAGTGGTACAAAGTATTCTCAAAAAAAACATAACAATGCTTTTAAGATTTTGTGAAATATCTGGATACTAAACTTTTTTCTGTAATTAAAATCTTCCATCAAAAAAAATCCTTTAAACCACCTAACATTTCTTTAAAATATGAAAACCCCGTTTAGTTAGTAGTCTATTTCGTTCTAAAGTGACTGCTTTGTGGCATGCAGGACGGATGCTTGTCATAATCTCAAAAGAATTTAAAACAAAAGTCAGTAGCGCATGTGACGTCTCGAAGCGCCCGCGTGCGCAATCATCTCGTTCCATCCGGCTCCAGTTCCCCTGGTGCACAGAGTGTTGACACTTGTCTGTGACTGTGTGCAGCGGCCGGTGGGCGAGGTGAACTTCAGCGCGCTGCACTTCAGCTACCCCACGCGGCCCGACGTGCCCGTGCTGCGCGGCCTGCGCCTGCGCGTGCGGCCCGGCCAGGTGCTGGCGCTGTGCGGCGCCTCGGGCTGCGGCAAGTCCACGCTGCTGCACCTGCTGCTGCGCAGCTACGACCCCGAGTCGGGCAGCATCGTGCGTACCCCCCTAGTGTATAGTGTGCCGCGCGGCCAGGTGCTGGCGCTGTGCGGCGCCTCGGGCTGCGGCAAGTCCACGCTGCTGCACCTGCTGCTGCGCAGCTACGACCCCGAGTCGGGCAGCATCGTGCGTACCCCCCTAGTGTATAGTGTGCCGCGCGGCCAGGTGCTGGCGCTGTGCGGCGCCTCGGGCTGCGGCAAGTCCACGCTGCTGCACCTGCTGCTGCGCAGCTACGACCCCGAGTCGGGCAGCATCGTGCGTACCCCCCTAGTGTATAGTGTGCCGCGCGGCCAGGTGCTGGCGCTGTGCGGCGCCTCGGGCTGCGGCAAGTCCACGCTGCTGCACCTGCTGCTGCGCAGCTACGACCCCGAGTCGGGCAGCATCGTGCGTACCCCCCTAGTGTATAGTGTGCCGCGCGGCCAGGTGCTGGCGCTGTGCGGCGCCTCGGGCTGCGGCAAGTCCACGCTGCTGCACCTGCTGCTGCGCAGCTACGACCCCGAGTCGGGCAGCATCGTGCGTACCCCCCTAGTGTATAGTGTGCCGCGCGGCCAGGTGCTGGCGCTGTGCGGCGCCTCGGGCTGCGGCAAGTCCACGCTGCTGCACCTGCTGCTGCGCAGCTACGACCCCGAGTCGGGCAGCATCGTGCGTACCCCCCTAGTGTATAGTGTGCCGCGCGGCCAGGTGCTGGCGCTGTGCGGCGCCTCGGGCTGCGGCAAGTCCACGCTGCTGCACCTGCTGCTGCGCAGCTACGACCCCGAGTCGGGCAGCATCGTGCGTACCCCCCTAGTGTATAGTGTGCCGCGCGGCCAGGTGCTGGCGCTGTGCGGCGCCTCGGGCTGCGGCAAGTCCACGCTGCTGCACCTGCTGCTGCGCAGCTACGACCCCGAGTCGGGCAGCATCGTGCGTACCCCCCTAGTGTATAGTGTGCCGCGCGGCCAGGTGCTGGCGCTGTGCGGCGCCTCGGGCTGCGGCAAGTCCACGCTACTGCACCTGCTGCTGCGCAGCTACGACCCCGAGTCGGGCAGCATCGTGCGTACCCCCCTAGTGTATAGTGTGCCGCGCGGCCAGGTGCTGGCGCTGTGCGGCGCCTCGGGCTGCGGCAAGTCCACGCTTCTGCACCTGCTGCTGCGCAGCTACGACCCCGAGTCGGGCAGCATCGTGCGTACCCCCCTAGTGTATAGTGTGCCGCGCGGCCAGGTGCTGGCGCTGTGCGGCGCCTCGGGCTGCGGCAAGTCCACGCTGCTGCACCTGCTGCTGCGCAGCTACGACCCCGAGTCGGGCAGCATCGTGCGTACCCCCCTAGTGTATAGTGTGCCGCGCGGCCAGGTGCTGGCGCTGTGCGGCGCCTCGGGCTGCGGCAAGTCCACGCTGCTGCACCTGCTGCTGCGCAGCTACGACCCCGAGTCGGGCAGCATCGTGCGTACCCCCCTAGTGTATAGTGTGCCGCGCGGCCAGGTGCTGGCGCTGTGCGGCGCCTCGGGCTGCGGCAAGTCCACGCTGCTGCACCTGCTGCTGCGCAGCTACGACCCCGAGTCGGGCAGCATCGTGCGTACCCCCCTAGTGTATAGTGTGCCGCGCGGCCAGGTGCTGGCGCTGTGCGGCGCCTCGGGCTGCGGCAAGTCCACGCTGCTGCACCTGCTGCTGCGCAGCTACGACCCCGAGTCGGGCAGCATCGTGCGTACCCCCCTAGTGTATAGTGTGCCGCGCGGCCAGGTGCTGGCGCTGTGCGGCGCCTCGGGCTGCGGCAAGTCCACGCTGCTGCACCTGCTGCTGCGCAGCTACGACCCCGAGTCGGGCAGCATCGTGCGTACCCCCCTAGTGTATAGTGTGCCGCGCGGCCAGGTGCTGGCGCTGTGCGGCGCCTCGGGCTGCGGCAAGTCCACGCTGCTGCACCTGCTGCTGCGCAGCTACGACCCCGAGTCGGGCAGCATCGTGCGTACCCCCCTAGTGTATAGTGTGCCGCGCGGCCAGGTGCTGGCGCTGTGCGGCGCCTCGGGCTGCGGCAAGTCCACGCTGCTGCACCTGCTGCTGCGCAGCTACGACCCCGAGTCGGGCAGCATCGTGCGTACCCCCCTAGTGTATAGTGTGCCGCGCGGCCAGGTGCTGGCGCTGTGCGGCGCCTCGGGCTGCGGCAAGTCCACGCTGCTGCACCTGCTGCTGCGCAGCTACGACCCCGAGTCGGGCAGCATCGTGCGTACCCCCCTAGTGTATAGTGTGCCGCGCGGCCAGGTGCTGGCGCTGTGCGGCGCCTCGGGCTGCGGCAAGTCCACGCTGCTGCACCTGCTGCTGCGCAGCTACGACCCCGAGTCGGGCAGCATCGTGCGTACCCCCCTAGTGTATAGTGTGCCGCGCGGCCAGGTGCTGGCGCTGTGCGGCGCCTCGGGCTGCGGCAAGTCCACGCTGCTGCACCTGCTGCTGCGCAGCTACGACCCCGAGTCGGGCAGCATCGTGCGTACCCCCCTAGTGTATAGTGTGCCGCGCGGCCAGGTGCTGGCGCTGTGCGGCGCCTCGGGCTGCGGCAAGTCCACGCTGCTGCACCTGCTGCTGCGCAGCTACGACCCCGAGTCGGGCAGCATCGTGCGTACCCCCCTAGTGTATAGTGTGCCGCGCGGCCAGGTGCTGGCGCTGTGCGGCGCCTCGGGCTGCGGCAAGTCCACGCTGCTGCACCTGCTGCTGCGCAGCTACGACCCCGAGTCGGGCAGCATCGTGCGTACCCCCCTAGTGTATAGTGTGCCGCGCGGCCAGGTGCTGGCGCTGTGCGGCGCCTCGGGCTGCGGCAAGTCCACGCTGCTGCACCTGCTGCTGCGCAGCTACGACCCCGAGTCGGGCAGCATCGTGCGTACCCCCCTAGTGTATAGTGTGCCGCGCGGCCAGGTGCTGGCGCTGTGCGGCGCCTCGGGCTGCGGCAAGTCCACGCTGCTGCACCTGCTGCTGCGCAGCTACGACCCCGAGTCGGGCAGCATCGTGCGTACCCCCCTAGTGTATAGTGTGCCGCGCGGCCAGGTGCTGGCGCTGTGCGGCGCCTCGGGCTGCGGCAAGTCCACGCTGCTGCACCTGCTGCTGCGCAGCTACGACCCCGAGTCGGGCAGCATCGTGCGTACCCCCCTAGTGTATAGTGTGCCGCGCGGCCAGGTGCTGGCGCTGTGCGGCGCCTCGGGCTGCGGCAAGTCCACGCTGCTGCACCTGCTGCTGCGCAGCTACGACCCCGAGTCGGGCAGCATCGTGCGTACCCCCCTAGTGTATAGTGTGCCGCGCGGCCAGGTGCTGGCGCTGTGCGGCGCCTCGGGCTGCGGCAAGTCCACGCTGCTGCACCTGCTGCTGCGCAGCTACGACCCCGAGTCGGGCAGCATCGTGCGTACCCCCCTAGTGTATAGTGTGCCGCGCGGCCAGGTGCTGGCGCTGTGCGGCGCCTCGGGCTGCGGCAAGTCCACGCTGCTGCACCTGCTGCTGCGCAGCTACGACCCCGAGTCGGGCAGCATCGTGCGTACCCCCCTAGTGTATAGTGTGCCGCGCGGCCAGGTGCTGGCGCTGTGCGGCGCCTCGGGCTGCGACAAGTCTCCCCCTCCCCTAGTGTATAGTGTGCTCATGCCTATGTCTGTCTGTCCCCAGGAGCTGGACGGCAAGGACATCCGGCGCTCGCTGACGCTGCCGCAGCTGCGCCACCAGCTGGGCCTGGTGCAGCAGGAGCCGGCGCTGTTCTCGCGCTCCATCCGCGACAACATCGCGTACGGCGACAACACGCGGCGCGTGACCATGGACGAGGTGGTGCACGCGGCGCAGCAGGCCAACGTGCACTCCTTCATCGCCGGACTGCCGCTGGTCAGTGCACTCTAGTGTCGCACACACATGTATACACACACACAACACGACAACACGCGGCGCGTGACCATGGACGAGGTGGTGCACGCGGCGCAGCAGGCCAACGTGCACTCCTTCATCGCCGGACTGCCGCTGGTCAGTGCACTCTAGTGTCGCACACACATGTATACACACACACAACACGACAACACGCGGCGCGTGACCATGGACGAGGTGGTGCACGCGGCGCAGCAGGCCAACGTGCACTCCTTCATCGCCGGACTGCCGCTGGTCAGTGCACTCTAGTGTCGCACACACATGTATACACACACACAACACGACAACACGCGGCGCGTGACCATGGACGAGGTGGTGCACGCGGCGCAGCAGGCCAACGTGCACTCCTTCATCGCCGGACTGCCGCTGGTCAGTGCACTCTAGTGTCGCACACACATGTATACACACACACAACACGACAACACGCGGCGCGTGACCATGGACGAGGTGGTGCACGCGGCGCAGCAGGCCAACGTGCACTCCTTCATCGCCGGACTGCCGCTGGTCAGTGCACTCTAGTGTCGCACACACATGTATACACACACACAACACGACAACACGCGGCGCGTGACCATGGACGAGGTGGTGCACGCGGCGCAGCAGGCCAACGTGCACTCCTTCATCGCTGGACTGCCGCTGGTCAGTGCACTCTAGTGTCGCACACACATGTATACACACACACAACACGACAACACGCGGCGCGTGACCATGGACGAGGTGGTGCACGCGGCGCAGCAGGCCAACGTGCACTCCTTCATCGCCGGACTGCCGCTGGTCAGTGCACTCTAGTGTCGCACACACGTGTATACACACACACAACACGACAACACGCGGCGCGTGACCATGGACGAGGTGGTGCACGCGGCGCAGCAGGCCAACATGCACTCCTTCATCGCCGGACTGCCGCTGGTCAGTGCACTCTAGTGTCGCACACACGTGTATACACACACACAACACGACAACACGCGGCGCGTGACCATGGACGAGGTGGTGCACGCGGCGCAGCAGGCCAACGTGCACTCCTTCATCGCCGGACTGCCGCTGGTCAGTGCACTCTAGTGTCGCACACACATGTATACACACACACAACACGACAACACGCGGCGCGTGACCATGGACGAGGTGGTGCACGCGGCGCAGCAGGCCAACGTGCACTCCTTCATCGCCGGACTGCCGCTGGTCAGTGCACTCTAGTGTCGCACACACATGTATACACACACACAACACGACAACACGCGGCGCGTGACCATGGACGAGGTGGTGCACGCGGCGCAGCAGGCCAACGTGCACTCCTTCATCGCCGGACTGCCGCTGGTCAGTGCACTCTAGTGTCGCACACACATGTATACACACACACAACACGACAACACGCGGCGCGTGACCATGGACGAGGTGGTGCACGCGGCGCAGCAGGCCAACGTGCACTCCTTCATCGCCGGACTGCCGCTGGTCAGTGCACTCTAGTATACAGGACGAGTAGAATTCCTCTGCTATTGACCGTCATGTGCCAACTTACTGAGCTCTCCTCTCTCCCCCAGGGCTACGACACCATCGTGGGAGGCGGCGGCGGCGCCTCGCTATCAGGCGGACAGAAGCAGCGCGTGGGCATCGCGCGGGCGCTAGTGCGCAAGCCGCGCCTGTTACTGCTGGACGAGCCCACGTCCGCACTCGACGCCAGCAGCGAGAAGGTACACATACGCACACACACACACACACACACGTAGGCTGACAGGTGCAGCCGCCTGTCACCTTAGCAGAAGGTACACACACACACGTAGGGTGACAGGTGCAGCCGCCTGTCACCTTAGCAGAAGGTACACACACACACGTAGGGTGACAGGTGCAGCCGCCTGTCACCTTAGCAGAAGGTACACACACACACGTAGGCTGACAGGTGCAGCCGCCTGTCACCTTAGCAGAAGGTACACACACACACGTAGGCTGACAGGTGCAGCCGCCTGTCACCTTAGCAGAAGGTACACACACACACGTAGGCTGACAGGTGCAGCCGCCTGTCACCTTAGCAGAAGGTACACACACACACGTAGGCTGACAGGTGCAGCCGCCTGTCACCTTAGCAGAAGGTACACACACACACGTAGGCTGACAGGTGCAGCCGCCTGTCACCTTAGCAGAAGGTACACACACACACGTAGGCTGACAGGTGCAGCCGCCTGTCACCTTAGCAGAAGGTACACACACACACGTAGGCTGACAGGTGCAGCCGCCTGTCACCTTAGCAGAAGGTACACACACACACGTAGGCTGACAGGTGCAGCCGCCTGTCACCTTAGCAGAAGGTACACACACACACGTAGGCTGACAGGTGGAGCCGCCTGTCACCTTAGCAGAAGGTACACACACACACGTAGGCTGACAGGTGCAGCCGCCTGTCACCTTAGCAGAAGGTACACACACACACGTAGGCTGACAGGTGCAGCCGCCTGTCACCTTAGCAGAAGGTACACACACACACGTAGGCTGACAGGTGCAGCCGCCTGTCACCTTAGCAGAAGGTACACACACACACGTAGGCTGACAGGTGCAGCCGCCTGTCACCTTAGCAGAAGGTACACACACACACGTAGGCTGACAGGTGGAGCCGCCTGTCACCTTAGCAGAAGGTACACACACACACGTAGGCTGACAGGTGGAGCCGCCTGTCACCTTAGCAGAAGCGGCCTTTAAGCGACTCGGTGGAGTCACCAGGGTTTCTATACCTGAACAAGCCATCTCAGAACTGTAGATGGCCTTAGGTCGAGTATGTCAATGACTATCTCATCTCTGGCAACTCAAGACTTACAATTATGCGTTTTTTTAGTCGGTTCGATATAACCACATCTGCCAATTCCAGCGGGTGGAAGTCTATCCGAGGAAATTTGCAACAACAAAATTTGACAATGAGCTCAACCGGTATTCGAACACATATAGGAAGATGAGAGTGTTTGATAGATACATAGATGTTGGGGACTTGTGCCCAGCTCCCCAAACACTGGTTTACTGCGTAGAACAAGACCAATTAAACTCTTTTGCAAAAAAAACGGGCACTTTAGATTTTTTTCTCTACTTCAATGAAGAAGTATACCTTGTCAGGAGTATACCTTTCGTATACCCCTTTATTATAAAACTTGACATTTAATGTACACAAGACTTTTGCCTCTCATTGGATTACTATTCCTCTGTGCATATTACTATTTTCTGCAAATTAAACAATTTAATTTTTCTATTTACATTAAATACCACTTTTTGATATGAGTGATAAAGCGATAAGGGCCGGCAAAATTATAGCCCTACTTGAAGAAGGTTGTTCGCAAACTTACGTGTCTCAGCGGCGAAATGTGAGTCGTTCAACTGTCCAGAGGACTTGGCAACGGTATCAAGAGACCGGTTCGGTCAAAAGAAGACCCGGTTCGGGAAGAAAACGATGCACAGAACCAAGAGATGACAGCTTTTTGGTGAGTCAGGCGTTGCGTAATCGTAAGGCGTCAAGTGTGGACCTGAAGAAGAGCCTTGAAGAAGTAAGAGGAGTAGAAGTTAGTTTGTGGACGGTCAGGAGGAGGCTTTTGGCTGCCAATATCAAGAGTTACCGCCCAGCTCAAGGCCCTACATTACTCCGTGAGCACCGTGTTGCTCGACTTCAGTTTGCTCGGAACTTTGCTTGATGGACTCTGGAGGACTGGAATAAAGTATTGTTTTCGAATCTCTTTGTGTGGAGAGGAACGACGCCGGCGAGAGCTGCGAAGACCACGGGAACGCTATGCGGAAGTGTGTTTCGAAGAAATCACTCCTTATGGCGGAGGCTCCGTTATGTTTTGGGCAGCAATTAATTCGACCGAGCATACGGAGTTAGTTTTCATAGAAAATGGAACATTAAATGCACACCGGTACATAATGGAAGTCCTAATTCCATATGCACAACCCACATTGACTGTACTTGGGGAAGATTTCATTTTTATGGACGATAATGCTCGCCCGCACCGTTCTGGCGACGTGGAAGCGTACATGCAAGAAGTTGGGATCCGTTGTTTAGATTGGCCAGCTCGAAGTCCTGACCTCAATCCAATTGAGCATGTGTGGGATGTTCTAAAGAGACGGGTAAGATCAGTGCAACCTGCTCCACAAAACATCAGGGAGTTAAAAAGAGTGATTGCAGAAGAGTGGGAACGTATTCCTCAAAACGTTATTAAAAACATCGTGGAAAGCATGCCCAGAAGGATTCAAGCTGTGATTTTGGCAAGAGGAGGTCACACAAGTCATTAGATTTTTACATTTGTAACTTTATTTAATTAAAAAAAGTAAAAAAAAACTTGTCTTTATTGCCGAGCACTTCTTATTGTTTGGGCGTGTACATCGATTTTAAAGAATCCATCGTTTTTTTTTTTTCTTTTAATAGCTCGAATTCACTTCACGCGCATTAATTTACACGATTATAAGTATACAGACTACGTCAAAGAAATAAATTTCATTTAATTAACTAAAATCGACCTTAGAACGTAAATTTCCTAAGGTGCAAAAGAGTGTATTTCGATACTATAGATTTTGTAACGCGCACGCAGCATTCGCGCCGATGCTTATATACAGCACGTGTAACACCTTCCACCTCCACCTCCCTCTCGCAGACGGTGCAGGCGGCGCTGGAGGCGGCGGCGGCGGGCCGCACCACCATCATCATCGCGCACCGCCTCGCCACCGTGCAGCACGCCGACGTCATCTGCATCATCGACAAAGGTACGGGGCCTACTGCCTACCCCCTGTACCTCCGTCGCCATCGCTGGCACTGACGAGAGATGTGACCCCAGATCATCAGCAATCTTCTTCTTCATCCCAGTCGCATCCGAAGCTTCCACCATCACCTCGGAGTCTGGGGTCAGCTTTACTACTCTAACTGACAGCCTCCGTGGCGTGACGGTAGTGAACGCGACTACTACGCAGGAGGCGCGAGTTCGATTCCCACTCAGTGCAAATATTTGTATGCATGAATATGGCTATTTGCATTGGTCTGGGTGTTTCTATGTATAGTATGTATGTATTTACAAAAAAGTATCTAAGTATGTTTATCTGCATTCTTGATTTCATAACACAAGCTAGTTAAGCTTACCATGAGTCTAGATATATAGATCATATCAATATTAAAGTTTTAATCATTGCTTTCTAGTCTGTAGTCCTCGAGCACGAATAATATTCGTAAGAGAACGGGGCATTGCGATTGGCAGGCTTCACCCAGACCGTAGTATTCACAGCAGCCAGGCGGCCAATCACAATGTTTCGTTTTTACATAAGTTTACGTTTCGAATACGACTATTTTTCTCCACTTCAACTCACTGAAACATTTGAAAATTATAAGTGGAAATTTCAGGCTACCTACCTATTCTATATTCCATAAAACATGTCATAAAACGCATGTAGTGTTCACGTCTAGAAGGACTTTACATAACTTCTTGACACATTATTTATGTAATATTTATGTCATATGTAACGTCCAGTTTAATGAGCTAATAAAAAAAAGCACTTTAGCCCGGGACGTGTCCTTTCACTTAAGTTTTACCTACCGTGGAAAATTCTAAATGCTTAAAATTTTCATTCAGAAAACTACATGACAACGCTAATCCCTATGTCCTTAGGTGTGGTGAGTGAGAGCGGATCTCACGCCGAACTGGTGAAGAAACGCGGCCTGTACTGGCAGCTGCTACAGCAGCAGGCCCCCGGCGCCGCCTGCTAGCCCCCAGGGCCCCTCGCCGGGCCCCAGGCCCCCCCGCCGGGCCCCCGCCGACCCCGCGGGGCCCCAGAGTCACTAAGTACTGTACATGACGAGCGTGAGAGTGCCTGCGGACGGATGATCTAGACACAACTGTAGTATAATGTAGATGCAAATTGTTAGTGATAAATAGTTATCGTGTGAGGGAGATAGCCCTCTGTGTGTAGAAGGGGAGTGAGAGGGCAGGTGCCTTGCGGTAACAGAGTATTGGTTACCGAAAGTATAATGGTACAAATTAACTAGTGGCACCAAAAAGGGCACGATGATTAATGTGTACTCTAAAGTATACATTTATTACTTTAAATGTACATTATTTCTCGTTTTGGACCTGAAACCATGTTGAACCGCCTTTACATATTTATTTTGCCGGGATGCAAGAGATATGCTTTTGGCAATAACACCTCCGGCAGCCAAGGACCCAAGACGGCGTGCGTTTTAGTCGGTTCGAGTCCTAAATAACCGCCTCCACCGGCTCCGTGGGGGTGGTATCCGTGGGGATTTTTCGCACGATAAAAAAAAAAAAAAACCAAGGACCCAAGACGACGTGCGTTTTAGTCGGTTCGAGTTTCGATTCCAACATAACCGCCTCCATCGGCTCCGTGGGGGTGGTATCCGAGGGCATTTATCGCACAATAAAAAAAAACCTTAAATATTTAGCAAAGGCAACACTACGGTGGACGGAATGATGTATCCTTCTTCCATGGTCCACACATATTCTGTTATAATCTAGGTGTACTTAAAAAACTGATTTACTGACTGATGTGTCCACGCTATGGGTGGAGTGTCAAGGAGTTAGTGGATCCGACACCTGGCACTTGGATACCTCCGGGGTATCCTACTACGGAACACAAAGTCATCAGTTCCTCTGTATATCGCCAGGCATTTGCCCAATCTTGCCCCAAATGGGTACACCCATTGTACCCAATGTTAGTATGTTCATAAAGTACTCAGTTTAGTGTATAAGTTTAGTTAGTATAGATACATGGCTGTAAGTAGTACTTACATACAACGATTAGTGTTATATTATACATTGGTACTCTATAGAGCGACGCTTGGCACACAGTGCGAACAGGCGAGGCAATGGATATCGAATTTTAATTGATAATAAGTTATGATATGATCCGTCCTATTTTAAAATACAACGACTTTAAAGACGGGTGTTTAAAGCAATACTTTATGGTATTTACTCTCCTCTGAGTGAGACTGGACATCGAATTAGTCTATACATATTATACTGTTTAGTATATACCTAGTATAGTATCTCTTTATTGTGCACCAAGAAAAAATAAGTGTTATTAGGTAGTACACTCAGTATCAGAAAGACGTTGACGAACAAAGTACTCAAAATGATCTTAATTTCGTTTTTTCACCCCCTTCTGACTGATTGTTCTGATATTCGGTACACACCCTTATTTTGGACAATAATACAATTTAAATCAACAAAACAGTTTGATTTGCTCTTAATACGAGAGTTTTAAGATCATTTTGAGACTTCGTCGTCAAATTATTTATATTTGTACCTTGTGGGTAAACAATTGGCTGTCATATCTCATCTCAGGTGCGGGTTCCATTCTCGCTCAGTGTAAATATTTGTATGTTCATGCATATGTGTTTTAAAAATAAAAATATCTAAGTATGTTTATCTGCATTCTAGATCCCATAACACAAGTCAGTTAAGCTAAGCGTACTATAGGGCTAGGTGGCGTTGTGTAGAATGTTGTAAAATTAAAATATTTATTATGCACAGTGGCAGTCTCTTCAGGGTACCATTGGATGGAGAAGGGACTCAGAAGTCTATGTATGTGAAAAAATATACATACTTAGTTAACGTTAGGTACCGTAGCGAAGGGGACCATCTCCAAAGAGATGGTCCTGGGTCTGCCGGGGTCCGACAGATATGCTCTCGGCAATCTCACCTCCGGCAACCAAGGACCCAAGACGGCGTGCGTTTTAGTCGGTTCGAGTCCGATATAACCGCCTCCACCGGCTCCGGGGGGGTAAAAAAGGTACCGCAGCAATGTTAAGTGCCTTCATACAATAGAGTACCAACTCTGTTAGTTCTATACCACATAAGGGGCCATTCCTACGACAGCCGGCAGCGACTTTTTGAGGTCAAACCATTTTGAGTCTTATGTAAGAGACAAAAAGTTTATAGTCATTTAAAGGTAGAGATATCTTCTATCAACTACAGTGGAATCCGCTTATTATGTCATTGAAGGGAAGTGATAAACACGTCATATTAACCGGACGTCATAAAAATATAGTCCTAAAGCATAGTAAACTATTTGCTATTTTTTAAATATACATTTCAGTAAAAAGAAAAGGAGTAGAAATAATAGCGGTAGTAGAATGTCGTCGTAGACGAAATGTTTTAAAAATGGGTCATAATAAGCGACATGTCATTATATCCGACTTAATTATAAAATATGTTACATGAAAACCAAATTTCGCTGTCTGATTACGTCTTTAATAAACGGTTGGTCAATATGCGGCGTCATATTAAACGGATTCTACTGTAGTTATAGGAACAATTGTAGTCCCTGCCCTTTCAGTAGGCCTGGCCCCTCACCTAGGACGTTAGTGAGAACCAAATAATGATTAGATACATGTAGTTAGGCGGCGCCGGGCGGCGCGACTAGTGCGACAGACTGTGATCGTGAATCTCACGTATTTATTGTACATACGTTTAGCTGTAAGCTAGATATTGTGATGTGGACACCGGCCTTCGCCACACCTCAGGTGATGGAGCTAGTGATCACAGGGGATCAGAGGGCAGAATGAAAAGCAGATCAGTACAGTTAGCAACTTTAGCAAGTAACAATTGATAAATAAGACGCAAAGAAAAAGGTCTTTAAAGTTTCTTTTATGATGAACACGCTTTTATTAGCTTCACTTGTAACTATTTATGTAAGAAAATCTTGGAATCGTAATTTGACCCGCTTCCTGGTCTTCGATTAGGTTGAAATTTTGCACACGGTCTGAGTTCTGATGAGAATACAATGACTAGCTAAAAAACGTTATTACAAATCCAATATGGCGGCCTCCCCAAGATGGCGGACTGGCTGTTTGAAATCCACCCCCATGATATGGGTATCAAATGAAAGGGAATACGAAGACATGTAATTTTTGTGCGTGCTAAAAGCGTATTTTTTAAACTGAATTATTATTTTATACTGATCCCGAGGTTTCGGTTGGCTTTCAGCAGTTTAGTGACCATGGCTGCTGAAAAACGACTGAAATGTCGGGAACAGTGCGTGATGGTGAGCTAAGGCCCGTGTCCACACGATGTAGTACGTCTAATAATGTATAAAGTATTATTATAGTCTATATCTTATTTAAGTTTAAGCAATTAATTTATAAGTTTTTATGCTGAATACACTAACAGGTACAGCCACCAATAAAAGCCATTTAATAGATAATAAATTACAAAGTAAGTACATACAGTCCCCTGAAGAATCTGACGACTTGAAGATTTGAACATTGTTGGTACTAATACTTTTAGTGAAATAAAATGTGTTCAGCGACTTCTGTTGGTAACTGTACCTAGCCGTACACGTAGTCATTGCAATTAGTATGTAGCTAATTTATATGCGATAGAAAATAATAAAACATAGATACATACATATATTTTTGTTTATTTCTGCCTTCCTTCCATCTTAAAATTAACCTAAACCTTCTATCCTAAACTATCGAGGGGTACTAAGCTTTTGGGTGCAGCTGATGGCACGTGAATGCGCCGATGTTATCTGCAGAGACTCATCATCATCTTAACCAAATTCCCGGTTACATCCAACACTCAGTTCGGGGCCCAGGGTCTGCTTACTTATTTTCCTTTTCTCTTCGTTTGGACGGCTTTAATATTAGTGACTTCTATCTGACCACCCAACGCCGAGAGAAAAGCTCGTTCGCAATCAGTAAATGTACCTTCCAGTTTACAGGTAAGGTAGACTTGGCACCGAAATGAAAACCTCGGTAGGGCGCAATACTACCGGCTAGGCTTAACACCTTCCACTGAGGATGCATTAAAAGTCTCGTTAAAAATATAAGAGTACGAAATACATTGGGAAAAACTTTGTGTAGTAGATGACTCCACCGTCGCCCGGTTTAACGACAGATAAGAGAAGGCAAATTTGAAGTGATTCAGGTGTGACTCAATTGCTCCGTTGGAAGAGCATTCCCTCTGTAAGGAAAGGTCGTGGGTTCAAGTCCCACTTGAGTTCTTCTTTTTCCCGAAATTTCGAATTGAAAAGTTAGCACAATAAATGCTGAAAAAAAATCATTGAAATATAAGAGTAGTGCCCGTCAAGTTTCTCCTAGACTGCAGTGGGATATACGCTAGACTTAATAATTGAACACTAACTACAGTCTACATACCAACCTACCTTTCCAAATATGATGCATACTTTAAATGTTATTATGAGAATGCCATCATCACAGTAAGTCTTGGGATTAGGACGCGTGGACTCCGCTACTTAGCGACTTTAAAGACTGAACTAGCTACAGTAAAAAAAACCAACAAAATGTCACTAATGTCAGTGCAGTGCAATCAATGCTTAGAGTAATCAATGTGACAGTACTGTACTGACAGTGACAATTTGCTGAAAACAAAAACAAACTCCGTTGCACTGAATTTTAGTTATTTACTACATAAATTAATTAATAATTGGCCACAAATAACATAAAACCCTACATTTTGTAGATCGAAATGTTGTCCAACACGTTTAGACGAGCGCGGGCAGCTAAGAACATGTCACCTATTTTGAGGTTAGTTTATTATGTGATTCTGTAGCACATCATAAGCTTTTCTTTGCTTTATTAAAAATATTAAAGCTGATATTTGATAGTCTAGTTATTAATTCAGTCTCTTACTTATATACCTATTAAAATTTTAACTATATGTTCTTATATGAGTTCCCAATGTTTACCAGTTTACAACATCTAAATTCAATTAGATAATTATAATTAAATTATTATTATCTTCAACAATATCCAGGTGGCCAATACGCTAACATTTGGACTGTGTGGAAATCGACCTTGATACCAATGCACAGGCAATTACAAAAATAAGATGACTACCAACTTATTTTTTAATGTTAGAGAGTCCAAGGTAATGAGACTACACGCATGTCATCCCCCACGACGCCAAGCCAGCACTTTTTGGGCCACTCCTACCTGGACCCGGTGGGGGCGCCATTGCCAGGCCGTGGCCGCACCAGCGGAGATGGCTCTCTTGCATTTTATCTGCAATGTCAAGAACATTGATTTATTAATGTAGTAATGTGTAACTGTGCGTAGTGTGGTGCGCGGCAAGGCGGCGTACGAGGGAGAGGGCAAGACAACTGTGAAGGTCATCAACCAGGACTTTGAGTACGGACTCATGATCGACGCCTACGCCACGGTGAGCTACTATCTACTTCAGTTAAACACACATATTTGCACAGAGCCAGCCAAGCTACCATTGCATACTTGTTCATATGGCAACCGGGACCAACAGGTTAACGTGCTCTCTGAGGCACTCTACATAAGCATACAAATACTCATACATAAGCATACAAATATTTTACATTGAGCGGGGATCGCGCCTCCTGCGTAGTGGCCACGTTCACTACCGCCACGCCTCGGAGGCTGTCGAGCCAGCCAAGCTAGTTGTGAAGTGTTATACTTATACTGCTATTCAACAGAGGTTGTCTTGTGCCAATAAGAGGTGTTGATACACCTAGGCGAGTTCTGTGGAACCCCTTTTGCATTGTGCCATTTCCAGGCTGTACACCAAAAATTAATTTAATTTTTATTTTTATTTTTTATCTAACTTATTTCTATCATTACAGGCATAGGTACCCAATGCAATAGGGTAGCAAGTTCATATAAAAGTATCTAATAATAAGTTAGGTACACTGCATAATATACAGAGTGTATTTTTGAAACAGGGCAGCAAAGCCAGGTACCTTCAATGTCGCAGTTACAGCAGAATGTTCTGATGTTATGTTCTTTTGCTTCAAATCTTGATTACCTTGCTGACTGTCAGGTTTGTTTGTTAATGGAATATTGTGTTATTGCAGTATGGCTTCAAGCTGAACAATGGGCTGACAGTACTTGGGCCTATGGCCATATTTGCAAGGTGAGAAAAAATTGGTTGTCGGTAAAGTCGGTTTACTGACGATAGTTGAACGTGACAACATTATGAGAACATACTGGTGGAATGGGTATATTTTTCAAAAGAAAATTGTAATTTTATTTGTTTGATAGATATTTTGTATGGATATAGAGAAAGGGGTAAATGGAAATCACAATTGAATACATCAAGTTACATTTATTTGTACGCATAAATAACGACGCCTCACGGCGTCTGAGGAACGCCTCAGAGCGAGGTAATGCCGCATGACGTCATGTTTTTCGTGCGTGCAGCCGGCTCCATCGAATCGAATTATAAGCCGTTGTCACGTCATCAACGGCTTATAATTCGATGGAGCCGTTGTCACGTCACTGCCGGGGTGCGAGAGATATGCTTTTGGCAATCTCACCTCCGGCAACCAAGGACCCAAGACGGCGTGCGTTTTAGTCGGTTCGAGTCCGACATAACCGCCTCCACCGGCTCCGTGGAGGTGGTATCCGTGGGGATTTTTCGCACGATAAAAAAAAAAAACCGTTGTCACGTCAAAAATAGAAGAGGTGAAATTCATAGCAGGCATTTCTTAAATTTTATCAACTCCTTTGATTGCAGGACGGTGTTGTCGTGGAATGTGCAGGGCTCTGAAAACATCACTGAGGAGTCACTCCGACTGTTCAAGCTGCTTGAGCCCAAGATTGACTTGTTGGTGAGTACTGTTCTGTAGTTAAAACTGTCCTACTATGTAAGAAGGCTTGCCAGCCTCTGTGGCCAGGAGGCGCGGTTTCGATCCCCGCTCAGTGCAAATATTTGTATGTATGAATATGGCTATTCATGCATGTGTTTCTATGTAAAATATATAAATATTTACATAAAAAAGTATCTAAGTATGTTTATCCACATTATAGATTCCATAACACAAGCGTTGTGTAGAATTTTGTAGGATATTTTTTGTTTATTTATTTTATTACTATTCAGAGTTATGCTATTTTCCTGTGTTCAGTGACACAGCCCCAGTATTGGATAATCCAGTACCCATACTAAAAGATACAGAAGCACACACATCTGGGATACAAACACGATGGGTACCATACCAGTTTTGGGCAGTTTTCATTGATAATTTTTTGGGTGAATTGAAATCACGAAAGTCGCGTCATCGCTACATGTCCGATAGCCGTGTTGTACATATCGTTATATCGTCATGACGGCATGCATGACGATATAACAATATAGTATTTAAATTCTACATGGCCAGTGAAAAATAGGTACTCTATTTGATAAAATGTGACAAACCAAGTATATAGCATCTTTTGTGTTATAAATACTTTTTGTTCTCGATAGAGTACAATAGCGCCACCCCATCTCTTCCCGTGGGTGCCGTAGAAGGCGACTAAGGGATAGGGCTGTTCTACATCCGACAGTCAACATACAGCACAAGACAAAGTGCCTGCTTGACGGCAATAGGCTCAACCCCTATTACGTGGAACTGAAACTCATTACTGGCGAAATGTGGTTGTTAATACACTTTTGTCTACCCTTTAGTGGATGAGCTGGCCTGGGGGGTTTTTTTTTTTTTTTATACGGGACACGTCAATTTGACTTCACCTCGCCTGATGTTAAGCTAAAGGCAAAGTCACGGAAAGAGGGTCACCATCGTAAACATTTACCATGTTAACAGTGGTGGCACTCAGCTTGACGGCCTCATTAGATGCCTTTTTACGCCCCGCTTAAAGGACCCGGGACTGTAGGAAGAAGGAAACCGGTGGAGCCGCCTGTCACCCTAGCAGAAGCAGGCCGTGGCTGCGGCGCCAAGTGCGCCTCCCCGTAACAGGAGCTAGATGGGGACCCTGTGGTCCCCACAACCCGAAGGGGGCCATCTCGAAAGAGATGGTCCTGGGTCTGCCGGGGTGCGAGAGATATGCTTTTGGCAATCTCACCTCCGGCAACCAAGGACCCAAGACGGCGTGCGTTTTAGTCGGTTCGAGTCCGACATAATCACCTCCACCGGCTCCGTGGGGGTGGTATCCGTGGGGATTTATCGCACGATAAAAAAAAACCCTTTAGTGGATTTGGAGGCATGCGAATTTATGTATGTATGTGAATACTTTTTATACAGACTGTTTTCACTTCTGTCGGCTCTCCGGCCACAATTTTTTTTTGTAAATCATGCAGTGTAGTGTAGGTAGCCCTATGGCAGATAGGAACGTGATTTCTATAAGTAAATTAGAATGCACAAATAATAATGATGTAAGCTAAGAAATCACGTCCTCTGCCATAACACAAGATATACAAGTCAACGAGAAGTTAGGACCACAAGCATCGCTCCCACTCCACCAATTGTGGATAAATCATAGTATATAAGCCTGTTATTTAGTATGTAAGACATTGCTTTATTAAATCATTGAGTTGTAATATATATGTTACCGGCATAATGTATAATCCAGTATTCTATACAATGCCTAGGCATTGTTTATAATGCCGAGTGCGCAGTAGGTAATGTATGAAATGGTATCAAAGAACATTGATGGTGGTTATAAAAAATACAACCACTTAGGCTAATGCTGGAGCCTCGCTTTCGCTTCAGTCTTCTAACCTATAATATATCCAGGTCGGGGCGCAGTGTCCACACCACGCAATTTAACTTGGATAGATTAGGTTAGAATCTTCGTGGTTATTTTTTTTATTAATTCAAAAATATAAAATTTCCACAAAATCATCCGCAAATATAGACAATAACCCATTTATTTCACACATTGCCGGTGGAACTGCAGGCATTCTATGTATTAACACGTATTGCCTAGGCATTGTATAGAATGCCTGCATTATACACATTACCGGTAACATATTATACTATACACTAATTGTAACGGGAATTAACGCGATCATGGTATAGGTACATACCTTTGATTTGCCTGACGTTTCGACCAAGTTACACCAGCCGTGGTCACAGGCTGACTGGCGCAGTAGTGCACGCCCGCCGTCTTCGAGTCCGTGAGGTAGTAGGTTCTTCATCTACCCGCACATTCTCGATATTTTGTTCTCGCCATGTACCGTCACATACCACACTCACAGTGTCCCTATTCTGTACGCTAACTGTTCGTTGTCTATCCGATTGCGCAGAAAAGCGAGGCTGCATGTTTTTTATCAGCAGATCGCGTTAATTCCCGTTATAATTAGTGTATATCATGGAACGCGAGAGTTTAAAAGTTAGTTTAACATATTATATACTGGAACCAGTGTGTAGGTCTCTTCACCTGCGCAATAAGCCCTACCCCGGTACGTTCCAGATCGTGGGCCTGGACTCTCGGGAGCGGTGCGTGGCGGACGGCGTGTTCCGCGCCGTGCGCGCCGCCGGCCTCAACGGGGAGATCCTGCCCACCGAGCACGCCTGCTCCACCTTCAACTTCCTCAACGCCGAGGGACGGTGAGACACCGCCACACTCCCCACATGTGTACCAATATTAGATCCTGCCCACCGAGCACGCCTGCTCCACCTTCAACTTCCTCAACGCCGAGGGACGGTGAGACACCGCCACACTCCCCACATGTGTACCAATATTAGATCCTGCCCACCGAGCACGCCTGCTCCACCTTCAACTTCCTCAACGCCGAGGGACGGTGAGACACCGCCACACTCCCCACATGTGTACCAATATTAGATCCTGCCCACCGAGCACGCCTGCTCCACCTTCAACTTCCTCAACGCCGAGGGACGGTGAGACACCGCCACACTCCCCACATGTGTACCAATATTAGATCCTGCCCACCGAGCACGCCTGCTCCACCTTCAACTTCCTCAACGCCGAGGGACGGTGAGACACCGCCACACTCCCCACATGTGTACCAATATTAGATCCTGCCCACCGAGCACGCCTGCTCCACCTTCAACTTCCTCAACGCCGAGGGACGGTGAGACACCGCCACACTCCCCACATGTGTACCAATATTAGATCCTGCCCACCGAGCACGCCTGCTCCACCTTCAACTTCCTCAACGCCGAGGGACGGTGAGACACCGCCACACTACTAGTTTTTGCCCGCGGCTCTGCCCGCGTGGATGTCGGTAATCGCGACCAAACATAGCCTATGTCCTTTCTCATGGTCTAATCTACCCCTATACCAAATTTAACCAAAATCGGTTCAGACAGAGTTACTTTCGCATTTATAATATTAGTATGGATTATAAGTGCATATCTGGGTGTATGTTTGTTACACTTTCACGCCTAAACCACTTATTTTGCTGAAATTTGGTACAAAAATGGACTAGAGCTTGGGACAGGACATAGGCGAGAAAAAAGTCATATTCGAAGAAAACGTCATGACAATTTCTATTTATTAAAAGCACTTGGCAGTACGCATTGAAATTTTGTGTTGTTGTGGAATATTTATTTATTATTTATTTAATATACCTCACCTCTGGCCTAGCACCACGAACCACAGTCGTCGTGTGGTTTTAGTCGGTTCGAGTCCGACATAACAGAACATAACAGACCGGAAGGGGAGGTATCCGAAGGGATTTCTGGGGGGGGAGGGGGGTACAAAAAGCTAGTTCAATATAAGTGAAAACTGACGGCCATTTTTTTGGTCAAAACTTACTTGTTGGTTCTACAATATAGATATTGGTCCATAACATCCAACCCCCAGCTCACTGGTCAATCAGTCTATCTTATTTATTGACCATGGTCAGTTCATCATCAGTTCTTTGACAGCCTCTGTGGCGTGGCGGTGGTGCACGTGACTGCCACGCAGGAGGCGTGGGTTCAATCCCCGCTCAGTGCAAATATTTGTATACATGAATATGGGGCTTATTCCACTTTTCCCCGTTGATGGGGATTATTGAACTTTTTGTTCACTATTCCCTGTTGACGCGAAATTTCTAAATAATGGGGATTAGTGAAATAAAAAGTTCATTAATCCCCATCATGATAAATTTCATTAGAACTAAAAAGTTCAATAATCCCCATTAGATTCAGCCCTTACCTTATAAGAAATAAAAAGTTTAACGGTTTTAACGTACCTACCTAATGGGGATTATTGAACTTTTTAGTTCTAATAGAATTTATCATGATTATTTAGAAATTTTGCGTCAGCGGGGAATAGTGAACAAAAAGTTCAATAATCCCCATCAACGGGGATTGTCAACGGGGAAAAGTGGAATAAGCCGAATATGGCTATTTGCATTGGTCTGGGTGTTTCTATGTACAATATGTATGTATTTACAAAAAAAAAAAAGTATCTAAGTATGTTTATCCGCGCTCTAGATTCCATAACACAGGCTAGTTAAGCTTACCATGGGTCTAGATAGCATTGGTGTAGAATGTTGTGGAATATTTATTTATTAGTTCTGTGGTTTTATCGATAAAAAAAACGATTATAAAAATATCGAGTTTAGTGTGTATTTATCGCAGGTTCATTGGGAACTAAACATAAACTGGCGAAATGTGGGTGCTAGCACCTCTGCCTACCCCTTCGGGGAATATGGGCGTGAGTTTATGTTATGATGATGTAATATTAAATCGTATTGGTACTGGGTCTACTGGTTGAGCTGAACTCTGCGATCGGACCAAGAGCACATTTGTCCCAGCTACCCCTCCAGGTGGTGAGATTATCGTATGTCATGTTACAGGGCGGTGGCGGCGGCGCTGCTCCCGCCGAGCGTGATCACCAACATAACGGAGGACGACATGTTGGCGCACAAGTTGCACTACAAGGACGTCTTCAACTCCGCCAACTACTGAACGCGTGTCATCACCACTTTAGCGTTGTTCTACAATGACTTGTGTAGTAGATGGCTGCTGAGAGGATACAGGACTTGAATTTCGAGTGTATTTTGTAAATATTAGTTTTAGTGGTTATTTATTATTGAATATTATATTTTGTTATTATTGCAAAATTGTTTTATTTTTACATCGACTGATCCCATTCTCTGGGCCTCGTGATTCGTTCATGCCCCACCGTGCTGATGTTGTAGCGTGGTATTGTAATGGGAGATGACACTGCAATATTCTGGCACCAGAGTGCAGCACTAGCGTAAACAATAAGCGTTGGTGCCCACCGAACTGCAATATGCTCGCGCAATTTTAAGTGTTAGTTGAATATCAACCTTATGTATTTATAATACATTGCAAAATTGAATATACGTCTAGATTATATATTAGTCTATGCTCGCGGCAGCTTTTCTCTTACTGCCCGCCTTTTCTTCCATACTTACGTTTCTACATTCTACATCTAATGACGTAAAGACTTTGCTTTTTGAAGTCGTGTTTTTGTATATACATATAAAATAATATGTAGTATTTGAATGAATTTTTTTATAGCATTTATTATGCTAACTGTTAAGTTCGAAAAACATTGGAAAAAATGAAATGCTCAAGTGAGACTCGAACTCACGACCTTTCGCTTACAGGGCGACTGCTCTACCAACTGAATAGCTCAGTTGGTAGAGCAGTCGCCCTGTAAGCGAAAGGTCGTGAGTTCGAGTCTCACTTGAGCATTTAATATGTAGTATTTTCATGAATTCGTAAAAAAAGAATTTACTTTCAGTTTCATTTTTTTTGTTACTTAAATAAGAATCCATCCTCACTTTTGCCATTAGAACCATAGAACAAATTATTAATTATTACGAAAGAAAGCGTTAAAATGATTTTATATAAATGAGTACATGATATTTCCTTTACGAATAACAGAAAGTAGAAACGGGGGTAAAAATGGTCTAAAGAATTGACTAGCAAGATCCACATTGTTTATTATTCTTTGACCTTTTCTTCACTTATATCCGTTAGCGAAATTCGGTAGGTACGGTACTCACATTATGCATGCTCACTTACCTGTAGCACCCGGTCTATAGCAAAATTGGCAAATATCCGTACTACGTAGTAAACAAGAGAAATAACACTCCATCGTTTTGTTATAACAGTACATTTATTGCAATTAACGATTTTCACAAAATATTTCTTATTTATACACAATAATTTTATTGCAGTTAAACCATTCAGCTTATACAAAGAACGCCATCTAGTTGCGAAGAGCATACTATTGACAGAATTAAGTTAGGAACATCGGCAACATTCGGTCCTCAACTACTGACGTGAAGCCACTCTTAACACAAATAATTTAGCTTATCTGGAGGAGTTAGAGGAAATATTGGTAATTTCGGTTACTAATATTGCGGAGGTGAAGAGAGCTACCACAGTCTGGTATAATAAAAATAGTAATTGGTTTCTTTTGAATAGTTTATTTCACTTCGAATACATCAGGTAAAAAACACCTCCAAAAATTTGAAAATAAATGGAGTTTGCCTTTTAACTTTAACGGTTGCCATGTCGGGGGACCCTGACGGGTTAAGCACTCCGTTATATTAATCGGAACAATTCAAGGTCCCCCGACATGGCAACCGTTAAAGTTAAAAGGCAAACTTTTTGGAGGTGTTTTTTGTGACGGGGGTTTTTTAATTTTTAATTTAATTTTTATTTTATACTTTTTAAAGTGATCTACTAGTCAAGCTCTTTCATTTGATACCCATATTGAGGGAGTTATGAAGAAATATGTATTCCGACATGTTGTGGCGGCGGCCATCTTAGACCGATTTTTTTTCAAACATAACTAAGAACACTCCCGAATAATATACCTTTCAAACAAAAAAACTACATCCAAATCGGTTCATCCGTTTGGGTGCTACGATGCCACAGACACACACACACACTCACACACACACACACAGACAGGTCAAACTTATAACACCCCGTCGCTTTTGCGTCAGGGGTTAAAAATGCAATGCTCAAGTGGGATTTGAATCAAATAGTTTATTTTATCTGGACCGGCTGAGTCCTACTACTCTTACTGCTTGACTAAGTGTCAAGCGAACAATGCTTGTCAAGAAGGTTTGACTATTTTTAGATGTCCAATAAGGTTGTCTTATAACAACACAAGCATACAGGCAACTTGGAATCGCGAATTAGGAACAAAATAAAAGCTTTATTGGATTTAATAATTTATTTATTTCTAGTACTCTAGGTACCCGCCACAGTGGAAGCAGGCACGCGGCGGTTTATCACAAGAGACGAGCGCGACACACTACGATACTATTTACAAACGTGGCTGCGCTCGGCGCGGCGACATGTTTCAACTCACTGTGTTATCTGCAAACAAATAAACTGGTCATTAGCGAGAACGGTCGCGTCATACACGCTCTTGCACAAGTTCGCGCTAGTGTAAAAACTGTTGATGCAGCAGCGCACTCCGGCGCGTCTTGACGACACGGTCGCCGCGATGACCCGCCGTAATTGAATCCTGTTTAATCCATACTAATATTATAAATGCGAAAGTAACTCTGTCTGTCTGTCTGTATGTTACGCTTTCACGCCTCAACCACTGAACCGATTTTGATGAAATTTGGTATAGGGATAGGTTAGACCTTGAGGAAGGACATAGGCTATGTTGGGTCGCGATAACCGACATCCACGAGGGCGGAGCCGCGGGCAAAAGCTAGTTGGCAATACAAATGACAAGTTTTAGTTTTTTTTAATTATAACTTGTACTCAATTATCAGGGTGTCCACTCTAAATCGTCAAAACATTTCCCTGACTTTCCCTGACCATTTCTAAAATTTTCCCTGACCTTTTTAGCTGTAATTTTTTAAAGTAAAAAATTGCAGCTCTACATTTTCTCTTTCTCTTTGTAGTTCCAGTTTCTTCTTTTTCTCCTCTACTTCTCGTATTTTCTTTTCGATTTTGCGTTTTTCAGCTTGTTTCTGCTGTTGTTTAGACTCATTTTCTTTCCTTTTTCTAGACGCGCGTGATATTTCTTCCTAGGACTTTTGACAGACACCTGAAAACCATATCACGAGTAACAGCCCTTACTCATGATGTGGTTTTCAGGGCCATCAATGGTTTTAAGGTAATCATAAACAGTTTTTTGTGCAATCAGTGACTCTTCTGTCAAATTTTCTACCAACAGTGATTTGTTGACAGAAAACCCGCCCTCAACACTTGCATTACCGTGAGAAATGATGAAACAAATTTTCATGACTTTCCATATGTCTTCATACTGTTTAAAACTCCACCTATGAGTAGATGGTAAAACTAGTCCAAACCAACCGCATCCTCATTGAAGTCTTGAACTTTTGTCTCCAAGTTCCACAAGCTTCAGATAAAAAAATTTTTTGTATTGTTTTTTGGCCGACAGCCACCTCTCCTTGAATCTTGTCTTGTCCATGTAACGTTTCAAGCACTATGTCTACGCGATTTGATGCTATTTCGGAGTAATTCATAATAACTCTTGGATCGAAACACGTCAAACCACGAACAAAACGAATCTTTTGGACTTTTTGTTTCCTCGGAAGAAAGAACATTTTTCAATTTTTTCAGAAAACTAATGTTCACATTGGGGCCATCCATCGAAACTTGTAGCAGTCTTTTTCTGTCTCTGATTTAGATAGAAAAAGACTGCTACAAGTTTCGATGGATGGCCCCAATGTTATAACATAGGTTTATTTCAAAGATTCCGCAAAGACAGGCTTTTTGAGAATTTCAACTTTATGGGGAGGGGACAATAGACCGTTTGCATTTTTTCGTAGTAATACGTCAACGTATTCATATTTCGACCTGATAATACCAGCGACGAGTTGATCTTTCGACCTATTGTATTTTCCACGTAATGATACCTCGACGTATTAACGTTTCGACCTAACGTACCAGCGATGATTTGATCGTCCGACCAATCGTTGTCGACCGAACTTTCGGTATTATGTACGAAACCCCAGCTAATTAGAGAGAGGAAAATGACAGCAGTTTTTATAACAGATTAAGTAAAAAAAAAGTAGTTTTTTGTATTTTTTTACTTAATCTATGATAAAAGAACTGTCATTTTCCTCTCTCTAATTAGCTGTTCGAGTATAAATATATATATAAGAAGTACTGATGACTGATAAGATGATATTATTTTTATTTATTCTATACTTTTTTAGACTTTTACAATAATTTTAAAGATCAATCATCAAAAAGTCCTTGTTTTCCCTGACTTTTCCAGGCAGAGAAGTCATTTCCCTGACTTTCCCTGACCCACAATAGCTTCCCTGACTTTTCCCTGACTTTCCCTGACCTTCCAGGTCCGTGGACACCCTGATTATGTCTTTACCAAATAAAATAGTTCTCAAAACTGAACTTGAGCATCAGTTGTACACCCGATACATGGAGGAACAGACTGAGCGCGTCGAACTACAAAAACTGGTAAAAGACCTCAGTAGTCAGATAGAATCACTTCAACAACAGCTGAAACTCATTCAGAAACAAAATAATGTTCCCTTAGAGAAAGAACAATCAACGACCGACAAACCTCAAGAGGCAGTCGATTATGGGACTGACGACGAGGAACTTGCCCGTGCAACAGAGTGGGTATGACAAAAAGTAGGAAGAAAAGGAAATTGAACACTTCGCTATCTCCTCCTTCTCAAGGAGGAAGCTTACAGGAAGCTCAGGCTGGCGCAAAAACCGAGAAACCAAAAGAAAAAAAGGTACCACAACCTCTACCTATCATAGTCGAAAATATCAGGAACTACCAACAGTTCTACGACCTTCTTTTGACTAGTTTAAGCGGGGATTCATTCATCGTAAAAATGATGAACGGGGAAACCGTTAAAATAAACGCCAAGGATGAAGACTCATATAGAGCGGTGAGAAATCTATTGTTGCAAAACAATTGTCTCTGGCACTCGTATGAGAATAAACAAGATAGACCGATGAGAGTTATGGTCAAAAACCTACACTCATCATGTCTGCCGGATAGATTATAGAAGACTTGCATACTAAAGGGTATAAAATTCAGGAAGCTGTAAATAAACTAAGCTGGAGGACTAAGGAACCTCTTAACATGTTTATGTTATCATTCCAAAAAGATGAAGACATAAACCATATCTACGGCATTAAGGCCATACTAGGTTGTAAGGTAGATGTACAGCCTTTAAAAACATCTAAATTAATCCCACAATGCAAAAGGTGTCAAGCATATGGCCATACCCAAAAATACTGTTCAAAGGAACCAAGGTGTGTGAAGTGCACTGGAAAACACCTCACCAAGGACTGTACAAAATCAATAGCTACAAAACCTAAATGTGTTCACTGTGGTGAGCCTCATCCAGCTAATTATAGAGGGTGTATTGTAGCTAAAGAACTACAACAATTAAAAAATAAAGCCTCCAAACGAAAAGTTGCTGCGCCTAAAATCCAAGCCTCTGAAGTTGAGAGACAACAACCACACCGTTCTACTAATACAAAGGTTACAAATAGCGTGTCTTTTGCGCAAATGACAAAAGCAACGCAGCCACGGTCACAGCCAACAGTGCCCCTGAACTCTGATAATACTACTACAGAAGAAAACATAAGCAAAATTTTAAGCATGTTGAGTTCATTTGACCAAAGGTTAAGGAACATAGAAACTAAACAATTACCTATGCATTCAATTCAAAAATGAAAAACACACTAAAAATTATGACGTGGAATGCAAACGGACTCCTTAAGCACCGAAACGAGTTACAGGCAGTCTTAACAACAGAGCAAATAGATATATGTCTCATATCAGAATCTCACTTTACGAGAGAATCTTTTATTCATATTAAAGGATATAATATATATCACGCACTGCATCCCAACAACACTGCGAGTGGTGGAAGTGCCGTCATTATTAAAGAGAACATCTATCATTACTTAAAACACAAATGCGAAGAACGATTTGCACAAACTGTTGCAGTTGTAGTTAGAACCAAACTTCATGATATTAAAGCCCGACCAATAAAATAAAAAACTCGTACTGGGGGCGCTATAAACGTCTATGATTATGGCAACATCAAGTATAGTGATACACATGTGAAATGGCTAGTGTACAAATATCTGAGCTTATTTAGAAACTGTTGCAGACATAAAGTGTCATACACAAGAACCTTGCATTTATATAATACTAGCTGTCCCTGCGAACTTAGTACCGCCAATTTTTTGCTGCCCTCGTGGCGTCAGATCCCTTTCCCGCTGCACAATTTAGGGGGATGAAAAATAGATGTTGGCCGATTCTCAGACCTACTCAATATGCTCACAAAATTTCATGAGAATCGGTCAAGCTGTTTCGGAGGAGTACGGGAACGAACATTGTGACACGAGAATTTTATATATAACACTAGATTTTGCCCGAGCCTCCGCTCGTGTGGATGTCGGTTATCGCATGTCCTTTCTCAAGGTCTAAACTATCCCTATACAAAATTTCATCAAAATCGGTTCAGAAGTTTTGGCATGAAAGCGTAACATACATACAGACAGACAGACAGACGGGTTTCGTACATTATACCGAAAGTTAAATGATCGAACAACAATAGGTCGACAACGTTTGGTCGGACGATCAAATCGTCGCTGGTACCTACGTTAGGTCGAAACGTTAATACGTCGAGGTATTATTACGTGGAAAATGCAATAGGTCGAAAGATCAAATTGTCGCTGGTATATTAGGTCGAAATATTAATACGTAGATGTATTATAAAAATGCAAACGGTCTATTGTCCCCTCCCCATAGAGTTGAAATTTTCAAAAGGCCTGCCTTTGCGGAATCTATGAAATAAACCTATGTTATAAGTATACTTCTGGTTTGTAGCTTGTTCATTTTGTAAAAGTTTAATGGTTTGTTATAATCCTCGTTTCTGTTTGTCTAACAACTTATTCCAACGTATGTGCCGTTTTGAAAATTTCAACTTTATGGGGAGGGGACAATAGACCGTTTGCATTTTTATAATACATCTACGTATTAATATTTCGACCTAATATACCAGCGACAATTTGATCTTTCGACCTATTGCATTTTCCACGTAATAATACCTCGACGTATTAACGTTTCGACCTAACGTAGGTACCAGCGACGATTTGATCGTCCGACCAAACGTTGTCGACCTATTGTTGTTCGATCATTTAACAAAAGACCGTTTGCATTTTTACGTTGTAATACGTCGACGTATTAATATTTCGACCTAATACCCCAGTACCAATATGATCTTTCGACCTTTTGCATCTTCCACGTAATAATACCTCGACGTATTAACGTTTCGACCTAACGTACCAGCGACGATTTGATCGTCCGACCAAACGTTGTCGACCTATTGTTGTTCGATCATTTAACTTTCGGTATAATGTACGAAACCCCAGACAGACAGACAGAGTTACTTTCACATTTCTTCATCTTCATTTCTTATCTTATCTTATCTTATCTTATCTTATCTTATTTATCATATTAGTATGGACTAGCTGTGGCGCGCGGCTCCGCCCGCGTGGATGTCAATTATCGATAAAAATTACGTACTTCCATACAAACTGTCATCCACATTTCTCACCCTTTACCTAACCCCCGTTTTCGCGATAAAAGTAGCCTATGTCCGTTCCCAAACTAAATTTCATCAAGATCGGTTCAGTGGTTTAGGCGTGAAAGCGTAACATACAGACAGACAGACGAGAGTTGCTTTCGCTTTTATAATATTAGTATGGATATATGTTTGAAAGTAGTGTGGTCAAAATAGAAAAATAAACAAGTTCATTATTAAGTACATATTTATTAATCATCAAACTCAGAATCTCAATAATTAGTTACAGTAGGTAAAATAAGAAAATTGACAATTTTCATTGCGCGTACTCTATGATGTACCTACCCGTCATGTTGACAACAAGGTTCGTGATGTTATTTAGATCCTTCCGACTTTTTATCCAACAAATACTGTTATTTTGTAAATAACTATTTCTTAACTGGCTTTTAATACTTTTCGGCATTTATAAAGCGCACTCATATTCACAATAATTAACACGCACCATTGACACCACATTGACAGATGATCATTATGACATCTTATAGATTGTTGCCATATGAAGAAATTACTTCCAATAGTTTTCCGCAATATGGCGAGGTATTTTATTTTATTGGTCGGGCTTTACCATATCAGCTGTGGTATCATCATATTATCATATCACCAAGGTATGAGTTGAAAAAAGAGCAGTACAGTAACCTGTTGAAAGCTCTAGGAAACACATTCATTTCTGGAGGTGATTTTAATGCGAAGAAAACTCATTGGGGGTCTATACCCCGTCCATCATATTATTGTATTTTAGACAGATGAAAGTAGTGATTGCATGAAAATTTAAAATATCGACAAAGTTAAAAACCTCAATTAAAAAAAATCGATATATGAAAATATTATGATAAATGTTATAAATGATTTCATTTTGAACTATAATCTGTTATCTTTCTAAACATAATAATAAAGTAGTACTTAAATATTTCGTGTCTGTACAGTTTACAAATGTAATAGAAAACGATTGTGGGCCATAACGCATATACGCTAATCCCCAAAACAAAACAACTGACTTCTAGAAGAATATTCCAACATGCTGATTTCCTGGTATTTATTGAAGAGTTCCGTGGCATGTCTCTGAAATCCATCATCAGATCTTTATAAAATTTAAATGGGACCATTTTGGAATAAACCTCTTTCAAACAAAAAAAGAATTTTGACAATCCCTCTACAAATGACGGAGTTACAAAAAACATTTTTCCGTAAAAATCATACAAATATAAATAATTATAAACATCCGAATTGTTGTTTAGAAATCGGTTAAAAATCGCCAGTTATGTAATATTTAAAAAAAAATATTTTCTGTAGTCGATATCAATTGTGACATTTTCAAGTTATTATAATAAAAACACTATCGATTGACTAACTACATCCCTAAAATTGCTTTCTGGCTGACGTGATGATGTCAGTGAAAAATGACGCATTGGCGCCTAATTTTTGTTAGGATTTTCAGGTGTTGACGCTAGAACAAAGTTATACCGACCACTGTCAGTGAGCTGTCTAAAATACAATAATATAATGGACGGAGTATAGATTAACCAATACCAAAGGAAAGGAATTGCTATGAGAGAAATCAAGTGCAATGTAATTTCAACGGGGAAACCCACATAATGGCCTACTGATATTGGAAGAAAACCAGATTTGATAGACTTCTTCATTCATAAGAACCTGTCAACTGCATACCTTAACATAGAAGAAGGATATGATATGCACTCCGATCATTCACCCAATATTTTAACTCTAAGCGAGACAGTAATACGAAAAGAAAGCAGTCCAACCTTAGTGAACAAAAACACTGACTGGGAAAGCTTTCAATTTGATTTAGATCACTGCATAGACCTCAAAGTACCTCTTAAAGACAAACAGCAAGTAGATGAAGAAATTGCAAAATTTATTACCAACATCCAACGCTGCGCCTGGCGAAATACCCCTGACATGAAAAGAAAAGTTACAACTCAAAGATATCCTGCGGAAATTAGAAACCTTATAGCCATAAAGCGGATCCAGAGACAAAAGTGGCAACAAAATAGATATCCACCTGATAAAACTCTGCTAAATAAACTCACAAAAAGATTCAGAGCAATTCAGGAATTTCACGATGAGACAACAAAACAACAACCTTCGTCAACTATCAAGTAATGGCACATCTGATTACTCACTATGGAAAGCCACGAAAGCTTAAAAAAACCCATCATTCACGTTTCACCTATTCAAAAAATAGATGGCAAATGGGCTATAAACAATGAACAAAAAGCGAGTGTGTTTGCAGAACACCTCGAGCAAATTTTTCAAATGAATATCGAGGAAAGCTCTGTAAGTATAGTACTAGATGAGACTCAGCATGACCAGTTAGAAATAAATCTTGTTACCCCAAAAGAAGTTAATAACATGATCAGAAACTTGGCCAAAGGAAATCACCGGGATACGACCTAATTACTGGAGAACTCCTGCAAAATCTCCCACGTTAAGCAATTGTGAAGCTTACCACCTTCATCAATGCCACATTTAGATTAAAATATGTGCCTAGTATGGGGAAAGTTGCTGAAGTTATCATGATCCCTAAACCAGGAAAACCACCTCATGAAGTTACATCATACAGACCTATATCACTCTTACCAATCATAGCGAAAGTGTTCGAAAAGCTATTTATTGCTTAGGCGACTAAAGCCTATTATCGAAGACAGAACTGGTCCCTAACTACCAATTCGGTTTTAGAGAAAAGCACTCCACAACTGACCAAATACACAGAATTACTAATGTAATTGAAAAAAAAGTTTGTTCTACGGTATTTCTAGATGTAGCTCAGACATTTGATAAAGTATGGCATAAAGGTCTTATATATAAATTAAGTAAAACGCTCCCGAAACAATTTGTGGACATTTTAGAATCCTACTTAACTGAGAGGACATTCAGAGTGAGACATGAGGATGCTTACTCTGATATCAAACAAATAAAAGCTGGTGTACCACAAGGAAGTGTTCTTGGGCCTATCCTGTACCTATTGTACACCTGCGATATCTCTGAAACAAATAACAGCGTCATTGCCACTTTTGCAGATGACAAACGCTATCATGGGCACAGGTGTCACTCACAAAGAAGCAGCAGAGAAGGTGCAAATTGCCGTCAATGCCATCACCGACTGGACTAAAAAATGGAAAATTAGATTAAATGAGTCAAAATCGACACATATTGATTTTACAAACCAAAGAGCAAATTATACACCAGTATATATTAACAACCGTGTAATACCATACGAAAATACGGCAAAATATTTGGGCATGACGCTAGATGCTAAACTTCGCTGGAAGGCTCATGTCAAAAAGAAACGACAGGTATTAGATTTACGCTATAAAAATATGTACTGGCTACTTGGTAGACATTCTACCTTGTCAGTGTATAATAAAGTACTTTTATACAAGCAAGTACTCATGCCTGTATGGACATACGGCATCCAACTTTGGGGATGTACAAAACGGACTAAAGTTCAAATCATACAAAGATTCCAAAATAAGGTACTTCGGACTATAGTAAATGGTCCCTGGTACGTCAGAAATGATGACATCCACCGAGACCTTGGAGTGGATCTTGTAACTGACGTTATACAAAAACACGCCAAAGCACATGAACAAAGGCTTCTTCATCATGTGAACGTCGAAGCTATCCAGCTACTAGACAACACGGACATAGTGAGAAGACTAAAAAGAACTAAACCTTTTGAGTTAGTTTTGTGAATTAATGTACCAAAGTGCAGTGAGTGCTATGTTTAAAGAACACAAGATCAAATTGTCTTTCAATAACAATAGAGACAATAAGAAAAGTGCCAAAGGACAAGGTCTAGATTGTAATTGTCTGAGTATCCGTTTAATAACGAATAATTACAAAAAAAAATAATTAAAGGGCGGCAAAGGAGGAGCTCTAAATTCGCAAAGCTCGTGAGGTGTGAATGTGACAAAACATCGGATGTTGCTTGACGACCTCTATCCTTTATGAGCGGAACCCTGGGTGTAAGAGACAGCATCCCTGTATCCTACACTCTTATACTCGGCATCTCAGTGATTCGTATGGCATTGTTTGGTTCGAGTCATAGGTTTGCTCATGACTTGTATATCCAAGAATCCGTTCTTCAATTCTCGATTTCTGCATGAAAAAAGTTGGTGGGGGAGGAAATCTTTACTTTTGTCTACCAAAAAGAACTTGTAAGGTCCGCAGTCGGTACTCACCTAAAGGAAGTTCGCGCCGACGCCGAACTGCAGGCCGTGCGCATGCGCGTCGTGCGGCAGCGCGCGCAGCGGCACGCAGTAGTTGAGCTCCAGCCGCGCCACGCGCCCCAGGCGCACGCACACGCCCGCGCCGCACGACGCCCGCCCCGCGCCCAGCGCCGCCAGCAGCGAGCCGGACTCTGTCGCACACACAGCACACAGGGACACAGTCACACGCACACGCCCGCCCCGCGCCCAGCGCCGCCAGCAGCGAGCCGGACTCTGTCGCACACACAGCACACAGGGACACAGTCACACGCACACGCCCGCCCCGCGCCCAGCGCCGCCAGCAGCGAGCCGGACTCTGTCGCACACACAGCACACAGGGACACAGTCACACGCACACGCCCGCCCCGCGCCCAGCGCCGCCAGCAGCGAGCCGGACTCTGTCGCGCACACAGCACACAGGGACACAGTCACACGCACACGCCCGCCCCGCGCCGAGCGCCGCCAGCAGCGAGCCGGACTCTGTCGCACACACAGCACACAGGGACACAGTCACACGCACACGCCCGCCCCGCGCCCAGCGCCGCCAGCAGCGAGCCGGACTCTGTCGCGCACACAGCACACAGGGACACAGTCACACGCACACGCCCGCCCCGCGCCCAGCGCCGCCAGCAGCGAGCCGGACTCTGTCGCGCACACAGCACACAGGGACACAGTCACACGCACACGCCCGCCCCGCGCCCAGCGCCGCCAGCAGCGAGCCGGACTCTGTCGCGCACACAGCACACAGGGACACAGTCACACGCACACGCCCGCCCCGCGCCCAGCGCCGCCAGCAGCGAGCCGGACTCTGTCGCACACACAGCACACAGGGACACAGTCACACGCACACGCCCGCCCCGCGCCCAGCGCCGCCAGCAGCGAGCCGGACTCTGTCGCACACACAGCACACAGGGACACAGTCACACGCACACGCCCGCCCCGCGCCCAGCGCCGCCAGCAGCGAGCCGGACTCTGTCGCGCACACAGCACACAGGGACACAGTCACACGCACACGCCCGCCCCGCGCCCAGCGCCGCCAGCAGCGAGCCGGACTCTGTCGCGCACACAGCACACAGGGACACAGTCACACGCACACGCCCGCCCCGCGCCCAGCGCCGCCAGCAGCGAGCCGGACTCTGTCGCACACACAGCACACAGGGACACAGTCACACGCACACGCCCGCCCCGCGCCCAGCGCCGCCAGCAGCGAGCCGGACTCTGTCGCGCACACAGCACACAGGGACACAGTCACACGCACACGCCCGCCCCGCGCCCAGCGCCGCCAGCAGCGAGCCGGACTCTGTCGCACACACAGCACACAGGGACACAGTCACACGCACACGCCCGCCCCGCGCCCAGCGCCGCCAGCAGCGAGCCGGACTCTGTCGCGCACACAGCACACAGGGACACAGTCACACGCACACGCCCGCCCCGCGCCCAGCGCCGCCAGCAGCGAGCCGGACTCTGTCGCGCACACAGCACACAGGGACACAGTCACACGCACACGCCCGCCCCGCGCCCAGCGCCGCCAGCAGCGAGCCGGACTCTGTCGCACACACAGCACACAGGGACACAGTCACACGCACACGCCCGCCCCGCGCCCAGCGCCGCCAGCAGCGAGCCGGACTCTGTCGCGCACACAGCACACAGGGACACAGTCACACGCACACGCCCGCCCCGCGCCCAGCGCCGCCAGCAGCGAGCCGGACTCTGTCGCGCACACAGCACACAGGGACACAGTCACACGCACACGCCCGCCCCGCGCCCAGCGCCGCCAGCAGCGAGCCGGACTCTGTCGCGCACACAGCACACAGGGACACAGTCACACGCACACGCCCGGCCCGCGCCCAGCGCCGCCAGCAGCGAGCCGGACTCTGTCGCGCACACAGCACACAGGGACACAGTCACACGCACACGCCCGGCCCGCGCCCAGCGCCGCCAGCAGCGAGCCGGACTCTGTCGCGCACACAGCACACAGGGACACAGTCACACGCACACGCCCGGCCCGCGCCCAGCGCCGCCAGCAGCGAGCCGGACTCTGTCGCGCACACAGCACACAGGGACACAGTCACACGCACACGCCCGGCCCGCGCCCAGCGCCGCCAGCAGCGAGCCGGACTCTGCCGCGCACACAGCACACAGGGACACAGTCACACTTACTCGCAAATACTGATCTCAGTTACACTCACACGCATACACGCAAATATTGATATCAGTTACACGCAAATACTGATCTCAGTTAAACTCACACGCATACACGCAAATATTGATATCAGTTACACACATACACGCAAATATTGATGTCAATGTCAAATACTCACTGAAAATATTGACTCCAGTTACACTCAAATATTGATCTCAGGTACACAAAAACACGCAAGTATTAACTGCACTACACACATACACATACATGCACGCAAATATTGACTTCAGTGACATACAATACACGCGAATATTGACTATCTTTTCATATTTGCGGTTATCTCATTCACGCTTCATTACCTAACATAACGTGACGTCGGAGACTCACCCGGCATGGCGAGGCAGCCCGCGTTGAGGAACAGATGCGAGCGGAACAGCGCGCCCAACCCACCGCGCGCGCCCACGAACGGCAGCGGAGCGAACACGTGCAGCCCGCTTGCCCAGTACACCTGCCGACAGCGGAGTGTGTGTGAGTGTGTGTGTGTGTGTGTGAGGGCGAACACGTGCAGCCCGCTCGCCCAGTACACCTGCCGACAGCGGAGTGTGTGTGAGTGTGTGTGTGTGTGTGTGAGGGCGAACACGTGCAGCCCGCTCGCCCAGTACACCTGCCGACAGCGGAGTGTGTGTGAGTGTGTGTGTGTGTGTGTGAGGGCGAACACGTGCAGCCCGCTCGCCCAGTACACCTGCCGACAGCGGAGTGTGTGTGAGTGTGTGTGTGTGTGTGTGAGGGCGAACACGTGCAGCCCGCTCGCCCAGTACACCTGCCGACAGCGGAGTGTGTGTGAGTGTGTGTGTGTGTGTGTGAGGGCGAACACGTGCAGCCCGCTCGCCCAGTACACCTGCCGACAGCGGAGTGTGTGTGAGTGTGTGTGTGTGTGTGTGAGGGCGAACACGTGCAGCCCGCTCGCCCAGTACACCTGCCGACAGCGGAGTGTGTGTGAGTGTGTGTGTGTGTGTGTGAGGGCGAACACGTGCAGCCCGCTCGCCCAGTACACCTGCCGACAGCGGAGTGTGTGTGAGTGTGTGTGTGTGTGTGTGTGAGGGCGAACACGTGCAGCCCGCTCGCCCAGTACACCTGCCGACAGCGGAGTGTGTGTGAGTGTGTGTGTGTGTGTGTGAGGGCGAACACGTGCAGCCCGCTCGCCCAGTACACCTGCCGACAGCGGAGTGTGTGTGAGTGTGCGTGTGTGTGCGGGCGAACACGTGCAGCCCGCTCGCCCAGTACACCTGCCGACAGCGGAGTGTGTGTGAGTGTGCGTGTGTGTGCGGGCGAACACGTGCAGCCCGCTCGCCCAGTACACCTGCCGACAGCGGAGTGTGTGTGAGTGTGCGTGTGTGTGAGGGCGAACACGTGCAGCCCGCTCGCCCAGTACACCTGCCGACAGCGGAGTGTGTGTGAGTGTGTGTGTGTGTGTGAGGGCGAACACGTGCAGCCCGCTCGCCCAGTACACCTGCCGACAGCGGAGTGTGTGTGAGTGTGTGTGTGTGTGTGAGTGTGTGTGTGTGTGTGTGTGTGAGGGCGAACACGTGCAGCCCGCTCGCCCAGTACACCTGCCGACAGCGGAGTGTGTGTGAGTGTGTGTGTGTGTGAGGGCGAACACGTGCAGCCCGCTCGCCCAGTACACCTGCCGACAGCGGAGTGTGTGTGAGTGTGTGTGTGTGTGAGGGCGAACACGTGCAGCCCGCTCGCCCAGTACACCTGCCGACAGCGGAGTGTGTGTGAGTGTGTGTGTGTGTGAGGGCGAACACGTGCAGCCCGCTCGCCCAGTACACCTGCCGACAGCGGAGTGTGTGTGTGTGTGTGTGTGTGTGTGTGTGCGCTACTCACTCGTCCGCCGGTGGCCTGTCCGTCCGCGTGCGGCCCCACGCCCCTCTGCTGGAAGCCCCTGAGCGTGGTGGGCCCGCCCAGGTACAGGTGGTCGGCCAGCTCCGTGCCGAACACGTCGTGCAGCACGCCCAGCGCGCACGTGCCCTGCAGGACCTGGGGCACCAGCGGGCACAAGGGTTGAATGAAACTTCTCACAGTAAAAATCCAATCCACGAATGTCAGCTCGTGGGTTGGGGACTCGTAATCAGATACCGAGGGTATCCAAAGGGGAAAATTTTGGAGACTCCACTGTATATATTTTTGTCACCAGACTCTATTTCATGAACCCTGATAGCTGGCTACTGAATCAAAGCCTAAACGTCACCAATGGTCCGGCATACTGTTATATTTGGATGATTATGTCAGACTCAAACCGACTAAAACCCCCACCTGCTTACTGACGTTGGGGCCCCCTATATGCTCTCTGACGGTGAGGCCCCCTGCACTCCACCTGCTCCCAGACGGTGGGGCGCCAGGCGACCCACCTTTTCGCTGACGGTGGGGCCCCGGCTCCCCACCTGCTCGCTGACGGTGGGACACCCTGCATCCTACTTTCTCCCAGTCGGTCGGGCCCCAGCGGCCTATCTGCTCCGATAGAGCCCCCGACACCCCATCTGCTTCATGACAGTGGGGCCCCGGCATCCTAACTGTTCCCTGATGGTGGGTCCCGGGCACCCCATCTGCTCCCTGACAGGGGGGCACACGGCATCCTAACTGTTCCCTGAAGTGGGCCCCCGGCTACGGTGGCGCTATACTCACGATATCGTCCAGCAGCTGCACGTTGGCTTGCGCGTGCAGCTCCGTCTTGAGGTTGGCCACTCCGCCACCGAGCCCCGCCACCTCCGACGTGAACTGCAGCCACGTGCCTCGCGACGGGAAGATGGGCTCGTCGCGGTGGTCCACCGACACGATGTGGCGCAGAATGGACTTCATCTGCGGACCTGTGCACCAGAGCATCATCTATATAATCGAATATGCCAGGGGACTCGAACCCGCGATCTTTCCCTTACAGGGGATATACTTAGCCACTAAGCTACCGAGCTCGGTGGCATTTTTTTCTTTGAAGTTGTTATCCGATGAGTTCATCTTGGAATTCATTTAAATTTTAAACCTACACGTGTAAGTGTAGTGTAATGTCGTATAGTGTAGTGTAGTGTAATGTCGTGTAGTGTCGTGTAGTGTCGTCTAGTGTCGTGTAGTGTCGTCTAGTGTCGTGTAGTGTCGTCTAGTGTCGTGTAGTGTAGTGTAATGTCGTATAGTGTAGTGTAGTGTAATGTCGTGTAGTGTCGTGTAGTGTCGTCTAGTGTCGTCTAGTGTCGTGTAGTGTAGTGTAATATCGTATAGTGTAGTGTAGTGTAATGTCGTGTAGTGTCGTGTAGTGTCGTCTAGTGTCGTGTAGTGTCGTCTAGTGTCGTGTAGTGTCGTCTACAGTCCATCAAATCTAAGAGGTACCGTTTGACGTTTCATATTTTTCAAACCGAAACAACTTTGTTCATACGTACATTATTCAGTTTCGATAACCTTTTTCATAAAACCATGAATTTAGAAAGATTTCATTATTGTATCTAAAAATGTACAATTCTTAATATCTAAATGTAATTGAAAACTTTCAAACAAAGCAAAATAACACATATTTACACAGTAAATAATTTCTAATAGTTATATTCTTGACCTCATTACAAAGTTACGTAGTTAGGTCACTGCACGTAGTGTTGCGACTCTTCGGATACACTTGTATGCAAAAAAATCGTTTACATATACGAAAAATCGAATGTATTATTTACAAATTACACTTGACAACCAAACAAATATTTTTTCATGTGAATGGGATTTTTACATAACTAAATAGTTATGTAATCGTAAAATATGAGATAAAACCCATTCACCAAAAATACGTATTTATAAATCAAATATATTTGCTTCTTTAAAAAGTTGTCGAAAGCGATTTGTCGATTTTTGATTTTCGCGCCCAAATAAGTCGGGGTTTCTCGCGCTAACGCTGTCGAAATAGTAAATGGAGTCAGGGATAGTGTTTTTTACATTTATTTTTGTGTATGATAGTATGGGTTTGCATATTACAGAGAAATAAACAAATTTTTAACAAGCACATCCATTGATTTTACAATTACAATTTTTTCTTCTAAGTCTTATTTCTACGTCTAAAACTAATAAAAATAAGGTATGTAGAACCCATTCACAAAAATGTTGTTGCCTGATGTTATAAATTAACGACGTTACTGCGCGACCGCATAATGCACTGAATACACAGATACCCTAAAATAAATTAATTTAATTATTTTTAGGTCAATAGGCAAAATCGCAGGTGTCCAAGTCTCTACAATTTTTTTTTTCTGGCAACACTGCCAACTACAAGCGCACGCGGTCCGCTCGGTCGGTTCGGCGTCAGCAGTCTCTCGCCATCTTGGAAGCTGACTGTGCGCGTACTTGCTTTCTCGTTTGTGTTTTACAATTTGTGACTTGGCTATTACTTTTCTGGACTGATCATTCTTTATCCGGTTACCTTGGCAATATTTATACTGGACTCCGAACTAAGCAAGTGTTTATTAATAATGTCGAAAAGAGGACGTACTTTGAACAGCCAGGCTCGTGAATTGGTGGTGAAATTACACGAGTATTTTGAGCATGAATCTCAAAATGGTGGACTTCTACTGCCAGTTACACATGTTCGGGATCGCGTCGGTGAAGCTCTCGGTATTGGTAGCCGCACCGTTGGCAAAATATTAAGTGAAAAATATGGGCCTTCGGGGAGTGACAGTAACGTACTTCACACACCGAAAAAACGAAAAAGAAATAAACCTGTGACAGGCATCGATGAATTCGATAGTCATGCTATTAGAAACCATATATACGGTGTAACA